>JAZKJV010005152.1:0-600000 GCA_037367405.1 Ottelia alismoides | reverse complement strand
ATGTTGCTCGCTCACAGATTCTTGTAGATGCTGCCATTCCTCCTATGGAGGAAGTTTACTGCAGACTTAGCCGCATTACAGTCTCGTCCAATGCTTCTACTCAGCCTCCTTCGATGATGGCTGCCTCCAGAGACAGAGGTGGCTCTCCTTCATTCCGTTGTCGTAGACCTCGTGGGAGAGGTGGCCGTTTCCGTTAGCCATGCGCTTTTTGTCATTGACCAGGTCATGCGGAGGATACATGCTATTCTAAGCATGGTTTTCCGGCTTCGGCGCGTGTAATCGAGCATGTTACATCTCCATCAGCATCTGCTTTAGATCAGAGATTCGAGAAGCTTGTTGCTCGATTGTGTGACATTATGCCCCCCGCCTCTACAGAATCTGCAGGAGGCACCTCGGATATTGTTGCTTCAGCCTCTGCCAGTACCTCTGCCACTGCCAGCACCTCAGGTAGTGCTTATGCTTTTACCTCATGTCATGGATCTGATGTCTCGGATTGGATTATGGACTCCGGCGCGACACACCATCTTTACTGAGACAGAGATGAACTTACATCATATAGGGAAATTCCACCGGGACGATCCGTCGTGATAGCAGATGGGACTCATTCCCTCATTGTTGGACATTGGGAGATTACTTTATCACCTTCCATGCGTCTACAAAATGTGTTACATGCTCCTGATTTTTCGATGAATTTACTTATCAGTCAGATTACGAAGGATTTGCACTGTCGCGCTATATTTTTCCCATCGTCTCTTGTTTTTCAGGACATTCTTACGGGCAGGATGATTGGTTGTGGCTCTGAGCAGGATGGTCTTTATCGTCTGGTCCGGATCTCATACGCTGGCATCTCCTCTCACTCAAGTGAACCAATATCTCCTTTTACATGGCATCTACGCTTTGGCCACCTCCCTCTTCAGAAGATGTATCATATCTTGCCTCAGATTTCACCAAATTCTTCCTTTCAGTGTGAAGCATGTCAATTGGGAAAGTACCATAGATCTAGCTTCCCTAGTCGTCAGTCTCGGAGCACTAGCTCCCCTTTTGAGTTATTTCATGTTGACATTTGGGGTCCGAGTCGTGTTCCTGATCACCGGGGACACGAGTTCTATCTTGTTGTCATTGATGATTTTTCTCGACTTTCGTGGGCGTTTCTGTTGAAGAATAAATCTAAAGCAGGGCATGCGATAAAAAATCTTATAAATGAAGCGCATAATGTTTTTTCCTCTACTGTGAAATATGTGCGTACGGATAATGCTTTGGAATTTTGCGCTCGTTCTCTTTCACAGTTCTTCTCATCTAGAGGCATTATCCATCAAAGCACCTGTGCTTACACGTCTCAACAGAATGGCATTGCTGAGAGAAAGCATCGTCATCTTCTTGATATCATTCAGACGCTACTTATCCAGAGTTGTGCCCCATTTTCTTTTTGGGGCGATGCTGTTCTTACAACATGTTATCTTGTGAATCGTATGCCATCTTCAGTTTTAGGTAAGAAAATTCCTCTTTCTGTCGTCTTTCGTAATAAGGAATTATTCTCACTTACTCCTTAGTCTTTGGTGATGTTGCATTCATTCACCAGTTGTCTCCGGGACTTGACGAGCTCTCACCTAGGGCTGTCAAGTGCGTTTTTGTTGGTTACTCCCGGACTCAGAAGGGTTACCGATGCTATGACCCCGTAAAAAGAAATATTTTGTCAGTGCTGATGTCACATTTTTTGAGTCTGTCATGTATTTCTCCCCTGCAGGTGACAGGTTGGCCTCGTCCACATCTGATGGTGAGATCTATGTCCTCCTCCTTCGTGTCCACCGTCTCCTATTCCTGTTCCTATCAACACACCACCACCATCACCACCACCACCACCTCCACAACAACCTGTATCACCCTTACAAAAGTTCTATACCCGTCAGTCTGTTCCTGCTCATGGGGTTCGTCAATCATCCAGCATGCCTCAGGTTTATCCCGATATTATTAGTAACGATGGGTCTGATAATGTGCAAGTGCAGGGATCATCGTTACCAGAGAATACTATACCGGCAAATATTGTTTCTGATGATATGGATGTCGCTATTGCCATACGAAAGTAGAAACGTACATGTGCATCATATCCACTTGCCTCACAGGTTTCTTTTCATCGTCTCACTGGGGACTTTTAGAGGTTTGCTATGGCCTTATCAACCGTGGAGATACCACAGACTCATCAGGATGCCTTGAAGATTGGTTGCTAGCATTCTGCCATGGATGAGGAAATTGCTGCTCTACAGTCGCGGGGTACATGGAGCTTGGTTCTCGCTCCCCTAGGAGCATCTGTTGTCAGCTGTAAGTGGGTGTTCACTATCAAATAACATGCAGATGGTAGCCTTGACCGTTACAAGGCAAGGCTAGTGCTGCGAGGGTTCACTCAAACATACGGTGTGGATTATATGGATACATTCTCTCCAGTTGCACGCCATTCAACTCTACGTGTCCTTCTGTCAGTTGCTAAGGTATGTGATTGGCCCTTGTTTCAGCTTGATGTTAAGAATGCCTTCTTGTATGGAGATCTGCAGGAAGAAGTCTACATGCAGCAGCCTCCGGGTTTGCTGTTAAGGGGGAGAGTCACTTGCTGTGTAGACTTCACAAGGCGATATATGGCCTTAAACAGAGCTCACGGGTGTGGTTTCAGAAGCTTTATCATCTAATTGAAAAGCAATGGTTCAAAAGATCAAATTCAGATCACTCTTTGTTCGTCCAGAAGACTTCGAGAGGTACGGTTGTCATCATGGTATATGTTGATGATATACTAGTTACAGGAGATGATACACATGGGATAAAGATGGCAAAAGCATTTCTGGGCCATCAGTTTGTTACCTAGGATCTTGGCACACTACGATATTTTCAGGGGTTGGAGTTTGCCAGGAATGCGCAGGGTCTTGTGATGACCCAAAGGAAGTATATTACAGATATGCTTGTTGAGACGAGTATGATTGGGTGTCGAACCTCAACTACTCCTATGGACCCCGACATGAAGTTATATGACAATGATACATATGAGGTTGACAGGAGAAGATATAGAGAAATGGTGGGTAAGCTCCTATATATTACTATCACTAGACCTGGTATCGCTTTTGTAGTGAGTCGGGTGAGTCAGTTCATAGAGTAGCCTAGACAAGTACATATGGATGCCATATACATGATACTAAGGTATCTAAAGTCGTCTCCAGGAACAGAATTGCTGTTTAGAAAAGAAACATACATTTCTATTTCTGCATGTGCTGATGCGGATTATTCAGGATGCCTTAAGGATCAGAAGTCTACTTCGGATTTTGCAGTATTTGTGGGCAGTTCTTTGGTTTCCTGGAAAAGCAAGAAACAAACAATGGTGGCTAGATCTAGTGCTGAATCTGAATATAGGGTGGTGACACAAGCAAGTATTGAGATTGTTAGAAAATCGGAAGCGGAAGCGTAACATGGAATAAAAGAATAAAGAACAAGAAAGAACGCGGGATTTTTACGTGGAACCCTACTCCGTGAGGAGCGGGATGAAACCACAGGAGAAGCCCTCAAAGGGGCATGCTATGCATTACTTTTTCTCAATGGATACATGAGGTCTGGGGCTCCTTATATAGCCTCTCCAGAGCCTCCAAGTCCCACCACTGGACGATGTGGGACTAAACAACTGGGTGGGGTAAATGGATCTCCTCCAAGATCCATTTACCCTGCTACAACACAATAGGCGCATACTACTAATGCTCCAACACTCCCCCTCAAGCTGGAGCATGCAATGCTCAGCTTGGACACACAGACAGAAACTCAACTCATCACTACAAGACACTACGGACAATATCAACCCAACGCGCACATGCTGCTGTCGAGGACGTTGCTTCTCATGCCGTGCAGGTGAGGAGGACGAACGGGCTGGAGTGTGAGTTGACTGAAGACTCGGAATCTGACCATCGAGTCTGAACTTGCGCCTGAAGTCTCCTCGTAGGAGAACTGGTCTCTCCCATCTGACTCAGAGAATGGTGCACTGCTCTGGTGTACCTATGATACCACATGAAAACCCTTGCCCTCAATGGCATAGGGAATGATCCTCTGCTCTGGAGTCCCTATGGCTCACATGAAAAACACTGGCCTGACAACTAGAAGAATGATGGGGACCTCTTGACAATGATGGCAACATATGCTCATCTGAAAATTGACCGCACACTCGTGCGTGTCTGAAACTGGACTCGGAAGACAATCGTCGAGTCTGAAACCGAACTGTAGAGTCTGGAATCTGAATGGTCTCTGCACGTGAATCTGGAACATCTGAATATGGTCGGAGAAGACCTGTGACTCTACATATACTCCCCCTTTCTCCTATACTTGTCGGAAAACAGACAAATCGACAAAGTTGGGAGAAGACAACATAATGGGGAAAATAAACATGAACTTGCGGCTTTTCATTTTTTTTATATAAGCCGTCACATTTTTTTGTAAGCCGTTCCATTTTTTTCTCGGCTCTTGATTTTCTTTTCTTTCCTTTTTTTTTACTTGCGTACGGCTTTTTCTTATACGCGCCTCTATTTTTTTTTCTTTCTTTTTAACAAACATAACCCATTTGGGCCCAAAGAAACATTAGCCCATTTGGGCTTTACAGAAATACAACTTCTTTTCCTCTCTCTCTCTCTTCTCTTCTCATCTTTTTTTTTTTTTTTCAAAAACAGGCCTTCTAATAATTTTTCTCTTTTTTTTTTGAACTCACATCTCCCCCTCCCTTTTTTTTTCCGGCTGCCCAACTGGGTTGGACTTCCCTCTAATTTTTTTTATTAATAAATGAATGGCCATCGGGACATTATTTCGCAAAATCACAGTAGGGTTCCCACGCGATGGGGAACCCCCTCGTATTAGTTGTTCCGCCGCCCCCTTCGATGGTATGGCGGCGCTTGGGAGAAATGGAGCTGACGCTGCTTCCAGCGCGTAGGAGATGCGGCTCGCCTGGAAGCAGTGCGGAGGGTGCGCACGCGATGCGCGATCGGGGGATCGCGTCGCCTCCACTGGAGGCTGCCATCGCCGGGGGCCGTTGTTCCGCCAGGAGGCTCGCTGGGGCTCGCTGCAACTGAAGGACACGAGGGCTGCGCAGGAGATCGGCAAGGAGGATCCGCCTGGGGGTGTCGCATACATGGACTTGGGGCGGCGCCGCTGGGCTCGAGGTGGTTGCGCCGCCCGAGATGGAGTGCGCGGGATGAGGCTCCGCCTGGTGCGCGTGACAGAGTGCGCGGGCGTAGGATCTGGAAGGAGCCCGCGCCGTGCGCGCTCGCGCGCTTCCCCTGTGGACTTCAATCCAGACACAGGTAGGCCTCCGCCATCGGTCTGGAGATCGCGGCCATCGCCGCCAATGCTTATAGGATGGGATTACATCCGCCTGGGAGGTCTGCGGCTGGACTGTGGCTGTGCGTGGGATAGCGAGATCTCCCATCGCCTGGACTGGCAAGAGTTTTGCGCGCCTGTGCACGCAGAAGAGACGAAGGCGCAATGACTCTGGAGTGCAGCCTGAATGCGTGCGAGATTCGATGCCGCCTGGAGCGGCCTGGAGAACTAAGATGCAATGCCGCCTTAATGCTCGGGAGCAAAACGTGAATCTGACGATCAGGAACCCTAGGGCTAGGGCTGATCTCGAACAGACTAGAATTAATCTAACAAATCTTCAAGATCATAGAACATCAAATTCGAATCTCGAAAAAAAATAAAAACTTGAAATCCTCGAGAATCGACCCGCTCTGATACCATGTTAGAAAATCGGAAGCGGAAGTGTAACATGGAATAAAAGAATAAAGAACAAGAAAGAACGCGGGATTTTTACGTGGAACCCTACTCCGTGAGGAGCGGGATGAAACCACGGGAGAAGCCCTCAAAGGGGCATGCTATGCATTACTTTTTCTCAATGGATACAGGAGGTCTGGGGCTCCTTATATAGCCTCTCTAGAGCCTCCAAGTCCCACCACTGGACGATGTGGGACTAAACAACTGGGTGGGGTAAATGGATCTCCTCCAGGATCCATTTACCCTGCTACAACACAATAGGCGCATACTACTAATGCTCCAACAGAGATGATGTGGGTTTGAGCTGTACTAGAAGATTTGCATATAGATGTACCTCTACCCATGCAACTACAATGTGATAATCAAGCCACACTATTCATTGCTAATAATCCTGTTTTTCATGAAAGAACAAAACATATTGAGGTAGGCTGCCACTACACTAGAGACCAGAAGGGCTTGATCTCTACTTCTCATGTCAGTTCAGGAGAGCAGACTGCAGACATCTTCACCAAGCCATTGCTCAGAGGGCCATTCCAGAAGTGTTCTTCCAAGCTGAGCATGATTGATATCTATGCTCCATCTTGAGGAGTGTGGAGATATTTATATATTATATGTACCGTTTCTGTTTATTTTATTTTCTTGTTTCCATCTTATGTAATTTACGCATAGGCTTTCTCTATATAAGAGAGCCTAGGGTTCTTTGGAATAATAATGAATCCTTTTCTCCCAACAGTTTTTATGTCTCTGCTTGCTTGCTCTCTTTCTAAGATATGCTTTATGGGTCTCCCTGCATTTAGTAATATTTTCTTGCCAATGCAGAATGATGGAACCTCGAGCTCAACTACTATTTTTCAACTTCTCACTGCAGAGATCAATTTATCTTGAATCTTTTGTTATTACTAAAGCCAGTTGAGACTTATATTTTGAGGGATCCTTTGTAGTCCTTTTTTTGTTACTTGTGCCATGTCCCCTTTGGTATCCACTATAAATGAAACCACATGACTTTTTTTTCTCAGTATGAAATGACATTCTATTCTTCTACATGGTGTCAAAGCCCCGATCTTAAATTATGGTTCAGTATATCTCTTGAAGATAAACCAAAAGCCACTGCTGTAAACAATGACCTTGCTCTACCTTAGTCTACTCCATGTTTTTAGGGTGAAATTTCGAAATATGCAAAGTAAGAAAAAAATCGTGAATCAAGTATCATTATGATAATAAGGTTGATATCAATCTTACAGATAACGTTGTCTTCCATAATTAAAGAAACATGTTGAAGTTGATAAAAATTTCATTCATGATCGGATTGATTCAGGGAAAATATACCTATTCTTTATTATGTTTAAGGACCAACTGATTGATATATTTACAAAAGATCTTCCAAGCTGCACCGTGAGATAAATGCGGGTGTATTGGATGTCTGACAATTATGTGCAACCTAGGCTTGGTTGGGGGTACTGAATATTTTAACAAGGTGAATGGATCTGGCGGATGAAACCCTACATATATTATATATACATCTTTGGTTTACTTTTGAGTAAAAAATGGTAGTCACTCATGAATGGTTGCAAGGTCGCAGTTCACATGGTTTTCTCAATCTCAAAGAATAGGATTCCCACATAAATCCATATGTTGTGTTCTTGATCCGGTGTTCTTGTTGAAATGCCTTGAATCCTAACCCAATTGTTCCTCCTATTACATTATCGACCTTGTTATATGACAACCTCAATGCTGGTGGCGAAGCCCACCATATGAACTAGGGTTCTTACTGTGAGGGTTAGAATCCCCCTAAATGAGTTAGAAATGGGGATCTTTGTATTTGGATTAGGATTCACTCTTTACCGCGGGGCCCACATGTACTATATAAATCCTCTAGGGTTAGGGTTAAAACTCTTCCTCTGTACTATTGTTCTTCCACTATATAGAGGGGGATTCACCATTGTTGCTGAGGTCGCAGTCATTTAAGGGGAAACTTCATACATCTTGCGTTATGGTTGTTTCATACTTTCTTATCCATGTGTTTAATGTACATTCAAATTCCGCTATGCACAACAACTGTACATACTCAAAGTACTCCATAATGACCAAGAAATTGCATGCACGTTTTCCCTCGGTTCCATTCACCGCATCCTATAGGTCTCAATTAAATATATGTCATAATAAGTATCACGTTGCAATAATATCAATGTCATTATTGCTACCACTTGCACCAATGTTGTCATTATCACGGGTCATGAGCAACTAGGGAAAGGGCATGAGGGCAATCAGCCCCTTTAGTTTTTGTATACTCCAAGAGTTTAACTCTTTTTTGACGCATTAAAGGGTTGTTTTTAGACTCTATTCCGATTTTCGGGGCTGTAGGGTTTCTTCTGCATATGTTTGGGAGTTATTGCACTCAATTTGTGCCATAGACCCTCCTAATGCCCGATTAGGCCATGATTTCGTATGTGCATTGTTATCTTTGCAGCTCTCCTTCCTCCATCAATCATGGAAGAGACCAATGCCGTTAAATCGCTCAATCACGATGAGATGAAGAACCCTAGCCCATCACTAAGATGAATGGGTAAAATATGAGTTACGGTCCATGCAATTCATTAGCATCATGAAGGTTTTTGATAAGGAGTTTTCCTTGAAGGAGGCATTGCCTAAAGAGAACATGAAAGGTGGTGTAATGGTAGAAGGATTTTTCGAGGTGGCTTACAGTGGTTGTCAGGTTTGCATAAGGCTACAACTAAGGATATGTAGGAGTCGCTTCACATTGCCTACTCTCAAGCAAAGAACGGGACGAAGATCTTGTAGTTGGCACATAATATTCATTGGATCAAGCATGCAAGGCATCCCCTTCATATATATAACTCTAAAGGCTATGTTTATGAATTTCCACAACTGCTATCTAATGTGCAAGTATGCAACTTTTAGCCTCATAAGGCATGGATAGATATTTACGTGGTCGGAATGTTTATTTATAGACTGAACATGATTAGTTACTCACTACTGCAATGATTCCTCCTATTGAGGGGCATATACTCATCTTAGTCAGATTGTTGTGCCTACTACATGGAGGACTGATATTGCCTCAATCATGGATACTACATAAGATGAGGTTCCTTTATCATGAAATGTTGTGGTGTTTGAAGATAGACAATCACGGTGACTTCAGGCAATAATGCTCCTTCTGTCAGAGGTCATCTCCTGAGGACACATGCCACATGAATTATGTTAATTTTAATTCTTGTTAGCGTATCAGTAACTAGTTTGATCAGTTGTCACAACCATCCACCACTACATATGTTTCACAAATTGGACATTCTTGCGCAATTGAGACAAATATGGGTCATCCCCACATCCTTTTGGAACAGATAGAGCTCTTGATGCCGGCTTATTAGATATAAGTCATGCATGTTTTGTTCGTGGTGTAAACAACTTTACAACAATGCTTTGAGAATTGGACCTGGCTTGTTTAACTGGTGATTGGTGAGTCGACCTTGTTGGGAAAAATAAGAGTGTTTCTGAAACCATGCCCTTGAACTTTGCTTAAGGTCATATAGTGCTTTATGGAGTCTACAAACCTGTTGATACTCCCCTCAGCAGCAAACCTCTGAGGCTGCTGCATGTAAACTTCCTCCCATAGATCTCCATACAAAAATGCATTTTTAACATCTAACTGAAACAGGGGCCAATCACGTACCACTGCTACTGAAGGTAGGACACACAGAGTAGAGTGAAGAGCACCTGGAGAGAATGTGTCCAAATAATCCACATTGTATGTCTGAGTAAATCCTCGTGCTGCTAATCTTGCCTTGTAGCAAGCAAGGCTCCCATCTGCATGATGTTTAACAGTAAACACCCATTTGCAACTGACTACAGATGCCCCTGGAGGAGCAGACACCAAACTCCAGGTACTACGTGATTGCAAAGCAACCATTTCTTCCTCCATAGCCAAGCACTAGTGACTA
Organism: Ottelia alismoides; assembly: GCA_037367405.1. Lineage (NCBI taxonomy): Eukaryota > Viridiplantae > Streptophyta > Magnoliopsida > Alismatales > Hydrocharitaceae > Ottelia > Ottelia alismoides. The sequence goes on along the minus strand of JAZKJV010005152.1, from coordinate 590,263 downwards.
TCCTTCAAGGCCTCCTGATAATTTTGTGGATTGTCCACGACAGATAGAGTTACCACAGAATCTTTGAAATTCCCCTGTCAGACGATGAAAGGAGACCTGAGAGGCAAGGGGGTAGGAAGCACAAGACCGTTTATACTTCCGAACAACAATGGGTATATCCAGGTCATTGGGAACCTCCTCCACCTGTGGGCTATTCTCATCTAATGATTCCTGCACTGATATATTTCCAGACCCATCATTAGAAACCATGTTATCAGAACAAACTTGGGGGATGCTTGATGACAGGCGATGACCATGAGTAGAACCAGTCCGACGAGTATAGAATTTTGGTAATGGTGGAACAATGGGCACATGTGACTTGATAGTAGGAGGGGGTGGAGGAGGAGGTGGTGGTGGCGGTGGTGGAACCACAGATACAGGAGGAGGAGGTAACTAACTTGTAGGAGGGGGTGGCATGTAAACCTCATCATCATAGTTTGATGAAGCCAACCTGTCATTTGTAGGAGAGTAATACATCACAGACTCAAAAAATGTGACATCGACACTGATATAGTATTTCCTATGTAATGGATCATAAGACAGGTATCCCTTGTTGGTCCTTGAGTACCCAACAAACACACATTTGACAGCTCTAGGAGAGAGCTTGTCAAGACTTGTAATTAACTGGTGAACAAACGGAACTGAGCCAAACACATGAGGAGTAAGTAAGAACAACTCCATCTTAGGGATAACTATAGAGAAATGAAATTTCTCACCCAAGACATACGATGGCATGCGATTCACCAAATAGCATGCCGTAAGAACTGTATCACCTCAAAACAAATGTGGGGCACGACTCTGAATGAGAGGAGTCCGAGTGAAATCAAGTAGATGGCGATGCTTTCTCTCTGCAATACCATTCTTTTAAGAAGTGTAAGCACAAGATGTTTGATGAATAATTCCACGGGATTAAAGAAAATGGGATAGAGCACGAGTACAGAATTCCAAAGCATTATCAGTTCGCACAAATTTCACAGAGATAGAGAAAACATTCTGCACTTCATTGATAAAAGTTTTGTTAGAAAAATCAAAAGAGTTGTTTATTCTATAAACCCTAGGCTCTCATATATAGGCGAGTAGCCTATGGGTAAATTACATCAAGAGTCCATAAGAATGTAGAAAATATGAAATAGTACAAATAACATAAATTATATCTCTACACCCCCCTCAAGATGGAGCATAGATATCGATCATGCTCAGCTTGGATGAGCACTTCTGGAATGGCCCTATAAGTAACGCCTTGGTAAAGATATCTGCAGTTTGGTCCCCTGAGCTAACATGAGATGTAAAAATAAAAACCTTCTGAATCATATCTCGTATATAGTGACAATCAACGTCAATGTGCTTGGTTCGTTCATGAAATGCTGTATCATTGGCAATAAATATAGCAGCTTGATTGTCACATTCCAGAGCCATAGGAAGTGGGACTTCTACATATAGATCTGTAAGAACAGCTTTCACCCACATCATTTCTGTACTAACCTGGGCCATAGCCCTATATTCAGACTCAACATTGGATCTAGCTACAACAATTTGCTTCTTGCTTCTCCATGAGACAAGAGAGTTTCTAACATATATAGCAAATCCAGTGGACTTCCTATCCTTGGGACATTCTGCGTAGTCTGCATCTACGCACGCTGAGATAGCAATCTCCTTGTCTTTCTTGAACAATAGACCTACACCTGGAGATGATTTAAGACACCTGAGTATCTTATGTATAGCATCCATATGTAGCTGACGTGGTTGCTCCTTGAACTGGCTCACCCGACTAACAACAAAAGAAATGTCGGGTCTGGTAATGGTAACATAAAGAAGTTTTCCCATTAGTTATCTGTATCTTCTCCTATCCACCTCATTAGTGTCATCATCATATAGTTTCATGCTTGGATCCATAGGTGTAGTGGTCGGTCAGCATCCACGCATTCCTGTTTCACTCAGCAAGTCAGTGACATATTTCCTCTGGGTCATCACATGTCCATGTGGATCTCTCGCGAACTCCAGTTCCAGAAAATATCTAAGGACTCCAAGATCCTTGGTGACAAATTCACGACCCAACATTTCTTTCGCCCTCTGAATTCCTTGTACATCGTCACCTGTAATCAGGATATCATCTACATACACCATAATTGCAATAATACCTCTGGATGTTTTCTGTATAAACAGGGAATGATCTGCATTGGAACGTTTATACCCCTGTTTTTCAAAGAAGTCTGAGAGCTTCTGGAACCAAGCTCTAGGGCTCTGCTTAAGGCCATACATGGCCTTATGAAGTCTACACACCTTAGAATACTCCCCCTCAATAACAAAACCAGGTGGCTGTTGCATGTAGACTTCCTCCTGCTAATCACCACATAAAAATGCATTCTTAACATCTAACTGAAACAATGGCCAATCACGAATAACCGCAACAGAAAGAAGGATCCGTAAGGTGGAATGGCGAGCAATCGGCGAGAATGTATCAAGATAATCCACCCCATATGTCTGTGTAAACCCACGGGCAACTCGGCGTACCTTGTATCTGTCAATGCTGCCATCTGCATTCTGCTTAACTCTAAAGACCCACTTACAACTCATTGTAGATACATCGGTAGGTGCAGGGACAAGGCTCCAGGTACCTCTTGACTGAAGAGCAGCCATCTCTTCTTCCCTTGCTAAACGTCATCGGTTGTCTTTCAATGCATCTTGGTAATTCCGTGGAATATCCATGGCAGATAGTGCAATATCAAAACTCCTGAATTCACCAGATAGACGATTAAAAGAAACCGTGGATGCTATAGGATATGACACACAGCTACGCTTCTGTTTCCGAAGCGCAATAGGTAGATCCAAATCACTTGCATCCTCATCTATCCTCTGTAACACAGCCTGCTCAGGTAAATCATTAGATCCATCATTAGAAATTATATTCTCAGAACATACCTCAGACGGGCTAGATGATGAGTGGGTAACCTTGAGCAGAAGCAAGCCGACGGGTATAGTGGAGTGGCAATGGGTGAACAGGAACTGTAATAGGAGGTGCATGTGATATAGGTGAAGGTGCAAGTGTAGGTGGTGGTAGTAGTGGCATGTATATGGCTTCATCAGTGTCTGAGGATACCAACCGATCACCTGTAGGAGAGAAGTACATAACAGACTCAAAAAAGGTAACATCGGCACTAACAAGGTATTTCCTGCGCAACGAATCTTAACACCTGTAGCCTTTTTGTGTCCTGTAGTACCCAACGAAAACACACTTGACAGCCCTAGGAGAGAGCTTGTCAATACCTGGAGACAACTGGTGGACAAAGGCAACCGAGCCAAACCCACGTGGGGTAAGTGAGAACAATTCCTTTTCAGGAAAAATCAAGGAGAAAGGAATCTTCTCACCTAAGACTGATGACGGCATGGGATTAATGAGGTAACATGCCGTTAGGACAACATCGCCCTAGAAAGAATGAGGAGCACGACTCTGTATGAAAAGCGTCCTGGTAACATCAAGCAAATGACGATGTTTCCTTTCTGCAACTCCATTTTGTTGGGAAGTATAGGCACATGATGTTTGGTGGATAATTCCTTGTGTTGAAAAATAATTTGAGAGAGTATGAGTACAATATTCCAAGGCATTATCACTTCTCACAATATTCACAGACGCAGAAAATACGTTACGAACTTCATTTATGAAATTTATGATAATATTTCCAGCTTCAGATTTATTCTTTAATAAAAACACCCAAGATAGACGAGAAAAATCATCCACAATGACAATATAAAACATGTGTCCCTGATGATCAGGAACACGATTGGGACCCTAAATGTCAACATGAAACAACTCAAACTTGGAGCTACTGCTCCGACTATGACGATTGGGAAAGGTAGATTGATTATGCTTTCCCAACTGACAAGCCTCACATTGAATGGACGTGTGAGGCAAAACCTGGGGTAAGACACGACACAATTTCTGAAGCGGTAGATGGCCGAAGCGCAGGTGCCACATGAATGGAGAGACAGGTCCTGAAGGAAGAGAGGAGATTCCGACATGTGGAGTCCGACTGAGGCGATATAGTCCACCCCGCTCATAGCCACGCCCAATCACGTTGCTCGTAAAGATGTCCTGAAAAATGAGAGAACATGGATCAAAAATTGCTCGACAATGTAAATCCTTTGTAAGTTGGCTAATGGATAGCAAATTCATGGAAAAATCAGGTGCGTGCAACACATTCTTGGGGTACATAGATGGTGTCAAGCTAATCTCCCCCTGACCAGTAATTGTGGAGTGCGTCCCATTAGCAATAACCACAGTGCGTCCTGGAGGAACCTGTTGGTAGGATGTAAGTAGACCTCGATCACCACACAAATGATGTGTGGCACCAGAGTCCATAATCCACTCTAAAGTATCAGATCCACTACTGCTAGTGAATGCATAAGTACTACCTGAGGTACTGGTGGATGCAGAAGCAGCAACATCAAAATGACTCTCAGAGGCTGGCGCCACTGATGTAACGGGACCGGATGGAGGGATAATACCCCTCAGACGAGCTACAAGATCATCAAATCGCTGATCCAAAGAAGAAGCAGATGGAGGTTCAATCTGTTCAGCTACTCGGGCAGAAGCAGGAAATCCATGTTTGGAGTAGCATGTGTCCTCGGTATGTCCAGAACGATGGCAGAAAGTGCATGGTTGCCGAACACGACTCCCTCTGCCTCGAGGTCCACGACTACGAAACTAATGATGACCCCCACGACCTCGAGATGCTGCCATAGCTGAGGCGGTCTGATTGGCAATAGATGAAGGAACAATAATACGACTCAGTCTGTGAAAGGCTTCCTCCATCAGAGGAATAGTGGAATCTGCCAAGATCTGTGAACGTGCTGCCTCGTACTCTGGATCAAGGGCTGCCATGAATACACCAACCATAGTGGCATTCCTGTAGGTCTTCTGCTGCTCAGGAGTGGCTGTGAGAGGCATGAAGCTGTAGAGCTTCTCAAACATTCCACGTAAAGACGTGTATAATGAGTGTAGAGGCCGTCCATTCTGCTTGATTGTAAAGATGTCATGCTGGAGTTGCAGAATCTTCGTTTCATTCTTTGCCTGTGAATAGGTAGCAGCCAGAATATCCCACATTGCTTTTGCAGTGGGCTGATGGAGAATATCATTTGCAATCTCACTTGCTAACGTTCCTGATACCCAAACCTTGGCTTATGCATCATCCGCCTCCCATGAGGCGTTGACCCCAGTTTTCTCAGCAGGCTCTTCCTTAGTAAGAATGTGCTTCTTACTGGTCGACTTGATCATACTCATGAACTGCATTGCCCACAGTTCATAATTTGACCCGTCCATCTTCACAATAGGCGCAGGACCTCTGAAGGCGCCTGTAGATGGAATATCTGTCTTGCTTTCTGACATGATGATAATAGAAGACTAGGGTTGTAGACTGAAGATATTGTTGTCTACACTGACATTCACGGGTTCGGTTCCATGTGTAGACTCAAGCAACCAAACTCATAAGGAAGAAGGTTTGGCGAGAACCTATGTAACGGCCCCGAAAAGAGAGGGCCTGGGCGGTGATGGCCTAGGCGATATGGGGTGGTCCGAGGTAGAGGCGACGCTCGGACAAGATGCGCGCACATCGGAGACCGCGGAGGTGCGGTGCGCGTGGAGGTTAGGTGTGGTGCACGGTGGTGCTGTACGCTGAAGGAGGGGGGGGCGCACGGAGTTGGCGAGCGGAGAAGGGGGTGGCTGCGCGCGTAGGCTGTGCGTAAAGAGGGAGATGCGCGCACGGGGTTGACGACGCACGGAGGAGACGACGCGCGGAGAAGGAAGGGGCGGCGCGCAGAGGAGGTAGCGTGTGGTGGGGTTAGGGTACAGGAGCTCCGATCTAGGACCGCTGCTCTGATACCATGTTGGGAAAATCAATAGAGTTGTTTATTCCATAAACCCTAGGCTTCCTTATATAGGGGAGTATCATATGGGTAAATTACATCAAGAGTCCATAAGAATATAGAAAATATGTGACAATACGAATAACATAAATTACATCTCTACAAGTTTTGATCACATCCCCTACTTCAGATTCATTTTTCAATAAAAATACTCATGACAAACGAGAAAAATTATCAACGGCAACAAGATAAAACCGATGTTCCTGGTGATCAGGAAAATGACTTGGACCCCAAATGTCAACATGAAATAACTCAAAAGGGGAGCTACTGCTCCAACTCTGACGACTAGGAAAAGCAGACCAATGATGCTTTTCCAACTGACACGTCTCGCACTAGAAGGAAGAACTTGGTATAATCTGCGTCAACATATGATACATCTTTTAGAGAGGAAGATAACCAAAGCGTAGGTGCTAGGTATAAGGAGAAACTTGTCCTGTTGCGCAAGAGGATACACCAACATAGGGAGTTCAAACCCGACGATAAAGACCACCCTACTTACGGCCACACCCAATCACTCTGCCCGTAAGAATGTCCTGAAAAACAAGAGACGACGGTTTAAAAATAGCTCTGCAGTCTAAATCCTTTGTGATGCGACTAATGAATAGTAAATTCATAGAGAAATCAGGAGCATGTAACACATTCTACTGATGCATCGAAGGCATTAAACAAATCTCCCCCTATCTGGTGATCGGAGAATGAGTCCCATCTGCAATCACATTGTTTCTCCCTAGTGGAATCTGTCTATATGTTGTAAAATGATCTATATCCCCGCATAATTGGTGTGTTACCCCAGAATCCTCCATTCAGTAATCTCAGATCCATGACAGGGGTGTAAAAGCAAAAGTACTACCTGAGATACTAGATGTAGCAGATGTACTGGCAAATGCGGAGGCTGCTACATCTGAATGGCCTCCTGGAGATGGTGAAGAAACATGAGGCATGATATCCCACAGTCTAGCTACGAGGTCATCAAACCTCTGATCAGAAGTATGAGCATTTGGATACTCAACCTGCTCCACTACACAGGCTAAAGCGGGAAAGCCATGCTTGGAGTAGCATGTATCCTCGGTTTGTGTTGGACGGTGACAATACGTGCATGGCTGACGAATGCGACCTCCTCTACCACGAGGTCCGCGTTCTGAAAAGATGAAGAGCCTCCTCTTCCTCTGGAGGTTGCCATAGTCGAATAAGTCTGGCTAGTGGTTGTGGACGGAACAGTAATCCTGCTGAGCCTGCGAAACGTTTCTTCCATGGGAGGAATAGTGACGTCTGCTAGAATCTGGGAGGGAGCATCATCATATTCAGGGTCAAGGGCTGCTACGAATACCTCAACCATGGTCGCATTCCTATATATCTTCTGTTGCTCTGGAGTTGCTGTTAGAGGCATGAAACTGTGGAGTTTCTCAAACATCCCACGTAAGGATGTATATAGTGAATGAAAAGGGCGTCTGTTCTGCTTGACAGTGAACATGTCATGCTGGAGTTGGAGGATCTTCGTCTCGTTCCTCGCTTGAGAATATGTTGTTGCGAGGATGTCCCACATCGACTTAGCAATAGGCTGATGTAACACATCATTGGCGATCTCAATCGTCAATGTACCAGAAAGCCAAACTTTGGCGTATGCACCGTCCGCATCCCACGAGGCATTTACCCCAGTTTTCTCCACCGGTTCCTCGGTTAGAATGTGTTTCTTACCATTTGACTTCATAAGGCTTGTGAACTGCATAGCTCAGAGCTTATAGTTTGTCTCGTCCATTTTGACAATCGGTGTTGGACCTCTGAAAGCGTTTGTCGCGGGTACATTGACTTTGTTCTCAGACATATTGCCGGATGTAAAAAAATAGGGTTTTGTAGACCAAAGAGTGAATATCTACACAGACATACGTGGATTTGAAAGCATATGTAGACTTATGCACCCAAATCCATCAATCAAACAGAGGGGCCAACGCCGGCAGTGGAGACTGCGCCGCACAGTGGCGGCTAGAGAGGCGGCCTCGACGGAGAGGCGGCATCGGGAAAAGGATGGCGACAGTGGCATGCACGTGGAGGGTCGGCTGGAGAGGCTCGGCGAAGTTGGAGGGCTGGCGCGTGCGGAGGGGCGGTGTGTGACGTACGGAGGCGGAGGGGCGGCACGCGAGAAAACAAGTGGTGGGGCTAGGGTTAGGGTTTTCGGTATGCGAGCTCCGGTTAGTACAACCACTCTGATACTATGTTGGGAAAAATAAGAGAGTTTCTGAAACCACACCCTTTGACTTTGCTTAAGTTCATATAGTGCCTTATGGAGTCTACAAACATGCTGACAGACGCTAATCTGGTCTGATTTTCTGATTTGAAGCAGTTCAGTTCAAATAGTATTTTTTTATTTGAAATAAGGTTCAACCCAATTTAAACGAAATTGAAACATAATTCAAATTTAGATACATCTAAAAATAAGATTGTGTTGGTGGGATTTGAACCCGTGACTTTTGATAAGCAGCATAAATTGCTAACCAACTCATCTACCACGACTAATAGTAAGAGTGTATTATGGATACATATTTACTCCATTATAAATGCCTTAAATATGATTAGTTTATATGATATATATGTAAATATATAAATATAAATATATATATATAAATATATATATGCTATTTAACATTAAATATGCAACAATATTTTGTGTGTGGTGAGATATATACACTATATATATGCACTTGAATATAAACATGAAGAAGTATGTATAGATTATGATAAAATTATGTATATCTATATATACAATTGCATAGGTTCATGTATTTATCTTTATTGATTTTGTTTATTTATACATGTTCATCAGTTCATGTATGTGTTTATGTATGTATATATGTATTTGCATAGCTCTAACTTTATGTATATATGTATTTATAATATAAGAACCTGAAAAAATTTATACATGCAAACACACTATTTTTCATGAGATCGACACATACTTATGTATTTGCATACAAATTTATGTTTTCCCACATATTTATGTAATTACGTTGTGTGTGTGTGTATATTTTTCTGTATGTGTATTTATAATGTTTGGTCCACTTTGGTTTAATTAGTTGTTACAAATATATTCAACCCTATGTTATACACATGTTTTAATTCGATCTGGTTTGATTAGCCAGATCAACCACTTTTTATTTGCTGGTTCAGTTTAATATTGTTTAAGATTTTGATGATTTCATTGTTCGGTTGTACTAGTTCGACTTTATGGTCCAACCCGATTCACTCTTTTTTATATGGTTTTCGGTTTAATCTTCAGTTTGGTTTCAAAACATTGCTTTATACACTAGCTTGTTGATCTCAAAGCATCTCATCATTTATATGGAGATATATAGCAATTAAAGGTCCATAAACCTATTCTCGTGGACAAATTTGTAGTTCTTGCAGACAGATGGTAAGCACTCCTGATGAGATGATATTGGAAAGTTTACTTTTTGCCAACCACATACTTGTAGAGATTTCTCCATGCTTCGTTGAAACATGCACATATATGCATATTCTAGTGATGTTAAAAGATTTTGTTTCTTTATAAAGCAAGGTTAGGATGCGATGAAATGACGAAAGAAGTTGTAATGAAGGTCAAGTCAAAACCACATCATCAAGATGCCATAGGGTTAAAGTCTAAGAAACAATGAAGAAATTATGAGGCGAAGTGAAGCCAAGAAAATAAGGTCAAGCTTTTCAGGGTCTTTGTAATGTTTATACGAGATGTATATAACCTCATGCATATGCATTACACTTAATTTACTTAATTCACAAGATTCCGTCCAAAATACCATCTAAAATTTCATGTGTCAAATCCCCCACTTGTGGGGGTTGCATTAGGTAGTCGACGAATAACGTAAAAATAGTCAGATCTTTCAACATGTATTTGAGCAAGAATCCATGTAGCCGACCCTGCTTAAAGTGGGAAAAAGCTTTGTCATTTTTTAATTAACGAGATTCCATACCAAATCAGTCGACTAATTTGACTTTTAACCGACGAGTTTCCTTTTCCTCTTGAGACTGGGTTTTTTCTCATCCAACTAACATTATTCCGAGTACCATCTCATGTTGATCAAACATCTACCTTCTACAACAACAAGAATCCCGAAGATTCATAAGTTCAATAGCAAGAGTTAGCAATCATTTAGCCGATTGAAGCTTCTATTCAACTGACTAACTTGTAATCCTTTCGACTAACCAATGTTGCAGTCGATTGATTGCATATTTTAAAAAGTTCATAGGGCCTCACTTTTATCCGACTTCTTTCTATTTTCAGTCGACTAGTTGAATTCTGGTTGACTAGTAAATTTTTCAGTTGACTAGTTCTAGCGAAGTTGCTAAATGTTAATGTGAATTGTTGAGATATTGGCTATCTTTTCTTTATTATATGTATTTTCTATTCTTTTTGTCTACATAACGACAACAACAAAGACTTTTCCTACATTAAGTAGGGTTGACTACATGGATTCTTTGCCTCTATTTAGATCTGTTGAGATATTATTTATCTTTTATATTGTTTATGTAATTTCCTTTCTTCTTGTGTTCTTCTTGTAATTCACCCAACCAATTTCTCTCTCATATAAGAGAAACCTAGGGCATATCTATAATGTAATTCATTCTTTCATCTTCACATTCTATCAAAGCGATAGTCCTATACTGGAGTTCTGACCTAGATCCCTCTCCCCACCACAAGCTTTTGACGCCCCCGTTGTGGCACTGTGGTACCCTCATCATTACCGCTGCCAATGTGCGAAGCAGCAATAGCAGACCAGCGGCATTGCTGCCACCACTGCATGGGGCAGCAACAGCGCCGACGGTGCCTCCGTGCCACCCCCTTGCGCCCTACCTCTTGTGGTCACCATATAACATTGTTAGGATCCCCTTGTATTGCTACAACAACCTGATTTGACGCTAAACCGGTCTGCTCCTCTATGTCAGCCTACCACAAGCTTTCGACGCTGCCGTTGTGGCACTGCGGTACCCTCATCGCTGCCGCCGCCACCGTGCGAAGCAGCAACAACAACGAGCTAGTAACATTGTTGCAACGACTGCACGCGGCAGCAGCAGTGCCGACAGTGCCTCCGTGCTGCCCCCTTGCGCCCAACCTCCTGTGGTTATCCTCTTGTCCACCCAATCACCATATAACACTGTTAGGATCCCCTCGTGCCGCTACAACAGTCTGATTTGACCCTAAACCGGTCTAATTCTGATCGAAAAATGTGATTTCAGACCTACAAATTGTGTTTTCTGGACCAAGCACGCAATGAGGATTGACGAGGATGGTTGTATAAGTCTACTCATACCATCAATCCTCTGTATGATCGTGTCGACTCGCTCAGATCAATCTACTCCCCAGTCGAGTTTCGTTTTTGGTCGTTTTTTATCATGTCAGAGAACAAGGGTGATATATTTTCTTCATCCAATGCCGTCAATAGCCCGGCTCCCATCGTAAAGATGAATGGTACCAACTATGAGTTATGGTCAATGTTGTAAAAGTCATCTGACTTGCCCTACTAGTAGGTTTAACTAGTCTAGTCAGTGGGATGGCCGACCGAGTACTGACTAATTCTGACTAGGTCCACTAGTCAACCAATTTTTGCTTGGAGATACCATATTTTTTTACTTTTGTAAAAGCAAACTTATTTTAATACACTTAATGTTTTATTTGAATTCAATTACTCCTACTGATTCGTCATGATAGTAAAAAAAATGTATAAATCTATGTAAATATATAATAATATATGTATAAAAATGAATTTTATATTTAAAAAATCAAAGCCGTTTAAAGCCTGACTAAATCCGATTAATCGTCAGACTGCCGATTAATCCTTAGTCAGTGATCCGACCGACCGAGTACCGACTACTGACTTTTACAACCTTGATTATGGTCCATGTAGTTTCTCACCCTCATGCGGTGTAATAACAATGAGCACATCCTGACCGATCCAAGGCTAACGGATAAGACTAGGGCCAATGCTTCTTGGAAGTAAGATGATGTGTATGCGCATATTTGGCTCTCCGGTACCCTCACCATGGAGAATGCCAATGATATTATGAATCAGCCCATTACCAAGGCGATGCGGGACATTATGGCATCCACCTCTGCCCAAGTGAAGAATGAGGTCAAAATTCTTCAGCTTTAGTTCGATATCTACAAGACCAAGCAGAATGGCCGTCCTCTGCACTTCTTCTACTCTTTGCTTCATGGCATTTTCGATAAGCTCAATAGCTTCATGCCTATTACGACATATACGGAGCAACAGATGACATACATGAACTCCATGATCGTTGGAGTTTTCTTAGCAGTACTAGATCCAGAGTACGATGATGCACATACACATCTTCTCACCGGAGCATCCATACCTCCCATGGAGGAGGCCTATAGCCGTCTCAGCAAGCTTCTCATGTCTCCTGCCAAAGCTCAACCCTCCTCAGCGATGGCTGCTTCTCGCAGTAGAGGAGGGTCCACCTAGTTCGGAGGACGTACCCCCCGTGGCAAAGGCGATGGACGTCAGCGTGGTCCTTGCTCTCACGATTTCAGATTTCACGAGATATCGTTGAAATTTCGTTGCAATTTCAACTTCGACATGGGACCAAAATTTTAAGCGAAATACCGATATGGGAGCCTTCTTTCACAAATATTCCTCGATTTGGGCGAAATGTGACAGGAATTTATCGAAATTTGGACGAAATTTCACCGAAATCCCATTTCAACATGGTGTCGATATGATGTCTGATATCGAAATTTAAAACCTTGCTTGCACCTACTACCGATGGCCAGGACACTCCGAGGATACATGCTACCAAAAGCATGGATATCCTGCATCTACTCGTGCGGCACAACAGATTGAGCCTTCAGAGACTCCTGCTTCCTAGGCCTATCCATGCCTGGATGATATCGTCTTTCGCATACGAGAGATCATGACTCCTGTTGCAGGCACCACCACCACACATACAACAGTCATAGCCAGAGCCTCTTCGAGCTCCTCAGGTATCACTTACGCTTTTACTAGTAATAGCGGTGCATATATGATAGAGTGGATCATGGACTATGGTGCATCTCACCATCTAGTAGCCGTGAGCAGCAAGGGCTCTATAGACTAGTCCAACCTCCTCATGATGGTGTCTCCACTATTCCTACTAGACCAGTCTCACCATATCTGTGACACCTTCGTTCTGGCCACCTTCATCTGCAGAAGTTGTGTCATGTCCTCTCACAGATTTCTACGCGATCTTCCTTCCACATGCCAGCTTGGGAAGCATCATTGTTCCTCCTTTCCATCATGTTGGAGCGGTTCTTAGTTGTTTGAGCTCCTCCATTTAGACATTTTGGGTTCAAGTTGTATCCCTGGTCATCATGGATACCATTTTTATCTAGTCGTTGTTGATAATTTTTATAGACTTTATTGGGTATTCTTATTGAAGAATAAGTCTGATGCTGGGTCTGTTATCAAATCTTTCATTTTTTTAAGAAGGAAAAGGGTTGTCTCTCGAGTTTGGATCCACCACGATTAAATCTTTCATTACTGAGATAGAGAATATCTTTTCCGCCAATGTTAAATATCTACGTTCTGATAATGCCTTGGAATTCTGCACTTTACAGCTTTCTGAGTTTCTTAAATCCCTTGGCATTGTTCACCATACCTCATGTGCTTATACATCCCAGCAGAATGGTATTGCTGAGCGCAAACACTATCACTTTATGTGACTAGGTCCTTGTTGATCCATAGTTGTGCTCCTCACGCTTACTGGGATGATGTGGTCCCCACTGCTTGCTACCTAGTGAACCACATGTCCTCTTCTGTGTTGGGAGAGAAGATCCCTTTCTCAATTGCATTTCCTGAGAAGGATCTGTTCTCCTTTACACCTCGTATGTTTGACTTAGTTGCTTTTGTTCATGATTTCTCTCCAGGTCGTGACAATCTCTCTCCTAGAGCTGTCAAGTGTGTTTTTGTTGGCTACTCTCGTATATAGAACGGGTACCATTGCTTTGATCTGCTTCAGCGGAAATTCTTTGTTAGTATTGGCTTTACTTTCTTTGAGTCTGTCATGTATTTTTCTCCTACAGGTGACATACTAGCACTATCAGATTCTGATACAGAAATCTACATGCCTCCACCTCCTACTGTCATGCTAGGTCAGCAGCTTGTGACCAAGGACCTTGGTAGTTTACGATACTGTTAGAGTTGACGTCATTCATATGTAAGATGGGTAAATGGATCCTTCCAAGATCCATTTACCACATCCAGGAGTTTAGTCCCACATCTACCAGTGGTGGGACTTGGAGGCTCTATGGAGGCTATATAAGAAGCCCTAGACCTTCTGTATCAGAGGAGAACGTTCAATGAACGATGAACCATTTGAGGCGTTCTCCCGTAGTTTCATCTCGCTCCTTAGGGAGTAGGGTTCCTTGTAAAAATCATGCGTTCCTCAAATATTTATTCTATTTTCTCTGATTCGGCTTTCGCATTCTTATTTTCTAACATGGTATCAGAGCGGGTTCGATTCTCGAGTTTTTTATGTTTATTTTTTATTCGAGATTCGATTCTTATTGTATTCTTGAAGATTAGTAGTTCTTCAAGTTCAAGAAGAGAGTTAGGGTTTTCAGGAACCCTAACTTTTGTGCAACTTTGAAGATCAACGCTATTCTCCACACCTCCAGATCCTTGCAAAGAGCTCCTATGAGGGGAGCCTCTTCTCCAGCGGTGATACGCTTCCAGGCCGCGCCTCCATGCGACATCGTCGCACACCATCCGGTACCATGCGACGATCCTCTCCTCTCGATCTCACGTATGCGAGATCTAATCCCCTCCTTGCGTACACAGGAGAAGCCCTAGGTGAGCCCTAGCGCGCACATCAGAAGTTCCTCCTCTAGACGATGAAGCTCCAGATGGAGGAGCCCTATAGCGCGTTGCCTTGAGGGTCGGAAGCTCAAGGCTTCTCCAGGAGGCTCTCCTCAACACATCTCGAGTCTAGGGAGATCGAGGACTACATCGCGCATGCTTCATACGGGCAAAGGTGCATCTCAAGCGGTGGTGCGATCAGGCCCTATCCGCATAGGCGCACCCCGTGAAGTCCCCGATCAGCGACCAATGCAGGCCGCGACACACCTCCAGGCGGCGCACCTCGCTCACCCATCTCCAGGCGGTTCTTCTTCCTCGCGCACACCACCATCTTTCGTCACTCCAGGCGACACGTGCTCCATGCTCCTCTTCGAGCTTCAGGGGGCGCCTCACACACTCCAGCGGTGATGCTGCTCCATCTCATTCAGCAATGGCGGCGGCATCAGGAGAAACCATCATCGGGGGTGGCAGGTCCATGAGGAAGGGTTCCCAAGTGGGAGCCCTAAATAATGTTAACCCCAAGTGGGCCAATTCGACCACAGCGGGCCACAGGAAAAACATTAAAAAATGGGAGAAGGGCCCCAAGAAAAAAATGGGGGCTAGTGGGGGCTAAAGTTAAAAAAAAGCTCAATTGGGCAAGTTGTGTTTGGGCCCAAGTTGGGTCGTGTTTAAAAAAATGAATTCTTTGGAGAAAGGGCACGTACAAAGAAAAGCCATACGCAAAATAAAATTTAAAAAGGAGGAAAGCCAAAAAAGGAGATAAACGACTTATTGAAAAAAATGATTTAAAAAAATGATGAGAAGAAAAGCCGAAAAAATTTCAAAATCGGCTTATGTGATGTTTTCCTCATTTTCTTATCTTCTCCAAACTTTGTCGATGACATTATGTTCTGACAAGTATGGGTGAAAGGGGGAGTATTGTGTACAGTCACAGGTCTATTTCAGATTCAGATTCCACGCCAGCCAGATTTCAGACTCTATAGAGATTTTCATTTTTCAGACTCGACGACCATAATTCAAGTCTTCGTTTGATTTGCACAAGTATGCGATCAGTTATTTGCGGTCCCCATATTTTCTCTCGACTCATAGTTTTCACGTGATCCATAGGGACTCCATAGTAGAGATCACATTCTCTATGCCATGCGGGCTACGGTTTTGATGTGGTTTCATAGTGACTCCAAAGTAGAGATCCCATTCTCTAAGCCAGTATGGGAGAGACCCAGTTCTCCGATGAGGGAACGTTTCAGACTCCATTCTCTAGCGAACTGTGGACTCCGACGAGGATGTCTCCACGGCTTTTCCAGTTTGGCCCTTCAGAGATGGAGCAGTTGTCCACATGATCCAGTCTTTTACATGTGGCGGGTCAGAGTTCTCCAGTGGAGACTATTTTCAGTTGCAGTGACTCTGACAAGCGCAGTACAGAGCACATGCTCTCTGATGTGGAGATTCAGTTCTACTCACACTCCAGCCCGTTTGTCCTCCTCAGCTGCACGACATGAGATGCAACGTCCTCGATAACAACCGACAGTTGTGCGCGTTGAGTTGATATTGTCTGTAGTGTCTTGTATTGTGAGTTTGAGAGATTTCTTTCTATTTTTCCATGCTGAGCATTGCAAGCTTCAACTTGAGGGGGAGTGTTAGAGTATGCGTTATTCATATGTAAGAAGGGTAAATGGATCATTCCAAGATCCACTTACCACATCCAGGAGTTTAGTCCCACATCTACCAGTGGTGGGACTTGGAGGCTCTGTGGAGGCTATATAAGAAGCCCCAGACCTCATGTATCAGATGAGAAAGTTTAATGAACGATCATCCCTTTGAGGCGTTCTCCCGTGTTTTCATCCCGCTCCTTAGGGAGTAGGGTTCCACGTGAAAATCTCGTGTTCCTCAAATGTTTATTCTATTTTCTCTGATCCCGCTTTCGCATTCCTAGTTTCTAATAGTTACTTACTTGGACTAGAGTTTGCCAGGAACTAACGAGGTCTTGTAATGACCCAAAGAAAGTACATTACAGATCATCTTTCTGAGACCTGCAGGGCAGATTGCAGAACTGCTACTATTCCTATGGACTCGAGCATGAAGCTCTACGATGATGGCATTGAGGAGGTCGACAAGAGAGGTACAGGGAGCTTGTTGGCAAGCTCCTATATGTGACCATTACCAGGCCAGACATATTCTTTACGGTGAGCAAAGTGGGCCAGTTTATGGAGCATCCCATACAGGCACATATGGATTCAATCCACATGATTTTGAGGTATATGAAGGCATCACCTGGCACAAGACTTCTATTCAGTATATGTACATCACTTTCAGTTACAACATGTGCAGATGCAGATTATACTAGATATCCCAAGGATAGGAAGTCTACTTCAAGCTTCGCAACGTTCACAGGGAAATCTCTTGTGTCATGGAAGAGCAAGAAGCAGAATGTGGTTGCCATATCTAGTGTCGAGTCAGAATACTGGGCCATGGCGCAAGCTAGCACATAGATGATGTGGGTCAGATCTGTTCTTACTGACCTGACTATCGAGGTGCCTCTTGCCATGCACCTCCAATGCGACAACCATATTGCTCTTTTCATTGCAAACAATCATTCCATCCATGACAGGGCCAACCACATAAAGGTGGACTGTCACTACACTCGTGACATGATATAGAAGGGTCTCATCGCCACTACTCATGTCAGCTCTGGAGACCAGACAACATATGTACTTACTAAGGCATTAGCTAGAGGGCTTTACCAGAGATGCTGCTCCAAGCTGAGCCTGATTGATATCTACACTCCATCTTAAGGGGGAGTGTTGAGATATTATTTATCTTTTATATTGTCTATGTAATTTCCTTTCTTCTTGTCTTCTTATAATTTATCCAGTCGCTTTTCTCCTATATAAGAGAATCCTAGGACCTCTCTATAATGTAATTCATTCTTTCATCTCCACAAGATCTATATTGGGTCATTCTCGGGCTTAGATCCAAAGAACTAAGATCCCTTCGTATAGTCTCATTCTCACACTTCTTGGGCCTTCCTCGCCCTCTCTTAGACTGCTCAACATCCCAAAACTCACATCTCCTCACCAGTGCATCAGCTAACCTCCTTTGAAATGACCAAACCACCTTTAGCAATTTTCTCGCATCTTATCTTCGGTCGGAGCTACACCAACTTTCCTTCTGATGGCATCATTTCAAATATAATCTTTACGCGCGTGTGTGTGTGTCTACACATCCACCTTAGCGTTTTCATTTCTGCTATTGTCATTCTCTGTGAAGGTTAGGGTTTGGATCTTAGCACATCATGGAAGCATGTAGATCGCATAAAATATGATCTAGGTCAACTAGTCATACTAGTTGCAAGAGGCAATAGAATTCAAAAAATTTTAAATAGATGAAACCACATGATTCGAGAACATTTCTCAAGTCGTTTCATCAAGATCACGAATGAATAATTAGGATTACCTCTTGGATTGTATTTGCGATCGTTAATCTCTAAAGTAAGAGGTTCACCTATCTCGAGTCTGATCCGATGTAGAAGCACTTGCTGGTATGTAAATAATACGCGAAGCTCCCACAATCCGAGTTGATGATCCGGGGTTGGAATCTCCTGATTTCGTCTCACGAAATACAGATCCATGTTCACGAGAAAGAAGCATCGAAAAAGACAGAGATCCACGAGCATTTGATCCAGCAGCACAACAACATTGCGACGACGGCGACGTTCTCAACAACCCTAAAGTGGACGACCACTAAGGTTTGGGAGAGGGAGGATATTGACATGTATGAGAGAGGGAGAGAGAGGGAGATTTATTGCAATGACTTTTGTTGAAATTATTGAGTAGAACAGGCTAGAGCTACCCTTTACTAAAATGAATGGTGGAGATGCACTCCTAATTCAAATCAATGGTTGAGATTTTGTTGCAACAATTTGCAATAACAATTAATTAATTTAAAAGAAAATGAATATGTTGTAAAGAATTAACATATTTAATTTCAATTAAATCAACAAGATTCTCATCAATGAAGTAGGGAAATTAAGCCACCTTCCATGTAAGGGGGAAGGAGAAAGCCTCCTTCCCCTTATGGAGCTTGGACGTCCATGCAAAAATTAGAGAGAGAGAAATCTCTCTCCTATTAGTATTTAATGTAATCTTATTACATTAAATCTTTATTCATGAAATTATTTGTCAACAAAATATCACCAAATAATTATTGCAAATTATTTGTGACAATTGCAAATAAAATCATTGATAAATGAATCAAATTCAACTACCCAATATAAAATATACATTGTTTTTACAACTTATCCAATGTGAATCCAATTCACATCAATATTTAATTCGTAAATTCTATTTACAACTAAAACTCTCAAACATATTATAAATCACATTTATAATATTTATGATTATTCTGGATAGTAATATCTACATTAATCACATATTTGATAACTAAATCATATATAATGATCTTAGATGTCAATTTTCATGTGTCCAAATAATATGAATCATATTCATATTATCATGATAATTAAATCACATTTAATTATCCTTTTCCCCTTGCTCAGATATATTATCAACAATTGAATTATTCTTGAACTCTTTCAAGAACAATGTGCTTTCTCCGCAGATACTTGGAGATAAGGATAGGATGATCGTATATTCCATGTACAGTGACTTGGATTGAGATCATATCTCAAATCCATATCTCGGGAGCCTCTCATAGATGTTTGATTGAATCAAAATGTAAATCTAATCTTCTTATTGCATTCGAATCATATTCAGATAAATGTCCAACATTTAGATTAAGATTAGTTTACTGATATGCTGAGAGGAGTCACTAAAATCTAAACATGTTTTATCACTCCCTTGGAATGGAAGTGTCACGATTATACAATCGTTTACGATCACATCACCCTTGAGTATTCCTAATTCCCGTACATCTTGCATACAGGAAGACCTAGATTAAACCTGAAGTTTTAGATCATATTTGGATTGTCTTCTTCAGGATTTTATCACTAAGTTTATCATGAGATCATTGGGAGTTGGTATCGATCATATACTTTCCAAAAGCATATATCATACCTATAAATTCTGTCAGGCTTCCAAAGCGAGATGATCATGCATGGAATTTGATCTCAAAATCTTATGAGTGAGCTCATGTCTTCTGGTTCAGTAATGAAATCTGTATGTTCCCTTTGAGAGATCGTATTACTCATATACCCTCGTATGCACATCAACTCGCTAGTATATAGACCTTGATTCGGTCCTCAACCTATTGGTTTGTCAAATGTACATACTCAGACACATAGTAACATACATGTCTCAGATCAGAGGATGCGTGCCTATATCGTGACTGTATACGACATAGGTCTTGGTTATCTCGATCTCGCTATGTTAACCCTTTGACCTAACTAATCTAACACCTCTGAATCTCTATTCCTATATAAAGGACCTGCATCAATAGGTCGGTTAGATATCAACCTTTATAGATTGCCATCTTCTTCTCAGATTGGAGATCCTTTCGTAACAATCATTTGCCGGTACTTGATGAGCCCTCAATCCAAGAACCATCCTATATGATTCAACATTTGAATCAACAGATGCATGCTCATTAAGATGGCCATGGTACATAACCTTAATCATACTAAGGGACCTATTAAGCAAATTAGTTATTCTTTTTTTCAGATTAGGGAATGATTTGTAACAACATTTATTGCATAATGGCTCGTCGTGGGCTTGCATGTCCAACAATCAGCTCATGTCTATGGTTCATAGGACAACATTCAGATCAATAGAGTATAACAGTTCTCACAGCTGCTTTGTAAAACTTTTTTTGATTTTCAATGGAATTTTCTTATCATAGAGAACATTAGAGGCCCCTCTCCACTTTCGTCAACCTACATTTATTCTATGTGTAACATCTCCATCAATTTCCCCGTCATGTTGCAAAATAGATCCCAAGAATCTAAAAGAATCTCTCTTTTGAATGTTATCATCACCAATCTTCACCTTGATTCCTTCATCATTGCTTCCATCAAAAGTGTACTCCATATATTCAGCCTTACCCTACTTATTCAAAATCCTTTAGTCTCCAATGCATGTCTCCAGACCTCAAACTTCTCATTTACTCTGTCTCTAGTCTCATCAGTCAATATAATATCATCAGCGAATAACATACACCAAGGTATCTCAACATGAATGTCAGAATGTGACTTGTCAATTCGTCCATAATCGAAGTAAAAAGGAGTAGACTTAAAGTTGAACTTTGATGCAGACCAATGCTGATAAAAATAGTTTGTCTTCCCAGACTGTATCCTTACACAAGATGAAGCCCTGTCATACATATTTTTATGAGGATAATGTCTAGAACAGGTACTTGTCTCTTCTAAAAAAATTCTCCACAATATCTCCCGTGGGACAGAATCATAAGCCTTCTCTAAATCAATAAACATCATATGGAGGTTCTTCCTTTTAGTCTATAAATCTCCATTGTTCTCCTAAGGAAAGTAAACGGCTTCAATAGTTGAGCAAACTGGCATGAATCCGAATTGGTTTTCGTTTACTTTGGGAACTTACCTCAACCTTCTTTCGATCACATGTTCCCTAATTTCATAATATGACTCATCAGCTTGATACATCTGTAATTTAAACAATTTTGAATGTCTCCTTTGTTCTTATAAAGAGGTGCCACGATGCTTCGCCTCCAATATTCATACATTTTCTTGTTTCACCAAATAACATTGAATAAATTTGTAAGCCAAGTCAGACCACGCTCACCTAGAATACTCTAAACTTCTATAGGAATGTCATCAGGTCCTACACCTTTCCCAGGTCTCATAACCTTCAAAGCCTCCTCTATTTCCTTCCTTTGTATTCGTCTATAGCTTGCATGATTTAAGTAACTTTCACTACTAGATAGATCTTTCAAAGTGATTGTTGACATTTGTATTTTTCTTATATATACATTTGTCTAGGTGGGGTTTCCTGTAAGGGTTTTCTTGTTATTTCTCCCTTCTTCCTATAAATGGAAGGGACCCTCCACTTATGAAATCAACTCATATTTTTCCATTTTGAGAAAGTAACATGGTATCAGAGCCCTAGAGGAAATCTCCTCTCAGGTGATCTAATTTCTCCTTCATTCTTTTCCCCTCTCGCCTCCGTCGCTCACGTCTCATTCGCAACAGCCTTCGTCATCCTCTGCCAGCAGCTCATCTCTGCCAGCCTCCTCCAACATCTTTGTCATCGAGCACATCTTTGCCAACAGCTCAACCTCTGCTAACTTGAGTTCCTCATCGCGCCAGCCTCTGCGAGCAGCACTTCGTCGCCAATCCTAGATATCTGTCGGGCCAGCCCTTCGTGAATCCTTCACCAGTCCAAGCTCTTCATCGCCTAGCTGCTTCATCAACAGTAGTTGTCATCATCACTAGCCCGAGCTCTTCGTGCTACGCCGATCCCACCAGTAGTAGTTGTTGTCGCTCGGGGTTCTTCATCCAAATGGTGTCATCGTTGTGTGGATGTGAGAAGTAGTCCAGCAAACATCAAGTTGCTGTGAGCATCGGTACATGAGAAGCTACTGGTAATCTCTATCTCAACGTCGATAGAGATTATTTATTGGTTAGTATGATTTCATATTGATGTAATTAGTCAGTTTTATTTCTCCACATTTGCCGTGATTTGTGTCTGTGGCTCCAACTCATAAAAATATCTGAAGTGGTCGATTCTGCGACTCAGGAAAAGGAAATAAGGAATCCCTTCTTTGGCCCCATCACTAAGTTAGATGGAGGCAACTATGTGTTGTGGTCCCAATCACTATTGAATGTGATGGAAGGTTATGACAAAGAACATATCATTACCGAAGAGGAACCAAAAGACACGACCGACAAGTATACGACATGGAAGAAAGATAATGTAATAGTCAAAGCGTGGATTACGAATAGTTGTGTGTCACGTATTGCCAATGACATTTTGCACTATAAAGCTGCTAAGTGCATGTGGGATAACTTTCGTCAAGCATTCTGAAGAGAATAACTATGCAAAGGTCCTCCAACTTTATGTAGATATGTCTCAGATGAAACAGAATGGTCGTCCCTTGGCCCAATACTATTCAGTATTGAATTCAAACTTTTAGAGACCTAAATCGTACATGCCAGTTTGCACTAGTAAGACTCAGATAGCTTTTAGGGCACAACTTATGGTCAACTTATTTCTGGGAGAATTGGATCCTTCATATGAGGCAGCCATATCACATATGATTACTGTATATGAGATTCCTTCGATGGAGGCTGCCTAGAGTTGTTTGAGCCGATTGTCTATCTCGAGTGATCAACGCATTGAGACTACCTCAACTTTAGTTGCTTCGTCCGGTAGAGGTCATGGCACATACTTTCGTGGTAGTGGGCATGGCCCTGACACACCAGGGCACATCAGGCCCCAATGCACCTTTTATGGACAAATTGGTCATACTGATGATCGATGTTGGGGTAAGCATGGGAAACGTCCAATTGCAAATCAAGTGTCTACCAGTCAGCCAAATAACACACCAGAAGTTGTACCCGAAGCTAAATATGATGAATTAATTCAGAGGTTGAATCATCACCATCTCATCTCTCCACAAGGGTCCTCTACAAAGCCTGAAACTACAACATTTGCCAGTCCTTCAAGTATACTCTCGAAATGTCTTGCGTGCCATGATTTATGTCAATCCTCTGAATGGCTTGTTGACACTGGTGCATCAAGACACATATGTCGGAACAAGGATGTGTTCTCTTCTTTAAAAGCTATGTTGCTAGGACACAACATTGTGGTAGCAGATGGATGACATTTACCAGTAATTGGACATGGACATGTTCAAGTTACTCCACAGATTCGATTGGACCGTTCTTTTAGGTCCTCAATTTCCTATGAGCTTGTTATCTGTTTCAAAAATTACAAAGGAACTTAATTGTCAAGCAATCTTCTCCCCGGTCTCTCTTATTTTTCAGGATATGTTGAGGGACCATGTGATTGGATGTGGCCGTGAATAAGGGGGAGTTTACCATCTGACCAAATCTCCATTTGCCGGTCACGTGTCTGCTACTTCTAGAACTTCGTCTGCTTACATTTGACATCTCCATCTTGGCCATCTTCCCTTGACCAAGATGTGAAGAAATCTACCACAACTTTCTGCTTCTACCTAGCTTCAATGTGAATCCTGTCAGCTTGGAAAATACCATATAACTAGTTTTCTATGTAGTTCTTCTCGCAGTATTAAATATGTGTTTGAACATGTTCATTTTGATGTGTAAGGATCCAGTCGTACTCCAGACCTGTCTGGACATCATTTTTTCCTTGCTGGTGTGGATGACTTCACTCGTGTTTCTTGGGTGTTTCTCAACAAATCAAAATATGAAGTGAGTACAATTATAAAGAATTTCTTTCCGGTAATGAGTAATGTGTTTGATTTTCAGGCTAAGTCTATTTACATTGATAATGCCCTTGATTTTTGCAACTCTTCCCTTCGTACTTTTCTCTCTGAGAATGGAACAATCCACCAAACATCTTGCCCCTACATATCCCAGCAAAATGGGATTGTTGAAAGGAAACATAAACATATCCTAGACGTGGCTAGAACCTTATTGGTCCAGTGTGCTGCTCCTCTCTTTTTTTGGGGTGTTGCCGTCCTGACTGCTATGTATCTGATTAATCGTGTGCCTTCTACCATTTTGAGAGAACGGTCTCCCTACTCCCTCCTCTTCTCAGATAAGAGCCTGTTCCATGTGCAACCTAAGGTCTTCGGATGTACTTCCTTTGTTCATATTAACTCTACTGGAAGGGACAAACTTGCTTCTCGAGCCATGAAATGTGCGTTTATAGGGTACTCACAAACCCAAAATGTATTCGTTGTTATGATCTGATCCGTAGGAGGTACTATGTGAGTGTTGATATTACATTCTTCGAGTCCGTCCCATACTATTCTATCTCAGGCTCTCGTATGGATGCTCCACACAATGAAGATGTCTCTTTCATTCCTTTACCTATACCATCTCCTTCTCCGTCTTCGTCTCTGCCCCAGTCAGACTCTTTACCTACTCCACCACCTCCTCCTACAGATACTTCCCAAGATAAGCCTTTTAAGCTTACTTATGTTTAGAGGATGGTACCCCCGGCGACCACATCCACATACTCCAGAGGTATGTCATGATAAGAATAGTGATGATATAGTATTGCCAAATAAGCAGGCAGTCGAGGAAGATATTCGACAAGTGCAACTACATAATGACTTACCTATTGCCCTACGGAAAGGGAAGCGTGCATGCACGTTGCATCCCATTTCTAACTATGTCTCCATGGCGAAGTTATCCCCGAGGTACCGAGCATTTGTAGATGGGGTTTCAACAGTTACCATTCATGTGACACATCAACAAGCTCTTCTAGATCCCGAGTGAAAGATGGCTATGATTGAGGGGATGCACACTTTAATCAACAGGGGTACATGGACTTTGGTCGATCGCCCAAAGGACGCTAAAGTTGTGGGTTGTAGATGAATTTTTAACACTAAGCATTTACATGATGGATCGGTGGAAAGATATAAGGCGAGATTGGTTGCAGTCAAATATAATGGATTATTTAGACACATTCTCTCCAGTAGCACGGCTACCAACAATGCATATTGTTATTTCAGTGGTTGTCCAGTTATCATGGCCTCTTTACCAACTGGATGTTAAGAATGCTTTCTTGTATGATGATCTGTGTGAATAAGTCTATATGTGGCAACCTCCGGGGTTCGAGACCAAGGGGGAGTATCACAAAGTATGTCGTCTTCATAAGGCTATTTATGGTCTTAAACAGAGTCTGAGAGCTTGGTTTCAGAAGTTATCAGATATTGTTTCTAAGATAGGTCTCGCCCGCTCAACTGCAGATCACTCTTTATTCGTCAAGAAAACAGAGAAAGGAACTATTGTGATGCTAGTATATGTGTATGATATTATCCTCATTGGCGATGATACTTGGAATTCTGGAGATCAAGACCTACCTTGCAAAGCATTTTATCGCCAAGGAATTGGGTGAACTTCGCTTCTTCCTGCTTATTGAAGTTGCTAGGAATACACATGCATTGATACTTTCCCAGCGAAAGTATGTCATGGATCTATTGCAGGAGACTAGAATGATAGGAGCCAAATCGACATCAATTCCAATGGATCCCAATGCGCCCCTCTACGAAGATGTGTCCGAACTTATTGATGCAGGACAGTGTTGGTACCTAGTGGGCAAGTTATTCTATGCCACCTTACTCGTCAAGATATTTCTTTTACAATTAACAAAGCAATCAATTCATGGTCAAACCCAGGAAGGTTTACCGGGATGCTATTATGATGATCCTGAGATACTTGAAGGATGCACTAGGAAAAGGACTTCTCTTCACGTGCCACAACTCTGGATGTTATAGCTTACTCTCACATAGACTATGCTAGATGTTCGATTGATAGAAATTCCACGACTGGTTTCTGTACTTACATCGGTGGAAATCTAGTAACTTGGAGGAGTAAGAAGCATGTCGTTATAGCTCGTTCTAGTCCAAAATCTGAATATAGGACAATGGCCCAAACTACCATGGAATTAATGTGGATCAGATCTGTGTTAAATGACCTTCACATGGTAGATACAAGTCCCACGACAATGATGTGTAACAATTCAGCGACCATGTTTATTGCAAACAACATGGCCTTTCATGAGCGCACCAAACATGTGAAAGTGGACTGCCATTATACTCGAGATATGATAGAAAGAGGGCATATTAGCATTGGGTATGTCACCTCAGAAACCAGACTGTTGATTTATTTACCAAACCTTCGAGCAGATCATTCTTCAACAAATGTGTTTCTAAGCTGAGCATGATGGATATCTATGCTCGAACTTGAGGGGGAGTGTTGACATTTGTATTTTTCTTTTATGTACCTTTTGCCTAAGTGGGGCTTTCTATAAGGGTTTTCTTGTTATTCCTCCCTTCTTCCTATAAATGGAAGGGACCTCCACTTATGAAATCAACTCTCATTTTTCCATTTTGAAAAATTTACAATGATCTATCTATTTCCTTCCCCAATGAAAAGATTATGGAAGTACTGCTTCCATCCACTCTCTATATCCTTCTGAATAACAAGTACGTGACCTTCCTCATCCTTAATGCATCTCACTTCAGAAAGATCTTTGTTCTTTCTTTCTCTTGCTTTAGTCAACCTAAATACGTCCTTCCATCCCTCTTTAGAATCAAGATTTTTATACCAAACTTCATAAGCTTTTGACTTAACTTCTCTTACTGCCTCCTTTGCTTCCTTCTTTGCTATTTGTAGTTTGTGACAATTTCATCTGTTTTATCCTTAGACATAGCTTTAAAGCATGCTCTTTTAATTTTAAGCTTCTCTTGCACGCATCCACTCCATCACCGGGCCTCTTTTTGACTTGGAGCTCTTCCCTTTGACTCGCCTAACATTTTTTTGGCTACCCTTCGGATACAAGATACTACCGCCTCCCATGTCTCGTTTGCACTTCCGTTACATTCCCAATATAAGTCTTCCAAAACATTCTCCCTAAAGCTTGATTACTTCAATTGAAAATTCCACCATCTAGTTCTAGTGATCTTGGAAACCTTCCATTTCTTTACCAACTCTTTTATTTGCACATCCATGACTAACAAGTGATGTTGGTGGTTAGACTCTCTCCTGGAATTACTTTGCAGTCTTTACAACACAACCAATCTCTTCTCCTCCACGTAAAGTAATCTATCTGTGTTCTAGTCGAGCTACTCTTATAAGTAATTAAATACTCCCCCCTCTTCTTGAAGAGAGTGTTTGCAATGAAAAGAACATAAGCTATTATAAAATCCAGAATTTCCACCAACTTAGTGCCAAACCTAAAGAATTTCCACCAAAGGCCCGAACAACAGTGTAGGTGGTTGCAACACTGTCGACAACCCCCTTCGAGGGGTCTTGTGCTATCGTCAAGTCCTGTTAGGGCTTCCCAACGTCGCCGGTTGGCTACAACAATGCCGCACAACCCCCCTCTTGATCCTCGCAATCACTGCCCAGGCCATTGGTGGCCTCCTCTTCCACCGCCTAGGCAACCTCAGCGCCACACAACCCTCCTCCAGGCACTCGATAAGCCCCCTAGGTCCCTTTTCATCCTCTCCGACGCTGCCTAGATCTGTAGTATGATCTGATTTGATCAGAAAATGTGATTTCAGACCAATAAATCACATTTTCCAACCCTAGCGCAGATCGGGGATTGACGAAGATGGTCATACGAGTCTACACGTACAACCAATCCTCTACATGATCGTGTAGACTCACTCAGATCGATCTATTATCCTAGTCGAGTTCCATTTCAGTCTGTTTTCTTCATTGTTGAAATATAAGGAATGCAGAAGTGGAATCAGAACAAGAAAATAAAAAAATATGAAAACATGGAACACTTTGGTTTTATGTGGAACCCTACTCCGTAAGGAGCAGGATCGAACCACGAGAGAAGGCTTTGTAATGCTGAATTTTCTATTAAAATTTCTTAGTGAGTATAGGGGGTATATGGCTCCTTATATAGCTCCACAGACAGACCAGAGTCTCACAAATAATAGGTGTGAGACTAAACCTAAGTGGGGGTAATTGGATCTTGGAGAGATCCAATGTCCCAACTATTACATATTCCAACACTCCCTCTCATGTTGGAGCTGAGAAAGCTGCAGCTTGCAACAAAAGAAAATATACGACACATCTTCGCTCGATACATCCAAGAGAGACGGGGATAGAGACATCCTGCTCGGATGGGGATAGGGACACCTCATTTGAAGTAACCGATGCTAGTTGAAGACTCGCTCGAGGACATGCTTGCAATGATCATGTCACCTGGACAGAACATATGTCGTGCCTGTAGTAGTCGTTGTGACAACCATGTCGTGCTTGCAGTAGAGTTGTTATAAAGGAAGAAAGTCCAGCGTGGAGTAATAGTCATGGATAGAGATACCCGACAAAGTAATAGATGCTCGGAGAGGATGGCTGATAGCCATAATAGTGTGTAGTGTCATTCTGTCAGTCCTATAAATACATCTCAAGAAGAAGAATTTATGCTCTATCTAACTTCCCCTTTCTCACATACTTGATAGAATAACAATGTGAATCATTAAGTTGGGAGAAACCAAAACAAAACATGCATTTTTTTCTTTTTACGCTTCTATTCTTTTTGCACAAATCATTCTCTTTTTTTGTCATTTTTATCTTCTATCTTTTTTTTGTACATCTTCTTTTCATACGACCGTCGCTTTTTTAAGACGTTCACTTCTTTTTCTGGCTTTTCTTTTTTTTGTTTTCAATGGGCCTCTTTTTTCATTGGATATTCTTTTTTAAAATCAGAATTTCCTCTCTCTTTATTTTTTGATCACTTGAGTGGGCTCGATGGGTGTTGATATTATTATTATCTTTTGGTGTTATTTATGTATTTTCATTTCTTCACGTACCTATCATGTTATTTACCTAAGGATTTTTCTCCTATATAAGAGAGCTCAGGAGTCCTATGAATATCAAGTCATTTTATTCATGCCAACATGGTATCGGAGCAACGGTCCTAGACCGGGGTTCCTGTATCCCACCCTAACCCTACCCGCCCCACCCCCACCCCCTTTCTCCACCCCCCTCTTGCGCCGCCTAAAGCCACGACGCCTGCGCCTCCCCTCGTGCGCGCCTCGCCCACGCGTGCACCTTGCCCGAGGTCGCCACCTACGCCTGTGTCTGCGCCTCCCCTCGTGCGCTGCCCACGCCTCGTCCGTGCATCACGTCCTCGCACCAGCGCCCACGCGTCGTGCTCTCATGCGCTGCCTGCGCCTCGCCCACGCATCTGCGCACTAGAGCCTTGCCCCAACGCATGAGTTTATGCGACTCGCGCATCGCGCACCAACGCTAGCGTGCACCCGCGCTACGATAGCAGCGTGCACCCTACGCTAGTAGCGTTCACTTGCGCTCATCTGCGCACCAGTACGCATCTGCGCACACCTGCGCACCAGTGCACACAATTGTGTGCTTCTTTCGCGCATGTGCGTGCATGAACTTGCATTTGGCATACATCTGTGTGCATCTTTAGTGCATCCGCGTGCATCTGTGTGTGCCACTGTCCTTTGCGCCCATACGACCTAGCGTACAACAACAACAGATGAAGATGGTTGTATGAGTCTACAAATACAACCAATCATCTATATGTGATTGTGTAATGGTCTCCTCAGTTTTGTTCGGATTTTGGCATTCTTGCTACCATGTCAGAAAACAAGGGTGATGTTTTTTCGTCTGGTGCCTTCAAGGGCCCCGCTCCCATCGTAAAGTTGGTCCCATCCATCGCGAGGCCCTTGAAGGTACCATATGAAAAAACATCACCCTTGTTTTCTGACATGGTAGCAAGAATGCCGAAATCCGAACAAAACTGAGGAGACCATTACACAATCACATATAGATGATTGGTTGTATTTGTAGACTCATACAACTATCTTCATCTATTGTTGTTGTAGGCTAGGTCGTACGGGCGCAAAGGACAGCGGCACACACAGATGCACACGGATGCACTAAAGATGCACATAGATGTATGCCAAATGCACGTTCATGCACACACATGCGCGCAGGAAGCACGCAATTGTGCAAGCCGCCTTGCTCATAGCCACGCCCAATCACATTTCCCGTAAGGATGTCATGAAAAACAAGAGAGGATGGATCAAAAATTGCTCGACAATGTAAATCCTTTGTAAGTTGGCCAATGGACAACAAATTCATCGAAAAATCAGGTGCATGTAACACGTTCTTGAGATGAATGGATGGTGTCAATCTAATCTCCCCTGACCAGTAATCGGGGAATGTGTTCCATTAGCAATAACCATTGTTTGGCCTGGAGAAACCTGTCTGTATCCTGTAAATACACCTTGATCACCACACAGATGATGTGTGGCACCGGAGTCCATAATCCACTCTAAAGTATCTGATCCACTACTGCTAGTGAATTCATAGCTGCTACCTGATGTACTGGTGGAAGCAGATGCAGATGCAGATGCGGCAATGTCGGCATGACTCTCAGAAGTAGATGTTGATGTTTGGGGGACCAGATGAGGAATGATGCCCCTCAGACAGGCTACAAGATCATCAAAGCGCTGATCCATAGATGACGTGGCTGGGGGCTCGATCTGTTCAGCGACTCGTGCAGAAGTTGGAAAACCATGCTTAGAATAGCATGTGTCTTCGGTATGTCCAGAACGATGGCAAAAGGTACATGATGGCCGAACACGGCCTCCTCTACCGTGAGGTCCACGCCCACGGAGCTGATGATGACCTCCTCGACCTCAATTTGCTGCCATGGCTGAGGCTGTTGGATTCGTAGCAGACGAGGGAACAGTGATACGACTCAGCCTATGAAATGCCTCCTCTATAGGAGGAATAGTAGAGTCTGCCAAGATCTGAGAACATGTTGCCTCGTACTCAGGATCAAGGGCAGCAAGAAAAACACCCACCATAGTGGCATACCGATAGGTCTTCTGTTGCTCTGGAGTGGTTGTGAGAGGCATGAAGCTATAAAGCTTCTCAAACATTCCACGTAAAGACGTACACAACGAGTGTAGAGGCCGTCCATTCTGCTTGATAGTAAATAGGTCATGCTAGAGTTGCAGAATCTTCGTCTCATTCTTTGCCTGAGAATATGTAGCAGCCAGAATATCGCACATTGCTTTTGCAGTGGGCTGATGAAGAGTATCATTGGCAATCTCAATTGCCAGGGTTCCAGATAGCCAAACCTTGGCATATGCATCATCTGCCTCCCATGAGGCATTGACCCCAGTCTTCTCAGCAGGCTCTTCTTCAGTAAGAATGTGTTTCTTACTGGTTGACTTCATCATACTCATGAACTGCATTGCCCACAGTTCATAATTTGAACCATCCATCTTCACAATCGGCGCTGGACCTATGAAGGCGCCTATAGTGGGATGTCTGCCTTGCTCTCTGACATAGTGATAACGGAAGACTGGGGTAGTAAACTTAAGGTATGATTGTCTACACAGACATTAACGGGTTTAGTTGCATGTGTAGACTCAAGCAACCAAATCCATTACTTTGGAGAAGCACGCGCGGAACGAGTTCTGATGTTACGCACACGCGCTTGACTTAGGGTTTCGCATGCACGGAAGTCGAGACCTTTAGAAGGTCATACGTAAGAGACACGCTGGGCACGTGAAGATCACGCGCGCGCAGATCACGCAAGGGATGCGCACAGGGTCACGCGCAAGGGCACAGCGCGCAGGGGTACGATGCTCAACCGATCACAGCACGCACAGATCTCGCGCAAGTACGCAGCGCGCATAGGCCAAGCACGATGCTCAGCCGCACCGTGCGCACAACGCACACCGCGTGAAGGAAACGCACGGAGGCGTGATCGGAGGCAGAGGTGCGAGACCAGAGGGGCGCGCGGAGGCGCGAGGGAGACGCGCGGAGGAGTCGCATGATACAGGAAGGCGCGGAAGGCTCGAAGGTGGGGCTAGGGCTAGGGTTTGGCTCGAGAACTCCGGTCTAGGACCGTCGCTCTGATACCATGTTGGGAAAATAAGAAAACTTGTTTAATCCATCAGCCCTAGGCTCTCTTATATAGGAGAGCAGCCTATGGGTAAAATTCATAAAGAGTTTAACAGAGAATAAAATTATTGGAAAAATACAGAAGTGAATAATATCTCTCTACAGTTAAGTTATTAAAAGAATTGGTTATGTTATCTTCTAATTATTCAACTAACATTTCATATATTTTGTTAAATTGTATGATTGTTGTTTATTCTTGTTACTCGAAATCATATTATCATAGAGATGTTGAAGTCAAGGAAAGGCCCCAAGACTCCTGAAGGAAACAGGAATGATCCCGCATGGAAATATTGCATTCAACTTGAGATGGAGGAGACTCAGAAAGCTAAAGGTATGTGTATGTTCAATGCAATTTTTGTGGTAAGAGAATTACTGGTGGAGTCGCTAGTCTCAAGCATCATCTCGCGAAGACCGAAAAAAATGTGAAAGGTTGCGCATAAGTTCTTGTTGAAGTGTTGAATGAAATGAAGGCTATATTATCTTCCAACGAAGAGAAAAGTAGAAGAGCAATGATGTAGATGGAAGAATTGTGTAGAGCTGGTAGTTTTGAGATGCAAAATCCATTTGGTGGTGAAAATCAAGCAATCAGTCCATCTGGATCTAGTAACATGAAGAGGGCAAGAGGTCCCATGGACCTCTTTGTTGCCGGCCCATCACCATCAAGGTTTAAAAAAACGAAAGGCGGAATGAGGCGTTTTAGCTGGAAGCGAGGCGTTAGCCTCGAGGTTGTCAAGGCGTAAGCCTTAGTTTGTATAGGAAAATAATTACAAAATATATAATAGATATATTTATTGGTGAAGTAAAGTAATTTGACAAATATGTAATACATAACAATGTAATAGATGATGATATTATAAAGATAAGAATATGGAAAAAAAGGATATGTCAATGCCCTAAACATTTCAACTAAACTTCTATCCAGTCAAAAGGAAATCATTGGATATAACTATCACTAAAATAGTTATCAAAAAGGGATTGGCTATAGTTGTCATTATAGATATTCAAAATGTTGATATGAATCATATGATTTGAATCCTAACCGCATGATCTACGGAACCTAGATGAAAAACGATTTGATGTCCTGCCTGTGCCACCATACACTACCAGTACGGGGTCTCGATTTTATAAACAGTTTTCTTATATAGGTATTCGAATTCATACACAGTTTCTTATATGTTTAAGGGTGTAATAGTAAGAGTTCTCTAAAATAATTGGGCATGTTAATGGTAAATATGAATATGAAAGAGGTCAAATTTAAGCATTCATCTTGTATAAATATATACTCAACAACTAGACCTTTATAAACATCTAAAAATACTAATAGGGCTAATTATTTACTTTAAAAAATGCTTGAATAACCCCAAATGCCTCACCTTGTGCCTCGCCTCGCCTCGACCGCCTCACCTCGCCTCGACCGCCTCGGACATCTGAGGCACACACCTCAAGCAGGGGGTCTGAGGCGGTCGCCTCGGGGCATTTTTCCTCTGCCTCGTTTCGCCTCGACCGCCTCAGCACCTTGAGGCGCATTTTTTTAAACAATGATCACCATTGGGAAGTCCATGTCCAACGACTACGATTGGGATGAGTGGTCATCAAACTACATTGAACGAGACATGGAAGAAAGAGGAGAGAAATCGTGTTTGTCGTACCATTGGCAGATTCTTCTTCGAGAATGGGTTTCCATTCAATCGTGCACGTAGCCCTTCCTTTCCGTCCATGCTTCATGCTGTCGGCTCCTTTGGAAGGGGATTGAAGCCTCCATCGGCTTACGAGCTAAAGAGTTGGATTTTGAAAGAAGTGAAGAGCATTGGGGACGTTATGGGTGAGGCAAGGGCTTCTTGGGCGGAAACTGGCTGTAGGATAATGTCGGATGGTTGGACAGACATAAAAGGTCGTTCTTTAATAAACTTCTTGGTGAACAATTCGAAAGGTACTTGGTTCTTGAAGTATGTCGATGCATCTGATAAAGTAAAGAATGCAACCTTGCTTTTTAACCTATTGGATGAGATTGTGGAGGAGGTTGGCGAATGCAATGTTTTGCAGGTTATTACATAATGTAGAGATTTATGTTATTTTATGTTATGTTATGTAATTATGTACTGTTTCTTATTTTCTATTTTTCTTCTGGACTCTTATGTAATTTACCCATTGGTTCTCTCTATATAAGAGAGCCTAGGGTTCTATGGAATAAACAATTCTCTCATTTCCACCAACATGGTATCAGAGCCGAAACCCTAACTCTAACCCTCATCCTGCCGCCACCCCTCTCTCTTTCTCTCTCCCTCTCCCTCGACGGCACCGCCACTCTGTCCTGCCGTCCCCCCCAGCGCTCCTTCCAGCCCCCCTGGCGCTTCTTCCAGCCCGCAGGCCCCTTCCGCCAGCCGGGCCCTTCCACCAGCCGACCCCTTCCAGCCAGCCCGCAGGCCCCTTCCACCAGCCGGTACCTTGCAACCCGTCCCTCCCCTCCCCCATGGTCGGCCACTATATCATCATGGATTTGAGTGCATAAAAGTCTACATATGCACTCAAATCCCATCAAGTTTATGTAGACACCAGTTTATTGTCTATAATCCCTAGTTTTCGTCTTCGGTAAGATGCCAGAAAGTAAAGTCGATATGCCCTTCATAGGTGTATTCAAAGGTCCATCGCCAATAGTCAAAATGGATGGAACGAACTATGGGCTCTGGGCGATGCGGTTCATGAGTCTCATGAAGTCGAACGGTAAGAAGCATATACTTACCGAGGATGAGCCGACAGAGAAGACTGGGATCTATGCCTCCTGGGAGGCCGATGATTCTTATGCCAAGGTTTGGCTATCAGGAACACGGTCGATGCAGATTGCCAATGATGTCCTCTATCAGCCCACCGCCAAGGCGATGCGGGATATTCTGGTTGCCACATATTCACAGGTGCGGAACGAGACCAAGATGTTACATCTCCAGCATGATATTTTTACAATGAAGCAGAATAGACGGTCACTTAACTCTTTGTACACGTCCCTGAGGGGGATGTTTGAGAAACTATATAGCACTATACCACTCACGATGACTCCAGAGCAGCAGAAGACCTTCCGGAATGCTACCATGGTGGGCGTACTACTAGCAGCACTTGATCCTGAGTATGAGGCAGTCCGCTCTCAGATACTTGCCGATGCTACTATTCCTCCTATGGAGGAAGTTTACCGGAGGCTCAGTCGCATCTCTGTTTCTTCCAGCACATCTACTCCACCCCTGTCGGTGATGGCGGTATCACGAGGGAGAGGTGGTCCGTCTTCCTTTCGTGGACATGGACCTCGTGGCCGAGGAGGTCGTTTTCGCCAGCCGTGTTCTTTCTATCATCGCACAGGTCACTCAGAGGATACATGCTACTCTAAGCATGGGTTTCCAACATCGACGCGTGTAACAAAGCATGTTACATCTCAGTCGGCATCCACTACAGATAACCGGTTCAAAGAGCTTGTGGCGCGTCTGCGTGATATTATGCCTCAATCATCTACTGATTCTCCAGGTGGATCTTCAGATGTTGCCGCTACAGCATCTGCCAGTACTTCTGTCGCGGCCAGTACCTCATGTAGTGCTACTGCCTTTACATCTTGTCATGATCTCTCAGGTTGGATTATGGATTCTGGCGCCACCCATCACCTCTGTCGTGACAGAGATAGACTTGAGTCATACATGGACATCCCACCTGGACGCTCAGTGCTTATAGCTGATGGGACTCATTCCCCCATCGTTGGACAGGGGGAGATCACCTTGTTACCTTCTATGCATTTACAGAATGTTCTACATGCTCCTGAGTTTTCCATGAATTTATTATCCATTAGTCAGATTACGAAGGATTTGCACTATCGCGCTATATTTGACCCATCGTCTCTCATTTTTCAGGACATACTAACGGGCAGGGTGATTGGCTGTGGCTCTGAGCAGAATAGTCTCTATCGCCTGGTCCGGAATTCATATGCTGGCATCTCTTCCCATTCAGCTGGATCAGTCTCTCCGTACACCTGGCATCTTCGTTTTGGTCATCTCCCGCTCCAGAAAATGCGACATCTCTTGCCTCAGATCTCTCCGAGTTTGTTGTTTCGTTGTGAAGCTTGTCAGTTGGGAAAGCATCATCGTTATAGCTTCCCGAGTCGTCAGAGTCGGAGCAGTAGCTCCCCATTTGAGTTGTTTCATATTGATATTTGGGGTCCGTGTCGTGTACCTGATCATTAGGGACATAGGTTCTATCTAGTTGTATTTGATGACTTTTCTCGTGTATCTTGGGTCTTTCTGTTAAAGAATAAATCTGAAGCAGGGGATGTTATTAAAAATCTTATCTGTGAAGTGCAGAATGTTTTTTCTTCTACTGTCAAATATGTTCGTAAGGATAATGCATTGGAGTTCTGCGCTCGTTCTCTCTCCCAGTTTCTTTCGTCCAAAGGTATTATTCACAAAACCACCTGTGCTTACACATCTCAACAGAATGGAGTGGTAGAGAGAAAACATCGTCACCTTCTTGATATCACTCGAACCCTGCTAATCCAGAGTTGTGCGCCTATCACCTTTTGGGGGAATGTTGTCCTTACAGCCTGTTACCTGGTCAATCGCATGTCGTCCTCTGTTCTTGGTGAGAAAATTCCTTTTTCCGTTATTTTCTCTGATAAGGAATTATTTTCACTTACTCCTCGTGTCTTTGGTATTGTTGCCTTTGTTCACCACTTGTCTCTTGGACTGGACAAACTCTCTCCTAGAGCCGTCAAGTGTGTCTTTGTAGGTTACTCTCGGACTCGGAAGGGTTATCGTTGTTATGACCCCATAAACAAGAAATATTTTGTCAGTGCCGACGTTACATTTTTTGAGTCCGTTATGTACTTCTCCCCTGCAGGTGACAGGTTGGTCTCTTCCACATCTAATGATGATTTCTATGTTCCTCCTCCTAGTCTGAGTCCACCTGCATCCAATCCAGTTCCAGTTGTCACGCCACTACCACCACCACCATCACCTCCACAACCACCTATCCCACCATTACCTAAATTCTATACACGTCGGTCAGGTCCTGCTCAGACTACACGTCAGGCATCCATCACGCCTCAGGTATGTTCAGATGCTATTAATGTGCATGTGCAGGATTCTTCGTTGCAGGAGGAGGATGCACCACATAGTACAGTGGACGGTGACACTGATGTCCCTATTGCTATTCGGAAGCAGAAACGGACTTGCGCGTCTTATCCATCTGCTTCCCAGGTTTCCTTTCACCTTCTCACAGGTGACTTTCAGAGGTTTGTTGTGGCTTTGTCTTCCGTGGAGATACCACGGACTTATTAAGAGGCTATGAAAATTAACTGCTGGAGATTGGCTATGGAAGAAGAAATGCATGCTTTACAGTCCCGTGGTACATGGAGCCTAATTACTGCTCCATCTGGTGCATCTATTGTTAGCTGCAAATGGGTGTTCACAGTTAAATACCATGCAGATGGTAGTCTTGATCGGTACAAGGCAAGACTTGTTGCGAGAGGTTTCACTCAAACCTATGGTGTGGACTATTTGGATACATTCTCTCCACTGGCTCGACACTCTATTCTTCGCATTCTTCTATCGGTTGTTGTGGTACGTGACTGGTCCATATTTCAACTTGATGTCAAAAATGCATTCTTGTATGGAGATCTGCAGGAGGAAGTCTACATGCAGCAACCACAGGAGTTCACTGTTGAGGGGGAGAATCATATGGTGTGTAGACTTCACAAGGAGATATATGGCCTTAAACAGAGTCCAAGGGCGTGGTTCCAGAAGCTTTCCCACCTAATTGAACGACAGGGATTCAAAAGATCAAATGTGGATCACTCGTTGTTCATTCAGAAGACTTCTAGAGGTACGGTTGTCATCATGGTATATGTTGATGATATTCTGGTTACAGGAGATGACGTTCAGGGAGTAGAGGTGGCAAAAGTACTCTTGGGCCGTCAGTTTGTCATGAAGGATCTCGGTACCCTTAGATATTTTCTGGGGTTGGAATTTGCCAAGAATGCACAGGGGCTGGTGATGACCCAAAGGAAATATATTACAGATTTTCTGGTTGAAACAGGCATGGTTGGATGCAGGCCATCGAGTACTCCTATGGATCCAAGTATGAAACTATATGACAATGATACTGAAGAAGTGGACAGGAGAAGATATAGAGAGATGGTGGGTAAGCTTCTTTATATCACTATAACTCGACCCGATATTGCTTTTGCCGTAAGTCGGGTGAGTCAATTTATGGAGCAGCCAAGACAAGTTCATATGCATGCCATATACATGATACTGAGGTATCTAAAGTCTTATCCAAGTTCAGGGTTGCTGTTTAGAAAGAACACAGATTTATCTATTTCAGCTTGTGCAGACGCAGATTATGCTGGGTGTCCTATGGATCGTAAGTCTACTTCAAGCTTTGTCGTTTTTGTGGGGAGTTCTCTGGTTTCTTGGAAAAGCAAGAAACAAACTGTTGTGGCGAGGCTTAGTGCTGAATCTGAATATAAGACCTTGACGCAAGCGAGCACGGAGATGATGTGGGTTCGAGCCGTATTAGAAGACTTACATATAGATGTACCTTTACCCACGCAGCTTCAGTGTGACAATCAAGCAGTTTGTTTATTGCCAACAATCTAGCATTTCACAAATGAACAAAGCCTATCGAAGTAGACTGCCACTACACTAGAGATAAGATCCAGAAGGGCTTGATTTCTTCTTCACACGTTAGTTCAGAGGATCAGACTGCCGACATATTTACCAAGCCATTGCTCAAAGGACCCTTTCAGAGATGTTCTTCTAAGCTGAGCATGATTGACATCTATGTTGCATCTTGAGGGGGAGTGTAGAGATTTATGTTATGTTATGTTATTATGTACGTTTCTTATTTTCTAATTTTCTTCTGGACTCTTATGTAATTTACTCATTGGTTCTCTCTATATAAGAGAGCCTAGGGTTCTATGGAATAAACAATTCTCTCATTTCCACCAACACAGACAATGCATCGAATTACAAGGCGGTTGGACAAATGTTGATGGAGAAAAAGAAGCATCTTTACTAGACTCCATGTGCAACCCACTGCATAGACTTGATGTTGGAGGATATCTTGAAATTGCCTCTACCTGCTTCTGTGTTCAAGAAAGCAAAAATGATTATTAACTACATCTATGCGCATGGATGGGTTTTAGCCATGGTAAGGAAGCAAATTGGAGGAGATTTGGTACGACCAGCTGTCACACGTTTTGCTACGGCTTTTCTCATGTTACAAAAATTGATAAGCATGAAGGATCCTCTAGAGTCTTTTTTTACTTCCAGTAAATGGAAGAAGAGTCCCTATGCTTCTAAGCCTCAAGGGAAAAGTATAAGTCAAACAATTTTGAGAAGCAAAACTTTTTGGCCTGGTGTTGCCTATGTGATACGAACGACGAAGCCGTTGGTTATGGTTTTGCGCATGGTGGATTCCGAAAACTATCTACCAATGGGTTTCATCTATGAGGCCATGGATAGAACTAAGGAAGAAATAGCGAAAGCATTGGGCAATGATGAAACAAAATACCGAACGTTGTGGAATATTGTGGATGACAGATGGGATCACCAACTCCATACCAATTTGCATGTGGCAACCTACTTTCTGAATCCTCGATGCCAATACGAACCTTCCTTCTCCAAACATTTTGAGATAAAAAAGGTTTGTTTGATTGCATAGTGTAAATGATAGATGATCAAACTGTAAGGGAGAAATTCGATCTACAGATTGATGCTTTTAAGCATGCAAGAGGCTTCTTTGGATGGGAAAGCGCAATAAGTACACGAAAGAAGAGGAGTCCTTCTTAGTATGTATTTGATTTTGTTATTTATTTCTTTCAATTGATAAATATCTAACATTAATTTTGTTTGTGAAATATAACATTTTCAGCGGATTGGTGGTCTCAATTTGGGAATGAATGTCCCGAATTGCAAAAATTTGCCATCCAAATTTTGAGTGACTTGTAGTGCATCGGGTTGCGAGCGGAACTGGAGTTCTTTTAATCAGGTTATATTTCGATAATATATATCATTATATTATATTAAGATTTATGATTAACATAATTATTTATATTGAAATCCACCACTAGGTCTACACAAAGAGAATGAATCGACTCACACAAGCCAAAATGAATGATTTGGTATATGTGATGTTTAGCCTAAAGTTGAAGCATAGAGAGATAAGGAGAAAAACTATGGAGGATCCACTATTCTTGAATGACGTGGATTCTAGTGATGAATGGGTGTCGGAGTTCCAAAGTTGTGACTTTGAGGCGTATCAAGAACTTGATGCAAACACCCCCATTGAAGATGAGGTTGTAGAAGCCGATGATGAAGCTGATCAACAAGACAATTCATGTCGGAAGAGGAGGAAGGACAAAGGTAATGGCTTCCTATTATTTTGATTCTCGAACATCTTTGTTTATGTTAAACACAATAGAAGTAAGTTAAGTAACATTAGTGTTATTTGATTTAGGTAAAGCAGTAGTAGACGTTGATGATGAGGAGTTCCATGACGGTGACGCTGAAGTTAGCGATGAAGGGGAAGATGAAGCAAATTTGAAGTATATGGTTGACTCATTTGACGATTCAATAAGTAGTAGTTCTTCAGATGATGATCTTTATGCAGATATTGCAGTTGGACTTGGAGGCTCGGAACCTTGATTAGAATTATGTGAAGCTACATCTTTTAGTATTTCTTTGCGTTTTTGAACTAGTGGACATGGACTAGAAGTAGAATATTCGAACTTATATTATGTTTTGTGAGCATTGTAATATTTTGTCTTGAGCTTTTAGACTTTTTCATTAGCCCAAGTAATCTACCAACCATGTTTATTACTCTTCGTATTGAACGGTTACTTGAAAAATTCTTTAGTTGCTTTGAAAAATTGGAATTTTATTAGATAATATTGTCTTACCGATATTATTACAATATTCTTTATTAAATTACATAATTTGGGTGGGAATATTAAGGCTTACGCCTCGAACGCCTCGAGGCTACGCCTCGCCTCGATTTTAGGATAACCGCCTCGTTCCGCTTTTCGTTTTTCAAACCTTGGTTGTGGCATGTCCTCCCGCAGATCTCTACTCGTACTAGTATGGAGTGTGAGGCATGTCAGCTTGGGAAGCACCTTCGTTCCTCTTGTCAGAGTCGTCACAGTGGTCAATTGTTTGAGTTGGTTCACTTTGATATATGGGGTCTTAGTCGCATTCCTGATCATCAAGGACATCGGTTTTATATGGTCGTTGTAGATGATTATTCTAGATTGTCTTAGGTATTTCTGATGAAGAATAAGTCTGAAGCTGGTCCAGTTATCAAATATTTTCTTATTGAGATTAAAAACATTTTTTCTGCTAATGTGAAATTTATTCGCACTGACAATGCCTTGGAGTTTTCTACTTTATAGTTATCAGACTTTCTCGGATCTTTTGGTGTTGTTCATCAACTTCGTGTCTTACACTTCATAGCAGAATGGTATTGCTGAACGCAAACACCGTCATCTTTTGGATGTCACAAGGACTCTTTTGATTCAGAGTCGAGCTCCTCATTCTTTCTGAGGTGATGCGGTGCTTACTAGATGTTACTTCGTGGATATCATGCCATTCACTATGGTTGGAGAAAAGGTTCCTTTCTC
Organism: Ottelia alismoides; assembly: GCA_037367405.1. Lineage (NCBI taxonomy): Eukaryota > Viridiplantae > Streptophyta > Magnoliopsida > Alismatales > Hydrocharitaceae > Ottelia > Ottelia alismoides. The sequence continues at coordinate 548,214 of JAZKJV010005152.1, read as the reverse complement.
GATTGCGTTTCCCGAAAAGGACTTATTCTCACTTACCCCTATTGTCTTTGGATCTGTGGCTTTTGTCCACAATTTTACTCCTGGTCGTGACAAAGTCTCTCCTAGAGCGGTCAAATGTATGTTCGTTGGCTACTATCGTACCCAAAAAGGGTATCGATGTTTTGATCCGGTTGGAAGAAAATATTATGTGAGTGCAGATGTCACATTTTTTGAGTCTATTATGTATTTTTCTCCTACAGGTGACAGGTTGTCTAATGCTGACTCTGGTGAGGATATATCCGTTCGTCCACCTTTGATATCTCCACCAATAAGTCCTCATGATGAGTCTCAATCACCTCCACCTCCTCCACCAGCTCCTCCTCCACCTCCGTCTGCCATGGCTTAATTCCTACCTCATTTTTACATTCGCAGGTCCTCTACTCGCCCCTCTACTTTTGTGCCTTACCAATCATCCAGCACGCCCCTGGTATGTAATAAACACATTGTTTCTACTGATGGCACTGGTACTATACTTGATCCACAGGATACTACACTTGATAATGTGATAGCACAGAACAGAGAGGCTGATGACCTCGATGTACCTATTGCCTTGAGGAAGCCCCGTCGCAACTATGCTATGTACCCTCTAGTTGCGCATGTTTCCTTGGACCATCTTTCAGAGGAATACATGAACTTTGTTATGAGCCTCTCAACCATTACTATACCATGAACATATAAGGAGGCCATACAGGATAGCAGTTGGCTACTTGTCATGGACAAGCTTGTAAAAGACGGCCGACTAGGCCGACTAGTCGGTCCCGACTAGTCGAGTCGGGGGGGTAACCGACTCGACTAGGCCTAGTCGGCCCTTAGTCGGTTCACCCGACTAGTCTGGCCGACTAGCCGGCCTAGTCGGCCGACTAATAGGCCGACTTTTACAACAACCTTTTTTATTTTTTTTATTTTTCACTTTTTTTAAAGCATATATATTCTAATATGCTTAATGTTATATTCAAAGTCAATTACTTCTTTTGTTTCATCATGATGTCATATAAATTGGACAAATATATGTATATACATATGAATATATGTATAAAAAACTGATTTATATATTTAAAATAATTAAAAATTCAAAACCGACTATTGACCGACTAATTCCGACTAGTCGCCCGACTGCCGACTAATCCTTAGTAGGTGACCCCGCCGACTGAACACCGACTACCGCTTTCTGCAACCTTGGTCATGGAAGAGGAGATGGTCGCTTTGCAGTCTCGTAGTACCTGGAGTGTTTTTTCTGCCCCTCCGGGTACATCTATTGTGGGGTGCAAATGGATATTTACGGTGAAGCAGCGAGCGGATGACAATGTGGATCGCTACAAGGCAAGACTGTAGCACGTGGATTCACCCAGACTTATGGGGTGGATCATCAGGACACCTTCTCTCTAGTGGCCATACACTCAACATTACGCATTCTCCTATCAGTTGTTTCATGTAAATGGCCTCTTTATCAATTTGATGTGAAGAATGCATTTTTATATGGAGATTTACATGAGGAAGTTTATATGCAGCAACCATCAAGGATTGCTGCTGAGGGGGAGTCTTAAAAGGTATGTAGGCTCCACAAGGCGATTTACGGCCTGAAGCAGAGTCCTAGAGCTTGGTACCATAAGCTTTCAAAGTTGATAGAGCATCGGTCCACTGCGGATCACTCACTTTTTGTTCAGAAGAGACATAGAGGTATAGTTGCAATTCTTGTCTGTGTTGATGATATTATTGTCACTGGTGATGATGAGTAGGGCATTCATGCAGCCAAGGAGTTCCTAGGTCAGCAGTTTGTGATCAAGGATCATGGTAATCTCAGATACTTCCTTGGATTAGAATTCGCCAGGAACCAACATGGTTTTGTGATGACCCAAAGGAAGTTTATTATCGATCTTCTATTAGAGACATGTATGACAGGTGCAAGCCTGCTACTACTCCTATGGATCCATGTACGAGATTATATGATGATGATGATGATACTGAGGAGATAAATAAGAAAAGATACAGGGAACTAGTAGGGAAGCTACTATATGCTACCATCACCAGGCTAGATATATGCTTTGTTGTGGGCAAGTTGAGTCAGTTCATGGAGCATCCCAAGATGGTGCATATGGATGTTGTTTATATGATTTTGAGATATCTGAAGTCTTCACTAGGTACTGGTCTTTTATTCAGCAGAGGCATGCCTCTTGACATCACAACATGTGCAGACGCAGATTACGTAGGATGCCCTAGGGACAGGAAGTCCACTTCTGGGTTTGCTATATTTGTTGCAAATCATTCGTTTCATGGAAAAGTGAGAAGCAGACTGTAGTTGCCAGATCTAGTGCAGAGTCCAAATACAGGGCCATGGCTCAGGGATGCACAGAGACGATGTGGGTCAGGTCAGTTCTGACTGATCTTGCTATTGATGTACCTCTTCCTATGCAGCTTCTATATGATAATCAGGCAACACTATTTATGGCACATGCATTCCATGAGCGTACAAAGCATATAAAAGTGGATTGCCACTATACAAGATACATGATTCAGAAGGGTCTCATATCTACCTCTCATGTTTCTACTGAAGGTCATACTGCAGATATATTCACCAAAGCACTTACTAGAGGTCTTTTCCAAAGATGTTGTTCCAAGCTGAGCATGATAGACATATGCTCCAGCTTGAGGGGGAGTGTTGAGATTATTATTATCTTTTGGTGTTATTTATGTATTTTCATTTCTTCATCTACCTATCATGTTATTTACCCAAGGGTTTTTCTCCTATATAAGAGAGCCCATGGGTCCTATGAATATCAAGTAATTATATTCATCCCAACAATGGGCCTAAATAATAGGAGAAAAGTAGGAGGCTCTTGGAATCGGGTGCACCTCTTCTCCCTGCAAATAGGGTTTCCCCACAAGAAACCAATGATAGGGTTTCTCACCGTCACTGACAGGATATGGGAGAGGGAGAAGATCTCAACGCCTGTTTCCTCATGGAGTTGATGATGATATGCGAGATCATTGTCGTCGTCGCTTGTAGGGAGGTATCTCACCTTGTTATTGCTTGATGTGTCAAGTTGTGGTTTGCCACAGAGTTAGGGTTCTCTATTTGTGAACCCATCTCATGTCGTGAGGATCTGGAGGAGCGACGATAATAACTCCACCACCTTGCTCACAAGAGGAAGGTTGATTGTTGTCAGGGCTTCATGTAGTATTGTTGCGGCCTAGTTAGGCTTCTTCATTGAATCTAGGGTTCCCCATGAAGGTAGAACCCAACGCTAACATAATCCATCTGGATGTTGAGGTGCAACGTGCTGCCATGGAATCTTCTGGGTGGGTTTCGAGGCCTTAGAGGTCCTCTACCACCACCGTCAGCCAAGCCCTTGGGATATGTCACCATCTTTGCAACAAAAGTGCATCCTGGAGTTGGTGCGGAGGCATGCCGAGGCGCTAATCATGTGTAGAGAAGTTTCTTGTAGATCTAGGGTTCCAAGAACCTTATAATTTTTTGAATCTCAGCGATGACTTGAAGCCGTAGATCTGAAGCTATCGTGAATTAGGATTTCAGAAACCTTGTTTCTTAAAAACTCGGCAACAATAATTTTCAGAACGGACAATATGAATAATAATCAACTTACAGATACTGTAGATCTTAATGAGAAAACTCCACGAACAGGACAACATAATAAACTTCAAGATCATCGATGGAAAATAGTGATCACAATATAATCGAATCTCGAGTGGAACCCAAAACTGACTTGCTCTGATACCATGATGAAATATAAAGAATGTTGTAGTGAAATTTGAACAAAAAATAAAGAAATATGAAAACATGGAACAATCTGATTTTACATGGAACCCTACTCCGTGAAGAGAGGGATGAAACCTGGGGAGAAGGCTTTAAAGAAATAAATCTTTTATTAGAATTTCTCAATGATTATAGGGGGTCTTTTTTCAGATTACATGGAACCATACTCCGTGAGACCGAGGTCCTTTTTCAGATTTGAGAGGGATTGGTTGATGGAGGGATTCCGAGACATGGTGGTGGGTTTTTGGCAGAGCACACACCTGAAAGGGTTGGCTTCAGTGGTATTGGCTCAGAAACTCGGGCTGCTGTGGAAGCGCTTGATTGAGTTCAAGAGGTATAACAGGGAGCAGAGCCAGTGTGTGAGGGTGGCGGCGCAGTAGGTCATTTCACGCCTTGATGCGGTGGAGGACTCTAGGGAGCTGCTACCACATGAGGTCAAGGAGAGATGTGCTAGTATGAATCAAGTGTGGCTCGAGGATAGAAGAAAGGAGATCGAATGGAGGCAGAGATCGAGACATGAGTGGCTCAAGGAGGGGGATAATAATTCTTTCATTCTGTGGCCAGTGGCAGAAGATGTCGGAATCTCATTAGGAGGATTGAGGTAGGAGGAGTGTAGGAGACGGACGACGTGGAGATAGGTAGGCGACTGAGATCGCACTTCGTCGATTTCTCTAGGAGAGCGAGAGGGCGGGCTGGGGGTGGTGTGGGAGGGGTGTTGGACATATCTCCTCCCATGAGGCTGAGGAGATGGTGATGCAAATCTCAGAGGAGGCTCGACGGGCTCTGTGGCAGTTGAATGCGGATGTGCCTCGGGTTCCGACGATTTCTTGGTGTGCTTCTTCGGAGAGTTCTAGGAGTGCATGAAGGTGGAACTGATGGCAGTGCTGTGGGAGTTCGGGGAGGGAAACATAGGTTTTGAGTGCCTGAACAAGGCACTTCTTTTCCTGTTTCGCCAACGGGAGGGGGTAGTTCGTGTGGAGGATTTTAGACCGATTGTGTTGTCAAATGCCATATACCTGATTGTTGCGAAGGTGCTGGCGAACTGGTTGCGAAGGGTATTGGGGGGAATCATCTCCCCTAAGCAGACTGCCTTTATCCCGGGCAGACATACGGTGGATTCTTGAGTGCTGGCGTCGGAATTGGTGCTGGATTGGAAGAGGGAGAAACAAAAGGGGGTCCTGTGGAAGGTGGACTTCTCTACGGCGTACGACTGCGTGGACTGGCAATTCCTTTGGCGGTCACTGCAGAAGAGAGGGTTCCCGACCAGATGGATTAGTTGGGTCAAGAGATGCGTCACTACGGCGTCGTATTCTGTGTTGGTGAATGACAGACCATAGGAAGGATTCTTCCAACCTCAACGGGGAGTGCGGCAGGGGTGCCCCCTGGCACCACTGTTGTTTGTTATGGTGGCAGATGCGTTGGTGGTAACGATGAAGCTAGCGGTGGCAGACGAGATTTGTGGAGGCTACGTGAGAGACAGCACGTCCATTCCCATTCTATAGTACGCCGATGACACTGTGTTGTTCATAGATGGGGACTTGGAACATGCGAGAAATGCGTCGTGCATTATGAATATCTTTGGGGAGATCTCGGGCCTGAGGTTGAACAAAGAGAAGTCCGAGGTCATCACGATCGATGGGATGCAGCCATGCAGGAGAAGACTCGGGAGATTTGTAGCATCCTCCGATGTCCTGAGGGATCAAATATAGGGTGCCCACACAGCACCCCTAGAAAAAACATGCACATAGCAACTCTAGATCTGTAGTAAATTAGTAATAATGTACTTGCAATTTACCTTTCCATGTATATATTCCTTAGCTCATCTTAGTGTGTCCGCCGTGGTCCAGTGTGTAGTCACCACTCAATCCACTCACGGCCCCTTAGATTCATGGAACATTCAGATTAATTTATCTTTACCGGTAAATTACGGTTTGCAGACTTGCATTTAGAAAATGGAAATTGGCATAACTTCCCTTGTTTTAGCTTGTAATTTAGATCCCCATATTACTTCTTGCACATGTTAACAACAATTTAAGCACACATAATTATGTGGCAAATTGAATTACGTGGAGTAGATATTGTGATGTTCGAATTGGGAGCTAGATGAACGATTGTAGGAAACAATAACCATGGCAGCAATGTGACCCCACAGAAATTCCATCTTGTTTGCTTGTTTCATTCTCTGCATCTGCTTTAAGTAATGGATTCTATTTGCATGTTTCTCTGTCTTGCTGGTCAGATCGTCTGAAATATCAGTGTCTTTTATGTGCTCCTTTTAGGATTATGCTTTAGTGGCAATTTGAATGGTACTAGAAGTAATTTCATGGTAAAGTATAAATGAATTTATAAGCTTGCATTTTCCGTTCAAATTTCAGCTATCTATATGAACCATCGACAACTGTGACAAATGTCATTGAGCTTCTGGAGGACCAGAGGATTTTTCTTTTGCAACTTCAAGAAAAACATGGGGTGGAGGTAAATATGTTTCCCTCTAGCTACCCATTTCTATATTTGAATTTTATAAACTGATAATTTCTCTACATGTCTTAGATATCCTGTGATTTAGACACCCAGTTTTCTGGAATGGTTGAGGCTTGGGCATCCGGATTGACTTGGAGGGAAATCATGATGGACTGTGCAATGGATGAAGGGGATCTTGCCCGTCTTTTACGTCGAACAATCGATTTATTAGCTCAAGTATGTATGGTTTATTCCGTTCTTAGCTTTCCATCGTATTTTCGTAGTTCCTACCTTGCAATCATGTGTCAGTTTACATTTGGGAAGATAAATGCACGCCAATATAATGGTTCCTGGATATTTAAAAGAATGCAGAAGTCCTCTATTATGTATTTTAATGTTTACGACGTTGAAACCAAGCTAACCTCTTCTAAAATTATTAAAATCCAGTGGACATATGATAGTAATTAATACTCCGTCAAAAGGGAAACCTGATGCATAAATTCCTCAATGTGGTGGGTTCTGGGTAGTTCAAATATTTATTAGGTTTATGGAGACCGCTTAATATATTATATTTTGCAGGAGGTGATTGATACAAAATAATCACGTATCCTTATCTCTTGTTCACAATATTTACCATTTGGCGAAGGCCTCTGTTAGAAAATAGGAATGTGGAAGCGATTTGATAAATAGAGCACTAAATCAAGAAATATGAAATATGAAGAACAAGATTTTACGTGGAACCCTACTCCCTAAGAAGAGGGATGAAACCACGGGAGAAGGACTCAAATGACTGATATATGCATTTTTTTCTCTTCAGAATACACTGGGTTTGGGGGTCTATATATAGCCCTCACCGAGTCTCCACATCCCATAGATGGTAGATGTGGGACTAAACTCTGGATGAGGTAAATGGATCCTAGAGTGATCCATTTGCCCATCTACAACTCAAGTGGCGCACAATCAAATACTCCAACACTCCCCCTCAAGCTGGAGCATGCAATGTTCAGCTTGGACAAACAGAAAGAAAAGTTAACTCACGCTACAGGACACTACAGACAATATCAACTCAATACGCACAACTGTCGGTTGTTGTCGAGGACGTTACTTCTCATGCCATGCAGGTGAAGAAGACGAACAAGCTGGAGTGCGAGTCAAACTGGATGTACTCTGTACTGTGCCTGTCAGAGTCGCCAACTGAAAATGAGTTTCCTCGTCGGAGTACTTTGGCCCGCCACAACATGTGGACAATTGTTCCATCTCTGAAAGGGCCGAAAATAGCATCACTAATTATCTATACGTAGATCTCTAAAGATGGGTCTCTCTTATAGGGACCTCAAAGTGGGTTCTCTCTCATAGGAACCTCGGAAGGATCTCGTACCGAAGTTCACGATCGCTTGAGAATGGAGTCTGAAGAAGTCTCCTCGTCGGAGAACTGGGTCTCTCCCATCTGGCACAGAGAATGGTACTCTACTCTGGAGTCCCTATGAAACTACATGAAAACCCTAGCCAACATGGCATAGGGAATGGTACTCTACTTTGGAGTCCCTATGGATCACATGAAAACCCTGGCCGAAAACAAGAATGATGGGGACCACAAAAACATGATGGCACACATATGCACATCTAAAAAGACTGCATACACGTGCGTGTGTGAAACTGAAGACTTAGAAAACATCAGAATTGTCGAGTATGAAATGTCTTTGTAGAGTCTGAACAATTCGGCTGGTCTGGAATCTGACACCTGAATCTGGAACAAACATGTGACTCTACATAGTACTCCTCGTTTCTCCCATACTGGTCGGAAAGACAATCGCCGACCAAGTTGGGAGAAGAAAATAGAATGGGGGTAAACAAAATCAAATAAACCGTCACATTTTCGTATTTTCTTCTCAATGAAAATTTTCTACTCGGCTATTTCATTTTATTGGCCGTCATTTTTTTAACATAAGCCATTCACATTTTTATTGCTTTTCTTGTTTTTTTGCAAATAATTTGCATACGACTTTTCTTTGTACGTGCCTCTTTTCTTTTCTTTTTTCAATAAAAATCTCTCGGCCCAGTTTTGGGCCCATACAAAAGCTGTCATTTTTTTAGGAACCTACGTGGACCAGCTTAGGCCCAAAACCTTGCGCGCATCTCTCCTACAAAGCTTCATCTTTTCCTTTTTTTAAGCCGTCTGGCCCTGACCCCTTCTCAGGGCATGTTTGGTTACTAGGTTGGGCTGGGTTGGGGTATCCTCCTGCTGGAAGGGGTGCGGCATCGGAGGGGCAAAGGAGATGACGGCACCGCCAGGAGAAGAACAGTGGTCTACACCGCTTACTTAGAGCGGGCGATTAGGGCGCACCTGGATCCGATGAAGGAGGAGCCGCGAGGGCTCCGCCTGTAGCCTGGAGTAGTTGTGATGGTGGGTGCTTGGAGGTCGCGAATGCTCGGAGGTCGCAACGATGCTTCTAGAGAGGAGGGCGACATCGCCTCATGGAACTGGAGGAGAGGTCTTGTGCACGCCACGATGGAGAAGTTGTGGCTCCGCCATAGAGACCAGCAAGAACGGGTTCGCCTCTAGGAATCATTGCGCTTGTATGTCGTGCCGCTTGGGCTGCCAATTTTCTTTAATGAATTGCTGCTCAGACTGGAGCTCCTACAGAAGATCTCTTGTTGGGAATAAGGTTCCAGAGAGAAATCCTAGAACGGTTGGACTGATCAGAGATGCTTGTGGCTCTGTCGAGAGGAGTTCGCACTATGATTTCTAGATATTCATGTTGCCTGCTGATTGCAGGGAGGAATTGATGCCTCGAACTTGGACTAGGATCGTCCTGCTGGAGATCGACCTGTTGAATTAGGGTTTTGTAAACCCTATGATTTTCTTGCACAGAATCATGAATGTGAACATATCCACAACCATAGAACGAAATTGATTAGGGTTTAATGAAACCCTAGAACTATTGAACATATCTCAAATAAATTACAGAAACTCGAATCTCGAATAAATCATAAACATAAAATAATCCTCGAGAATCGACCTGCTCTAATACCATATTAGAAAATAGGAATGCGGAAGCGATTTGATAAACAGAGCACTAAATCAAGAAATATGAAACAAGAACAAGATTTTACGTGGAACCCTATTCCCTAAGTGGCGGGATGAAATCACGGGAGAATGCCTCAAAGGGCTGATGTATGCATTGCTTTTCTCTTCATAATACAATGGGTGTTGAGTTCTATATATAGCCCCCACTGAGTCTCCATATCCCATAGACGACAGATGTTGGACTAAACTCTGGATGATGTAAATGGATCCTGGAGTGATCCATTTACTCATCTACAACTCAAGTGGCGCACAACCAAATACTCCAACAACCTCCATTTCTCAATTAGGATGTCATGAATTTTTAAGTTAAGAGATAATAAGGCGATTTTTTGACAGAGTGTCCTTTAGTTTTCTTAAATTTAGAAAGTATATATATATAATTTCCAGTTGTGTTAGACAAATCAAAGGAAATGCCGAAGGAAAATGGTTTTTACATTTAAAATCATATCAATCCTATGTAGCCATCCAAATAGGATTGCCGACTCTTATCTTATCGAAAAACATTGACTGTGATGATGTGAGTGATGCCCTTTCTCTACTGGTATGCAACACCGTTACTATCATATCTTTTATAGCAAGTTCAAATCCATGCTATAAATATATAGAGTTTTGCAGAGGTCAATGATCCTCCAACTAAATATCGAATATCAACTTTTGCAACACCGTTTTTGGTCCATGATATTTTCTCATATCTTTTGCTAGTTTCCACTAGAGCTGCTAGAGCTGGAGGGTTGAGTGAGATGTTCTAGCAGGTAATAGGACAATTGAGTGGAATGTTCTCTATCCTTTTTGACATTTATAGCAGTTTATGGTGTTGGAGTATTAGTTCTATGCGTCATGAGTTGTAGCAGGGTAAATGGATCCTGGAGGAGATCCATTTACCCCACCCAGTTGTTTAGTCCCACATCGTCTAGTGGTGGGATTTGGAGGCTCTGGAGAGGCTATATAAGGAGCCCCAGACCTCCTGTATCCATTGAGAAAAAGCAATGCATAGCATGCCCCTTTGAGGGCTTCTCCCGTGGTTTCATCCCGCTCCTCACGGAGTAGGGTTCCACGTAAAAAATCTTTTGTGTTCTTTGATGTTTATCTTTCTTGTCTATGCTATGATTATCGATTCTGCTTCCGCTTCCGATTTTCTAACATGGTATCAGAGCGGGTTCGATTCTCGAGATCTTTTATTATTTTATTTATTCTATTCGAGATTTGATTCAAGCGAGGTTCCGATTTATTATGTTTATCAAGTTCGAGGATCTGTTCAAGAACGTGATCTATCTCCCGACGGAGATGATCTTATGTTCACGTTTCCGTCTGGAATCCTAGCCGCCATTCTCTTCATCAACGTGCAAGCGGCATGTCTGTTCTTCATGCACACATCCATCCGATTGAAGTTTTGTTTTCGTGCACATCTGAATATGGGGTGAAGCCGCTGCACTCGCTCATCCCCGTGTTCCAGACGGTGGCAGTCAAGGCGTGTCTCTCTACATTTTTTTCCTACGGCGGCTCAACGAAGAAAAGGGAGGGCGACTCCCACGTTGGGAACCCTATGATCCGCTCCAGACGTTCCTCACCCCTGCCGCACCAGCTCGAGGCGGCACCCCTGCCGCAGCACTCAGGCCCTCCGCATCCGGGCGATCCCGGCGGCGAGCCCCTGTCGTAGCCCCCAGGCGCGATGCTTCTGGGAGGCGAAGCCCCAGCCAGACCTCCAACAAGAGGGCGACGCATCTCTCTCTCCTACGAGACCTCCAGGCGAGGCCTCCTCTTCCGCGGCGGCACCAAGCGACGCACCTCCAGGATCCATTTACCCTGCTACAACTCATGACGCATAGAACTATTACTCCAACACTCCCCCTCAAGCTGGAGCATGCAATGCTCAGCTTGGACAAACATAAAGATACTCACTCAACGCTACAGGACACTACGAACAATATCAACCCAACGCGCACATCGCTGCAGTCGAGGACGTTGCTTCTCATGCCGTACAGGTGAGGAGGACGAACGGGCTGGAGTGTGAGTCTTCTGAATCTCCTCGTCGGAGAGCATGCGCTCTGAACTGCGCCTGTCAAAGTCGCTGCAACTGAAATGAGTCTCCTCGTCGGAGTACTCTGGCCCGCCTCAATGATGTGGACAACCCACATGAAAACCCTTGCCCTCAAGGGAATGGTCCTCAAGGGAAAAAAAGGGAGACAAGTTAAAAAAAACCGTACGCATTGTAAAAAAAAGGGAGTAGCATACAAAAGAAAAGCCGTATGCAATTTTCAAAAAAAAAAGGAGCTGTAAAAAAAATTGAAACGACCAAAATTCATGATTTGAGAAGCCGGGAAAAAAATGTAACAGCTTATTTTGTTTTGTTTTCTCCCCATTCTATCTTGTCTTCTCCCAACTTAGTTGATGTTCATGTTTCCGACAAGTATGGGAGAAAGGGAGAGTATGTGTAGAGTCACAGGCCAGTTTGTCAGTTTTTCCAGATTCTCCAGACTTCAGATTACATGCCATTCGATTCCAGACTCTACGGTTCAGATCCAGTTTCAGACTCGACATCAGACATTTTCGAGTCTCCAGTTTCAGACACGCATATGATTGCGGTCATTCTCGGATGAGCATATGTTGCCATCATCAGTTCAAGGTCCCCATCATTCTAGTTGTCAGGCCAGAGTTTTCCATGTGAGCCATAGGGACTCCAGAGTAGAGAACCATTCCCTATGCCATATGTTGGCAAGGGTTTTCATGTGGTATCATAGGTACACCAGAGCAGTGCACCATTCTCTGAGCCAGATGGGAGAGACCCAGTTCTCGACGAGGAGACTATTTCAGGCTCCATTCTCCAGCGACCGTGGATTCCGACGAGGATTGCAGAGCCACAGCCTTTTTCAGTTCGGACTTTTTTCAGAGATGGAGCAGTTGTCCACATCATTGTGGAGGGCCAGAGTACTCCGACGAGGAGACTCATTTCAGTTGCAGCGACTCTGACAGGCGCAGTTCAGAGCGCATGCTCTCCGACGAGGAGATTCAGAAGACTCACACTCCAGCCCGTTCGTCCTCCTCACCTGCACGACATGAGAAGCAACGTCCTCGACTGCAACGATGTGCGCGTTGGGTTGATATTGTCCGTAGTGTCCTGTAGCGTTGAGTTGAGTATCTTTATGTTTGTCCAAGCTGAGCATTGCATGCTCCAGCTTGAGGGGGAGTGTTGGAGTATTAGTTCTATGCGTCATGAGTTGTAGCAGGGTAAATGGATCCTGGAGGAGATCCATTTACCCCACCCAGTTGTTTAGTCCCACATCGTCTAGTGGTGGGATTTGGAGGCTCTGGAGAGGCTATATAAGAAGCCCCAGACCTCCTGTATCCATTGAGAAAAAGCAATGCATAGCATGCCCTTTGAGGGCTTCTCTTGTGGTTTCATCCCGCTCCTCACGGAGTAGGGTTCCACGTAAAAAATCTTTTGTGTTCTTTGATGTTTATCTTTCTTGTCTATGCTATGATTATCGATTCCGCTTCCGCTTCCGATTTTCTAATATATGGGACATGCCAGAAACTTGTGTCTTCACATGATTGGCACATCAGCAGCCAAAAGGGGTTTTGCAGGGTTTTTGGTGTATTCTTTGCTGTGTTTTATCCTAATGTCTAATGTCTCTATCTTCAATAGTGGTCGTTTATTTGATTACAGAAATAGTAACGTGTCACGTACAACTGAGGATTCCATTGTTCAAGGAGAAATAGTTTAGATCATTACTCGAAAACTTACCACAAGTCATACTGGCATCCAACATGGCATTCACATCAACATGCATGTGAAACCAACTTCTCCTGCCGTATCAACACAAATTTTTCAAAATTCAAAAATTTTAAATACCTCGATCTAAAGAAGATCACCTCTCGTATGCAGCAAGTTTCATTTGCAGTAGATTTTGGCCGTAAGAGACCATGATGGCTGTGGTGCCACGGCGATGCGCAATGGCTGCTGTGTGGCTGGGTGATGGCAGCCACACTGGTGTCCGACTTACCATGGCTATGTAGATCGACCACAATGGTAGCGCGGTGCACCATTCGGTGCACAGCGAGGGAGCTACTATGGTAGTGGGAGACACTATAAATTTAAAAAAAGGTTCCCTGAACAATTAGCAGGTTATCCCAAAGATCGGCAATAGATTCAAAATAAAAAAAATAAGAGGGCGTTAAAAGGAATTGCAGGTTGGTCTTTATGTTTAAAATAAAATACAGGGGTGTTTTTAAAACAAATGGCATGTTGGTTTGAAGATCTGTTGTAAGTTCAAAATAAAATATAGTAGGTCCTTGCTTCGTTGAACTGCTACCATATGAAATGAGATTATTTACTGTTTGACAGATCCCGAAGTTGCCCGACATTGATCCGATAGTTCAGAATAATGCAAAGCTGGCGTCAAATGTGATGGACCGTCCACCAATCAGCGAGCTTGTTGGATGATAAATCACATCGCATTGTAAACCACAATTGATTTTGTATTGTCATTAGTGGCAATGTTTTTTTCATAGTTATTATTTTTAGGCCATGAATCTGTAACTTTTGTCCATGTCAACTGCCCCACTCTGTTCTGGAAACTTTTAGGGTATACGGGTGAACACTTTTCTTTTCTTTTTAAATATAGGGGTGGATTCCTATGGTCTAGTGACAGCATTTTCTGCGCTGTTTTGTATCAAATTGCAAGCATGATCAAGATTTGTCATTAGAGAGATATCGTCAGTCTATTTTCTTTTTGGAGGGGTGGAAAATGGTAGCCAACTAGGTCGTCATCGGGGCGATGCAGAGTATTTTGAGTCATGCAGATCTGATATAGGTTGTTTTCTGTTCTTTACAATTTCCTTTTTCTGCAAGCATTTACCTACAAAGGTATACATTCAGAAAGTTTGGTATGTCATATTTTTGTGAAGATTAAACATCTTCATGCTACTTATCTTGTTTTGGAAAATAAAACCAGTGAGTTGTTTAAGTTAATCTATTTAGACGTTTCCTGTCAAATTCTAAGGTAGCATCTTCATGTTGTCTACAAGTACTTCATTCCATTTATTTATGATTTTTCTCAAAGAATTTTTGTGGAATTTTGTATGGGAAGGTGGCGAAGCAATTCAGATCAGAGAATGCTTGTGAATACACCTTGTGGCAATTGCAATATCACCTCAATGTGAAATGAATTTGTACATGGAACTTTTTTCAGCTATACCCCGCAAAAGTATGTGATAATAGCGAAGGAGAGCGACCCACTTTTGGAAGTTACTAGAGCATTTTTGTAATTTGGAATCTCTCCAAGATGCTTCTTGAGAAGGTCGTTTTGCATCTTATCATTACAATGCCTTCAAGAGTGATGGATGACAACATTCTAATGTCGGTAACCCAGTTCGGTAGCTGAGCTTACCTTTCCATCGATGGCACAATGGGTGTTCGTTACCTTCACAACTCAGACACCTAATGCAATGAAGGATGTCCTTGTTAGGTACGGGATTGTTGCAAGCATTTGAACAACAGTTTACATCCTATCAACTAATAACAAAGATAATCAAAATAAAAACGAAATCACAAGTAGAGAAAAAGTTCAGTTGTGCAAACTCAATTGTGTGAAATTTATGACCCAAGTCATATTGATTTAGAATTTCGTAACATATAAATATGTTCTGCATTGAAAACTTGTTTAAAATGCATGCAAGTCAATCGTATTGCACAACACTTTGGAAACAATCGGATTTGGTTTATCTTTAGCAAAGAAGAAAGTCTATTAACAAATCGAGCATCATGCAGGACGTATAAACAAAATATAATAATGTGCTATAAACCTCAAAATAAAATATGCATATGCCAATGATTTTGCAGAGGTGCTCGCAAACGTGGGATTGATGAAACTGAATTGCAGAGTTTTGAGCTGAATGTAGGCTGTTGTAGCGTAAGCGATCTTCGGAAACGATCATTTAATAATAAGATTGAGATGATTTCCAGAGTTTGTGTGCCTCGTGTTTTTGAATGAAAAGGTAGGAGTATGGACATATATTGCTCAATTCTAACTTTTAAAGAAGTAGAAAAATGGTAATTATTAAATTCCATTGTTGTTTTGTTTTACTGTTTATCTTTGTTATATTTCTTGTTTCATAATCCTAGAGACCACTTTTGTAACATTGGTAACCCTTTCCTCCTATCTAAGGAATGGTTACCCTACATGAATAAATAATTAGATGTTTCTAAGTATTCTGAGATGGTATAAGAGCCATCACTTGTGCCTAAGAGCATGGTTCTCTACCCCTTTCTTCTCCCGACTCTCGCCTCTTCTTCACCATCACTGCACCCATCGCATCATCATTGTCTCTGATCTCCATGCCACTCAGTATTGCTTTCCATCCTGTGGCATCCAAGCTCCTCAACATCGCCTTCAATCCCTTTATTGTTGTCATGGATCGTAGCTAGCCCTCACACACCGCTATCACAACCCTTTCATCCTCGTGCATGATCATCAGCAACCAAGCAAGCATGCACTGCAGCAACCCAAACAGGCTCAACAACATACAACGATCAATTCCTCGTTGTGAGCAGAAGCATCAGTAGCCTGACAAGGAACAACAGTTATGTTCCTAGAGCAGTAATAGTAGCAAGAGAAGGTTTCCCCATTTGGTGTGTCATCCTCCCCAACAGATGTGGTATACCTTTTGTTAAAATAATCTTACTTGCAGTTCTGTTGCCGATAAGATTTCAGTTGTCCAGGCACCGTTGTACTCTTAAATTTCAATATGACGTAGATATATCTTCATATGCTCATATTCTCGATTCATATGTGTTGCTTGCATCGTGTTTTTATTTTGACTATGCGAGGTTCCAATCATCGTGATCATATCTGAAATAGTAGGCTCGTTTCTCATGACGGCGAAAGAAGACTCCTTTTTCGGCTCAATCTCTAAATCGGATGGTGGAAACTATAATATGGTCTCAGTCGCTTCTAGTGCGATATTAGGACATGAAATGAGCACATTATTACTGACGAAGAACCGAATGAGAAAACCGGTAAACATGCAACATGGAAGAAAGGCAACTATATGATCAAAGCATTGATTGTGAACAGTTGTGTTTCTTATATTGCAAGCGATATTTTGTACTATAAAACTCCCAAGTGCATATGTGATAATTCAATAGATATATTACGAGGAGAATGGATTCTTTATATTTATGTTTACATGTCTCAAATGAAGCAGAAAGGTCGACCTTTGTCCCAATACTATTTTTCACTAAATTACAACTTTCAACGGCCGAATTCATCCATTTCAGCAATTGAATCCATTCATGCATGTTGGCACATGTGCGGCTCAAACTTCCTTTAGGTCTCAGTTGATGTTAGGCCTATTCTTTGGAGGTTTGGATCATGTATATGAGGTCATATGTACGTTGAATGTTATGACATCTGAGACTCCTACCATGGAAGAAGCATATCGTAGACTGAACAAACTATATATCTCTCTTCTTGTAAAGAAACGTGTTGAGACCACACTGTTATGTCTGTCTTGAACCTTCTTCTTGGGATCGGCTCGTGATTGTGATTCTCGTAGGTGTAACAAAACCCAATGCACTTTTTGCTTTCGCATTGACCACACCGAGGACTAGTGTTGGGGAAAACGTAGAAAACCCTTGATTGCCTATCAAACAATTTCCCTGTTGTTGATGATTACTACATATGTAGAGCAAAGTATGAGGAACTGATTCAATGACAACTATGTAGTGACATCCTAACAAGCACCTTTTACTTCAGGATCAGACATACATAATCAGACATGGAAACTTTTTTTATCCTTTAAGCATACAATTACAATGCTCTGCGTAGCATGATTTAGCCAATCCATCTGAGTTGTCAGTAAACTTCAATGCATCACAACATATTTACAGCAATAAAAGCTAGTTTTTTGTCTATGTAATGTTACATTTCGACACATCTTCTTAGTAGCCAATGGGAGACAGTCACCAATTATCGATCAGGGAGATGTTCAAGTTGCTCCACATATTCGTCTAAGGAATGTGCTTTTAGCTCATGCATTTCATATGATCTTGCAGTCTATTTCCAGATCTAGTAAGGGGCTTAATTGTTGAGTTATCTTTACTCTAGTATCTCTTATTTTTTAGGATATGATGATGGATTAGGTGATTAGTTGGGGCCGTGAAGAAGGGTGTGTATATTACTTGACACAATCTCCCTTGTCGATCATCTGTCCAGCTTTATGGCGGGTTTTTCTGCCTATATTTGCCACCTTCATATTATTCACCTCTCGCTGCTAAAAATGAGAAGAATCCTACCACAAAATCCTACATTATGTTCATTTCAATGCGAATCCTAGCTATCAACTTAAAAGACATCGTATGAATTCGTTTCTGAGTTTTCCTAGTTGTTGCTAACTTCATGTTTGAACTAGTTTATTTTGATGTTTGGGGACCTCGTCGTGTTTCCAAAGTCAAAATCAATATTATTATGAAAAAAATATTGATGGGCATGAAGAATGTTTGGGGGTTTAATGTCAAGAATATTTAATGATTATGCTCTTGACTTTTGCAATAATTCGATGTTTTCCTTTTTAGTTGAGCATGAAATCATCAACCAAACATCACGTCCTTAATAGTGAAAACAATGTATTATCCTTGATGTTGCTAGAACATTGATTGTTTGAGAGTGCTACCCCCTTTTCCATTTTAGGAAATGTTGTGCTTACTACTGCGTACTTGATATACATGTCATCAACCACTCTTGAAGAGCAAACTTTGTGTACCTTGCTCTTACCTAACAAAAACATATTCCATGTTCAATCTAAGGACTTTGGGTGTATGTCCTTTGTTCATTTTTCCTCTGATGGTCATGATAAGATTGGTCCCCAAGCGGTTAAGTGTGTCATTATGGGCTATTCAAGAACTCAAAGAAGATACAAATGCTATGATCATGTTTAAAGTTAGTACTATGTGAGTGTTGACGTGACTTTCTTTGAATCTATTCCTTATTACTCCACCTTTGTCTCTCATGTGCTTACACTGTATGTTGAAGACTATATACCTTCCTATGTCATCTCATTCTAGAAGTATTTACTTGATGGTGCACCATTTAGGGTAGTCTATTCCCTATTGGATGGCATACCCTATTGCCACACAAGCACTTGATCCCTTAGTATGTGAAAATAAGGACGCTGATAATTTAGCATCTGAGAACCATGTGCCTACATGTATAAAGTTTGATAAAGATGGCATCAGATACTCTTTAGATCACTCTCATCTACCCATAGCACTTTGAAAGGGGAAACTAACATGCATGCTTGCTACATCTTATATCTAACTATCTTATATCTAACTATGTCTCCATGAGAAGACTATCTCCAACATACTAGATATTTTTGACATGCCGTTTAGCAATCATAGTCCTTCTAGCCATCAATAGGCACTCTTTATTCCTAAATGGAATACTATTGGGCAAGAAGAGATACATGACTTCTCTTCTACCCCAAGGAACATGGATGTTGGTTGATCTCCCTAAAGGATGCAACGGATGTTGGTTGTCATTAAATCTTTGCCACCAAGCATCTTAATGGATCGGTGAGGGAATATAAAGCTCGTCTTGTTGCCGAAGGCAATACTAAAACATATAGAGTGCATTACTTAGAGACCTGCTCTCCAATTGCTCGTTTTCTAACAATGTGTATTTGAATTTCTATTAGTGTTCATCTATCATGACCACTTCAGCAAATAAATGTGAAAAATGCCTTCTTATATGGTGACCTGTATGAAGAGGTCTATATACGTCCATCACGTACGTTTGAGATCAAGGAGGAGTATCATAAGATAGGTAGGCTCTACAAAGTAGTCTATGGTCTCAAAAAGAGTTCTATATATAGCTTGTTTTAAAAAGCATCAGATATTATGTCTGAGGTTCGTTTTAGTTCATCTAGGTGGATCACTCTCTTTTGTCACGAAAATAGAAAAGGGGGCCATTTTAATGTTGATTTATTTAGATAGTATCATTCTTACTAGTAGTGACCCATATGGCATATCTGATACCAAGAAGTACCTTGCAGAGTACTTCTTTTATGGCATTGAAGTTGCCAGGAATGCTCGTGGTCTAATTCTTTCACAAACACAGTATGTTATAGATTTTTTGTTAGAAATTGGGATGCTAGGAGAAAAGCCTACATCTATTCTTATCGACCCCAATACGTGACTATATTAAAATTCATCTAGATACATCGGTGTTAAGAAATATAGGTGTGTAGTAGGAAAGCTATTATATACCACTATTACTCGTACATATATCTTCTTTTTTGTTAATTAGGTAAGCCAGGTTATGGCCATACCATGCCAGTGCAATAAGATGTTGTGATAATGTTGAGATACTTGAAGTTTTCTTCAGAAAATGGACTTCTGTTTGCACTCCACAAGTCTCTTGATGTAGTATCTTACTCTAACTTGACTATGCAGGATGCCCTGATGGCATAAAATCTATAACTAGTTTTTGTACCTACATTGGTGACAACTTCGTCACCTAGAGAAGTAAGAAGCAAGTTATAATCACTCACTCCAGTGCAGAATCTGAATGCATGGCAATGGCAGAAGCTACCACAGAATTGATGCATATTAAGTCTATGCTTAAAGGATCTCTATCAACTAGACCATAGTCCCATGGTCATGAAATGTGAAAACTCAAGCCACTATGGACATTGCAAATAGTAGAGCTATCCACAAACGTACTACACATTTTAGAGTAGATGGTTACTACATACGAGGCATTATTCAATATGGAAATATCAAGACTAAATCTGTCATCTCAAAGAAACAACCACCGTATGTGTTTATGATGAGCTCTTTGTGAGTCTATTAATTATATAGTCAATTGTAGCATCCCACAAATACTCTGATCAAATAAAATATATTTAGAAACTTGATATTAGTCGAATATAACATGCGTCGAATATAACGAGAACGACATGAAAAGATTCAATTTAGGCCTAGTTTTTATTTCTTGTATATAATTTATTCAATAATTGACAGTGAATAAAATAAACAAGCAAGCACAAATATATGCACACAATATAGAGCATAATAGAGAAGAGAGAATGGAATAAAAGAGAGAGAAAGAAACAAAACAATAAGTAATTAATCCAAGAAAAATAACTAAAAATATGACAAATGTATTTGTATTTTTAGATAATATTGAAAAGTTTGAGGTACTTTTATAAATGAAGAAACTAAAGAAAATAAATTGTGAAGGGATTTGTATGCTTAGCAAAAAAAGAAATTATCAGGAAAATATGAATTTTGGCTCAAATTTAGGTGTATACCAATAATTTTCCTATACACACACATGTGGAGCACAAAATGCAACTTTATATTTAGATTTTTCACGCAATGTGAATGTTTTCATGATTTTTGGACGTCTTGCAATATTTTTAGATTTTTTGAATTAAAACATAATATTTCTTATGGTATGCTATAAAACAAAAAAGCAACTAGATTTTTTTAGTAAATTTTCAAGGTGCTTTGAATCTTTTATGATTATTCTAGTCAAAATGAGCCTAAATCAAAGATTGATTGTTAGATAATATCGAATGTGATCCAAAAAAATCCCTTAAGTGCCGCTTACAATAATGCACTCCAATGTATTTTTTCCTTTTTAAAGAGATGCTATTTGTTCCAAATAAAAGTTCCAAATTTTGAAAAAATAATTCATGGCTCAAAATGCAATATCTCTTGAATTATTTTAACCATTAATTCAAGTATAAGTGAAGGTAGAACTACTCTAATGGTCTAATGGTAGAAGCAGTGACTCTCACTTTTACTTTAAAAGATCATGGTTTGAATCTCTCCAGAAAAAAAATAGTATAAGTGAAGGTACAAACATTGCATTTCTAGAATTAAATGAAGCAAGCGAAGCTATATTCACTTAACTAATTCTAATTAATTCAGTTCGAGCGTAAAAATTTCAATATCAAGTTAATCTGGTGGAGTACAAGTTATTGAGCATTATAGTATTTTAATTCTAATATATATATATATATATATATATATATATATATATATATATATATTCGCATCAGATATTAAGGATCTTTCCATGGGTCTCTTTACAATACGAAAGAAGCCGACACAGGGTAGCTCTGTAATTATCGCAATGCAGGGGATTACATATGCAAAATGCCCTCGCATGCAACTGACCGTGTGACGGTTGATATTGGAGCGTGTGACGGTGATGTTGGTGCTGACGTCAGAGGCATGGCTTTCTCTGCAAAAAAGGGAAATGTAAGCAGTGTTAAACAAGCACAAGCGTGTGTTTGATGTATGTGACCCTCCTTGCACAGACGAGGATGCCTTTGGATCTTGATCCGACAGATAAGACGAAATCGTACATGGACGAAAGCAATCGAACCAAGATTCCTATCCTGATCGGCAGTTGAGCATAGATCAACCTTACACGTTGATGATGTGCGAATGGCGGGGGGTTCACCAACGATCCGGATTAAAAGTTAAACATAATCCAATGACATTTGTATCTCGTTTTTGTCCCTCCTCTTCCTTCTCCATTATCCCCTCTTCTCCAACCTTCACACTAATGGCTCTCGATGAATTGAAAAGGATGAGCCTAGACTGAGGGTGCGATTTCTGAACCCCATGAAATACCTACATGGTTCAAGTATCTCGAGCTCTAGGGCTCGGATGGTGATTATAGACGAAGGGAAGGTGATGCATCTCCAATGGTTAATGAAGGTCTTCGGAGTTACTCCAATGGTTCGTGCATGATCGATGGTTGGAGGGGTAATGTGAGATGGTGAAGAAGATGGAGAGAGAGAGAGAGAGGTGATCAAGGATGGGCATAGTAGAAAGTAGGTGAATAACCACGAAGGAGAAGAAGAGGAAGATGGTGTGATAGAGATATACGTAGGTACGAGAAGATAATATGATGAATGTTAATTAAACTAAGGTGAATGCAAGGAGGAAGCCAGAATTTAAGATCTAAAGGGGCTAGTCCAATTTGAATCCATTTTATGAAAGTACTTTGAAAAAAATTACATGAGGTAATTGTGAATTTAATGTATGATTTGATATTATAAATTTGATGAAGAGTTGAATTTGACAAAACTAAAACATGCATTTCCATAATTAGAGCACAAAATAGAAATTTGATTATAAAACTAGTTGAATCAAACATTGTTTTTCTTTAATGATTTTCTAGTAATTCTAAAAAAATATTTTAAAGAGGTATAAATTTGAAAAGAAATAGAGGTTATTTTAAAAAATATAATAAAAGAAGTTCATTTTTTCGTCTTTTAATGATGCTTAGCATGACATCCAATCAAATTCGTGAAAATTTATAATAACTATGACTTTTACGGAACATTTTTCTTTAAGTTGTGTTAACATTCTCATTAGTAATTTTGTGATGGATCTAGTGTACATTAAACATGTAGATGCTTCACTGAATTCAACAGAATTAAAAAAAAGACATGGACGTTCATGGAGCTAGATTTTTTCTATGAAGATTGACATTATTTTCAAAGAATTCATATATTTGTGACTCGATTTAATTTCAATAATTATATTTTAATATTCATAATCATCTCAAGGAATTTAGGATTTATAAATGGATATGTTCATTTTTGTGATTTTGTGATCCAATGTAATTTAAAAAAGTAAAGACGTCATGTATGGATCTTCAAAGGAAATAATGCCAAACTTTTCATTCATCTTAAATATATTAATCACATAAACCAACTTATGGTGTTAAGTAGTGAAATAATGACATGACAAACATGGGAGGAACGTGGAGATCATTTGAATCTATTTCAATTTCATGTTAGATTTGCATGAGCAGAGATAACTTAGCAATAGCCAATAGGATGGAAGTTTGGAGCTTGAACAACGAGAAGCATGACAATGACGTGCTGCGAGCTATGAGTTAGATACCGACCGGGGAGGGAGAAATTATGAAAGAAGAGAGATTAAATGTGATTGTTTATAGCAAATTCACTAATACACAAAGGAGATAGAGACAGAAGCATTATGTCAGGATTTAAAAGGCAAATACTCCACAAAATTTGGCGTGATTGCCTCTCACCGTCCCCGTAATAGATGAAAAAAAATTAAATTTTCTTCGTAATTAGTTGATCCCAATCCTTGCAGGATGTAACTAATGGCAATTTAATTTGACAAGTTAGACATAATTACCTATCCTACCACACTAACCTATAGAGATGGAAATGGGGTGAACGGGGGCTCTATGGAGATGGAGGATCGCACCCTAGTGGGTTCTTCTCCATGCAAGAGAAGAAGATGGAGTGAAGATGATTACACTCATGGAGAAACGTATGGGTTTACTGGAGTATTATGCGCAAATGATGGAATCGAGGCGAAAGTTTGTGAGGTTTCAGATAGTAGGATGATCGAGGAATGAAGATTGAATAAAAAGGTAAAATCACAAAGAAAAGACAAGATCAGAATCGTACATAGGATGGAATGAAGAATGATGATGAATCTTGGCCTGAATCAAAGCTTAGGAGCGTCAGGTCGTCACTTCATATCTCAGGCTAAGAGACCAAGCTCGAGTAGCTCGCTAATGGAGGTCTAAAACAAGGTCTAGACACCTTGGATCTCACTAAGATTTGTCCTCTGTTGTCATTCACTCTCTCACTAATCTCTTTATCATAGGAAGGTGGGAGTGCTAGGAGGCTTCTCGTGAATGGCATATCAGTGGTTAACGATGGCAGAGACAGACTTTTGTGGTGGAGGAGAAGGCAGTTCTACGATTCCCAAGAGTGGTTTCAACCACTGCCAGCAACTATATAAGTCAGGGTTTTAAAAAGTTAATAGGATGGTGTGGATCAGAGAGATTAGAGGAATAAGTTGGTGGTTGAATGGAAGAAGGAGTTTGTCCGAGGTGGTCGGGAAAAAACAACGAAGTAGAGCGGTTGTGCAGTTGGGTGAAGAGATGCTCGAAGAGGTGTGAGGTAGGAGATGGTGCATGGGCCACTGGAATGAGATCCAATGGCCCCGATTTAGGCGCGGGCGAAGGGTGGAGATGTGGCTTCTGATCAGATCAAGTGGTTAGGAATCAAGTGGGAATAATTGGCTTTGATCAGTTAATCGTAGACGATCCAACGTCTGGAAAAATAGGCGCCAATGAATAAGGAGTCAGCCACGTGGTGTGCTGAGATGACGCCATGTGGTCCAATGAAAAATATAAAATAGGGAAAATAGAATAAAATACTAAAAAATAGGAGGATGTCGAGTTGAAAAGTTGTCAACATGAAAGTTGTAGATCTCGATGAGATCTACAACTTTCATGTAGAACTCAATGTGAGATGAAGTCATATGTACATAAATAATTTTACAAGAATTTAAAAGTATTAAAAACAATTACTTTTATTTTCTTTTCTATTTTTTGGATTTTTATTTCATAAATAATTTTGAATTAATTATGTACAATATTGATCTAATTTTTATTTGATTTTATTTAATAATAAATATATAAAATAAAGGCACAATAATAGCGTTATTAATATACAATAATTAAGGTTACTTATTTACAACACATCAATAATCAATTAAGGGTAATTATTGATAATTACTAGTGATTTTTTTATGTTAGAGAGATAATGCTATTAAATGATGTTGATAAATTATGGATCTATCATCCCTCTATACTTAAGCTAAGCTCGTCCTCAACCTAATAAATAAAGAATGAATTAAAGATTTAGTTAATTAGTGAATTCCCTAATATGCACATGTCATAAGACAAGGCTTGATCAATCTAGAACACTTAGTTTTAAAGATCCTAAAACTCTAAGTTGGAGCAGGTCTTAATCAAAAGGAATTCATCTCCTTTAATAACTAGACTCTCAATGTATACATATATAGTAAGAAGTATGACTTAATGTGTTGACTGCATTTACAAGAGTAGAGTTAAGATGTCTCTGAAGGTTCCATACAAGATACTCTCATAATGATCCAATCCTCAATACTAGGGAATAAATCTAATCTTACTTCAATCCACCATCTCTTTAGTTTGTCAGATTAAAAAATGCAGATGGATGACCGGATAATGGATGTAATAAGTTTGTGTCAATTCTTCTCTTCCTCTCATTAGAACAAGGTTTCTCTCAAGTGACTTTATCTCAACACATTTGTATATTTTTAGATTGCTGATCAATGTGTCCGTCAAGAGAAGTCTGGGTAGTTTGTATTTGTTTTTCCTAGGAATGCACTGGGGTGTGCCTTTTTTTAGTATCTATTATACCTTCTACAGAAAGACTTGTAGCATTTACGATGTGGATCCCTTTTTGTGTATTACCCTAGATCATAAATCCTATAAATTTGGTCCAAGTGGACGCTTAAAAGGTTGGGAGCGCTCGCCTTAAGTGTAAGCTCATATGATTGTAACTTTTGTAATGATTGCGCTTTTCATTTCATTTTTCTTTTCAACAAGCCTTGAGTGCAAATTGAAATTGTTAGGGAAGAACACCACATCAAAAAGTTAGCATGCTAATTATTTACAGAGTTTTTGAAGAAGTTTTATTAAAAAGAATTAATGAATATGTACCATTTAGGAACAAAGATAGACCACAATAGACTAGAACATTGATGACACTTGCAAGAACATTACAAGGATTCCCAACACTACAAACTTCAATTTTTCAAAATAAAAAACCAGGCTTGAATCTTTGGGGTGAAATCACAAGTTACATTATGCTTCACTTGCTTTCTTCTGATAGAGTAAACCTCATAATAAGAATAGGGATAAGAAAATAGGTCAGACCCACTATACTTTGTCTTTAAATAAGCTAGGTTTATGGCAGAAAGACACAGAAGATGAGTAAAAAGAAGATGAATAGATATATGTGAATAACAGAGAGTTGGTCCCCCCTATACTTAGGCTGAAAATAGCCTAAGTATAAAGAATGAATGAAGGATAGAAGGATCGAGGGGATGACGAAAGATAATCGAGAAGAATATAAAAAACAGGGTTTGGATTCCTGATGAATCTCGTATTCATCATGCTTATATTGGTCAATTAGGCTCGGTTCCCCAACATTCACATGCATTTAATCATTAATA
Source organism: Ottelia alismoides (assembly GCA_037367405.1). Lineage (NCBI taxonomy): Eukaryota > Viridiplantae > Streptophyta > Magnoliopsida > Alismatales > Hydrocharitaceae > Ottelia > Ottelia alismoides. Next base: position 521,778 of record JAZKJV010005152.1, on the reverse strand, counting down.
AAGCATCATTAGCATTCATACACGTATAAATAATATTTGCATTTCATCATGCATAATTGCATTAAAAATCCCAAGCGAAAATTAGCCCAAAAAGCTGGTAAATTCTCTTATTTTTAGTTAATTCATCCTAACTCTGATTAACCCCAAACCACCTCCATTGTGTAGATATTACTACCCTTATTAAATAAGAAATACAAAAAAAATTATAACTTCAGTAAGTATCAAAAAACCCGAAAGTCTGATTTCACATCTGAGGGACTAAAATGAGCATATCTTCCACATACAGTGTCCGCTTTTGGTCTGCTCACTTTTAAAGTGCTCCATTTTCAAATACCTTCAAAACAATAAAAATTTCATAAAATTCGGAGCTCATATGTGAAAGTTGGGTTTTGGGCCTCTTTTGCGCATTTTAACTTTTTGCTATTTTTGACCTGAGTTTTTATGTTCATAATTAACCCTTTTAATTTTATTTCTTCTTCATTTGTATTCTTTAATGAAAGTTTTATTAAGCGACACAAAAATCCAAATCCAGATTAAAACTGAAATCAAAGAAACTGATTGAGTCTAAGTGTTCGTTGTCGGTCTGTAAAATTATTTCGAATTTCTTACTTTTATTTTATTTTCCTTTTTTCTTATTTATTACAAAACAAAAAAATTAGAATAATGTGTAAATAATTTTTTGTATTTTATCGTATTTTTTTATAATTTCTATCCTCTCTAAAACCACCAAAAAAATTACAAAACCTCCAAAATCTGGTTTTCTATACACATGGAGAACCACCAAAAATATCACTTCGCACAGGTGACCTCTTTTGCTCATGAGTCGTTCATGAAAGTTGTAGATCTCTTCGAGACGATCATCTTTTGTGCAGAAAATTTTTTGATCCGTGGTCTCCTTCTATTTCTTTTCTATTTTTCTTTATACTTAAATTTTGAAATTTTTTTGGGATGCCACGTGGCAGCCCCTGGGCGTGCCACGTGGCACCCCACTTCTCTCTCCTGACGCCCCGTGGTCACGTGCCTAGCACGTGACCCCATTTCTTCCCCACTCAGTCGTTTTCCCCCTCCCCTTCCAAAACCGCCGTCGTCGCTTCATATTGCAACGCCCCCACCCCCGCTCGCTCCGGCCATTACGAACTCCGGCCGTTACACCCACCAATCCCTATAAAGATGCGCCCACCCCCGCCATCACCGGTATCCGCCATCATACCGAGCTCGACAACAGGGCTGGTGATAACAGCCCTCCTCGCCACCTTCGAACCCGTCGGTGCGATCCAAGGGCATTCCTCGACCTTGCAGCTGCTAACTCCGCTTGGCAGTTCAACTCTCTCCTTTGCCAAGGAGCTCGAGCGATAACCAGGAGAAGGACCTCGCCACTCCTCCCTCTGGCGAATTCCATATGCAACCACCTTCTTCCCTTGCCTTACAGGCAACCTTCGTCTCTTTATTTCACCTTTAATTTTCTCCTTTGCAGGTTCATCGCCAACCTCGCTCGCAAGGCTCCGCCGCCCCTACGAGCAAGGCTCTGCCGTCCCCTCCGCTGCTCCAAGCACCGCCCGTCATGTGCCGCAGCGTCGTCTCCTCCCCCCCTCGCAGCCTCGCTGCTCCTGCGTGGCGGCACCGCCTCACCCCCCTTCATGGCCCGCGCCCAGCGCCTCTCCTCCGTCGCGCGGGGGTGTCGCATGCGCCTAGCTCTACACCTCCCGCCTCACATACTCACGCCCAGCGCCTGTCCTCCGCGGTGCAGGGGTGCCTCCCTCTGCCATCGGGTGCCGCCTGCGCCCAGCGCGCGTGGGCACGCCTCGTGATAGATCTGGAACCTCCCCTTACGTGACACGCATGTGAGGCGGGGTAATTTTCATCAAAGCCCCCCCAGTTTCCTGTAATTTATGAAGTGGCCCCTATGTTTGCTGACGTCAGCGTCACACGCTGGGCACGTAACCCATTAGCAAAATTGCGAGGAGGCCCCTGCCGATTTCTGAAATTACAAACATAACCCTGCCTGGGGTAAATTACATCCGTACCAGTCGATTTTAAGAAATTGCAGATAAGTCCTTCCAGGGACCTGTTTGAAGGAAAAATTTTACTTTAATTACATTTTACTGAAATTTCATTTTATCTTATCTTTTTCATCCTAACTCTGTTTTAAGCATACAATATGTCATTTTGAAGCTATTTTCATGCTCTATCACTTAGCATAATTTGAGGACAGATTCGAGGTCGTTTATTGAGAATTATTATTCGAGGATTATTTGAATTTATGCAGGCTCTGTTGACATTTTGTATTGCTTAACCTGAGGAAAAATTGATCTATTATATGGGCAGGTTCAAGGATGAATAATTGAGTTATTCCTTATTATTATCAATCACTCTTTGATTATTAAATCACAGAGAAAATTAGGGGTCAGAACTACATGAAAATTATTGTTGATCTCTTTTTCTACAGGATTACATAGCTAGAGATTGATCTTATACCCCACAGCTTGGATCTCTTATTTGATAAAATTCTTAAAATTATTCGATCTATGATAGTATTTGAGGATTAATTGGTAAATCCGTTTGAGGATAAAATTTCATAAATCATAGATCCAATGCTTCATTTTCCCTGTATAGTTCTTCACATCAGCATCTCATTGCATTGTGCATTTTCTCAACACAATAATTAATCAAGCATTTATTAATTATTTAATTTAATTTTAAAACCGTGCAACTAAGAATCTCCGTTCCCTGTGTTCGACCTTGGTAGACTTGTCAAGTAAAAATATTCCACAACATTCAAAGTTTGTGGTATTTTGACGAACCGAATTTGCCTCCTATACTACCACAATTTCTGATTATTAAAGAGGCAAATTTCGCGTTCATCAATTCCCACCTATACTTAGGCTCTAAATAGCCTAAGCTAGGAGTAAGAAAGTAAAAAGAGAAGAATCCACATCCTAAAAAGAATAATGTAAGTGTTAGTAAAAGAATATATGACTTTGTAGGATCTTGAATCTTATCACATATGAATCTTTAAGTTGTGGCTTCATGTTGTAGCTGAAATATCTGCAAGTGACTCAATTGGCATGGAGTCAATCACCTCAACCAGAGTAAGATGTTCTTTGGATTCTACAAAGTGCTTCAACAATTGTCCGTTGATCAAGAAGGAAGGTGCATTATCTGTGAGATCTGCTATCTCTACATTGTTATTACTATGCACTTCCTTAACTATATAAGGACCCATCCATTTGGATTTTAGTTTCCCGTAAAAGATCTTTAACTTTACATTGAACACCCATACCTTTTGTCCTGGGAGAAAAATCTTGCATCTAATATGTGAATTATGCCACTTCTTAACTTTGTCCTTATAGATCAAACTGTTGTCATATGCTCGGTTGTGAATTTCCACTAACTCATTGAGGTTTAAGTCTCTATAAAGCTTTCCTAGGTGATAACTCCAATTAATATTCTTTATTGCCCACTCAGAATTGTGAATCAATTCAATGAACAAAAGACATAGCTTTCATAGATCATTCTAAAATGTGAACGGTTAAGAGGGGTCTTGTAGGTCGTCCTATAGGCCCACAAAACTTGATCCAACAACTGGGACCAATTCTTCCTATCAGGATGAACTAACTTCTGTATAATACTCTTCACCTTCTGATGACACATTCTCGACCAGTCTACTAATCAAACACAACTAGCAGTCACTGAGATGACCGAGCACAAGAACGAATCGATCAACAATTAACCCATAACCGAAAGAAGAAACAATGCAATATGGAGCGAGCTAAAATTTATTATAACCCAGACAAAATGTATATAGTATACAAGTATTTTGGGTGCCGAACCACTGAGAGCTACGGTGATAGGGAAATAATTATTGTCTACAAAGAATAAACAACAATTGTTTTACATATCTGTGGGTTTTTGATTTTTTGTGTGGGTTTTTGATGATATTCATTTTTTAATGGATTTCTAGTTATAAATTTTTTGATGTTTTAATCTTTGTAATTTTTATTTTATTTTTATATTTTACCAATTTTTAATTCTTTTCTTTTTTTAATATGTGATAAGTATAACTATATAAATATATATATATATCAATATGTATAAGATAATGATTATATATTAAATAATTATATAAGAAATAATTTAAATTCAATAAATATATTTCGATATAGTACTTTTAATTTTTAAAGGTGTTAAAAATATGTAAAGGTATTTATAATTATTATTATTATTATATTAATTGGTATATAAGTACTTATAGGTATATATAGTAGATGTAGGCTTCTATATTTATAAATACAGTTAATAATATTTAAAATTTACCAAATAAATTATTTTTCCTTTTTTATATCTTCATATATTTTGTAATTTTCTAGGGTTTTTTTACTAATTTTTATATATTTTTAAATTCCAAAATAGTCTAAATCAGAGAGTTAATAAATAGGAAAATAATTTTGAGATTTAAAATTACAATGTTAAAAAATTCTCATAAATATTTTTAATATATAGTATTATGTATATATATATATAAATATAGGACAAAAAACTATTTTTTGTATTTTTGAAAATATTTCATGAATTTTTTAGGGTTAGGAGGGTTTTTTAATATTTAAGATTTTCTTTTGATATTTTTTTGTAATTTTTGGTCTGTAACTAATATTATATAATCATATATAACAATAATTTTTTAGATTTTTTAAAAGTGTTTTTCTAGTTTTTGTATTTTTATCTCCAAATAGGGACTAGTGCCCCAATGTTTTTTAATAAATGGAAAAATGTATGAAATTGCTAGAATAAAATAGCATCCTGTACAAGCACAATATGTAACACATTCACCTATTTACCCATAATTTCTAAGCATAGGCTCTATTCAATCCAAAATAAAAGGCATAAATCCAATTACACAATTCCAGTTGGAGAATATTACAATGAAATATAAAGTCAAGGGGTTACATGGAAAATACTCAAAAATTTTGAATGTATTTACAAAATTTATAGACTAGAAGAAAATAAAATAAATCGAAGGGGGTCTGGTACAAATTGTCAACTCATGTGGGGCGCCACGTGAGCTGACCTAACACTGGACCTAGGTGCAATTTACAAGAGTAATAGGGGTCCAAGTGCAAATTTTACATCAATTTTATAGTAGGAGTAAATATTTATAGAACTAATATTGAAATACAAAAAGAGGTGGGGTTACTAAATAATTTACCCCTTAAATGTATGTGATCGAAGGGCGGAGATGCATCCACCTGGCCCGATGTGCGGCTCTTGAGGGCGTCGCTTCGTTTTAATTCAAAGGCCTGGATTATATCTAATCTGGGCCCCAAATCTGATCCGGTGGTGGAGGAAGAAGCTGGAAGAATTCCTGATGAACTCTCCATGAGCGAGTTTCGATTCCTGATTCCACACGTCTCCAGCCTCCTCTTCATGCGCTGAGAAGATTTATCCTTCCATATGTGTCAGCAGTGTCCTTCAGATGTGTCCGGGGCTCGTCGGAGGAGCCCTTGAGCTTGGAGAAGTTGGAGCTCCTGTTCTCACGCGGTGCTAATGCTCCAGGTACTTTGCATGATTGCGGACCTGCGCCAAAACACTCATGGGCTCGAGCTCGACATGCTCGACCTTGAGGTGAAGCCGAAAGCATAATAGGGAGGCAAGTCGGGGGAGCTCCAGCGAAGGTGGCAAAAGGAGCTTCGATTCCTGCATGATCCTTGTGGGAACAAGGGGAAATCATGGGGCTTTGATGGAGAAGCTCAGGGGCAGAGGAATGGATGTTTGATTCCTGCATGATCCTTGTGGGAACAAGGGGAAATCATGGGGCTTTGATGGAGAAGCTCAGGGGCAGAGGAATGGATGTGAAAGGGGGGTCAGACATGATGGATTCACAGTGGATTTGGGTGCCAGAACCTAGTGCTCCGGCGATTTGATTTTTTAAATTAGACTAAAAGATTAAGGCTAAACGTAGGTTGCTAGAATAAAATGCAAGGAAGAAAGACTAACCTAGAAACTCAGTAGGCTCTAGAGCTCGGAGTAGGAAAGGTCGCTGGAGAAGAAGCTCGGTTAACCTGGACCACCACGATTTGGGGCTTTATCCACACCAAAGAAAGAGGGGAGTCAGAGTTGTCACCTCTAGCTCAACCCAGATGGCCTCCCTTGGGGTTATAGACCGAGAATCGGGGGGTCAAAAACAAAAAGAAGGTCGAGGGGGATTTTAAAGGAGGGGGTTTTGACAGAAAAGGCAAAGCGATGGCAAGTAGCTTGAAGGGAGTAGGTGAAGATGTGAGTATGGGCGTGGATGCGGGACGAGAGGGCTATAGTAAGGTGGTGGTCTCTAGAGAAATGAGGAAGAGGCGAGGGTGTAGGAAGATGGAGAAGTAAGAGCCCTCACATATTCTGACAAAGAAGGAGACAGGGGTTGGATAGTCCAGAAAAAAAAGAAATTTGAAATTATTTGTTAACTCAACTCAAATTAATGAATGATTTTATTAATTTTTGGCTAAAATATAAAAATGTTTGTAATTTTATGTAGTATTTAGTTACATTTTTTATTTTTATAAGTTGATTTATTATGTGTCAATATTTACATGTATGTATATATGTAAATATACTTATATTTTACATCTTTTAGTTTTATTTGTGTTTTATATTTTATTAATTTATATATTTATAATTTATTTAATTACATATTTAGATATTTTTATTGAATTTTATGAACTTATTTATGTACTCAAATAAGTATGCATATATATTATATAGGTATATAAAAGTATAATTCATATATTTATGAAAGTACCTTATTTATTTTAATGACTTTTTGATGGTTTTGTATTAATTTAATTATGTACATATATTTTAAATAATATTGACAAATTTACAAAAAATATAAGAAAGTGAAAAATAGAAAGAATAAATATACTGAATATTATATAGGTACAATGCACAATGAGGGGCCCAAAACCTAACTTTTGCATCTTACTTCTAAGTTGGATGGAACCACCTTCATTAAATAGCTAATTTTATTTTATAAACAATAAAGGTGAGGTATGAAGAAGATACGTGTCTGCAAAGTTTTCTTTGCGGCTTTTTATTTCGTGTGTCTCGGGCACACTATGCATTACTTTTGAGTGAAATAAATTTTATATTTTTCTTTGTATTTTTATGTATAATACTAATGTTTAGAATTGACTAAGGTGCAAAAAGAATAAAATAAAATAAAATAGGTCCCAAAATATAATTATTGGGCTATAAAATTCAGGTTTCTATGTTGTATTTTTTGTACAATTGACCGCCCTATCTCCCCCTACTTTATTTCTAATCGACCAAGTAATCATGATGATTGGGTCTCAGAGTCTAAGTTCACTAAATGTCTTTAACACTTCATTCTTTTTCTTTATTTTTTTATTTTGGAACGAATAAAATATTATGTATTGTCTTTTATATAATATTTATTGTGAATTATTAAGTATTTATTTTCACAAATCAATGAAATATACATGCATTTAGCTAGGGATTTAAGGCCAAAATGAAAGAATAAAGGTGATGAAATGGAGATTCATTACCCCCTATACTTGCTTTTGCTAGTCCCTAGAAACACTTATGCAATAAGTGTAGGAAAAGGAAATAAAGAAAAAAAAAGAAATAACTTGGAATAATTTTTACTTTTAAACTTGTCTTTATAAAATCAAAATTTAGAGCACGGTTAATTCCTTTGGATTCTTGGTTTGTTCGGAACCGCATCGAGGTTAGGAAGTGTGACACAACATCTCTTAGGTTCTGTAATCCTATTATCCAGTTCTCTTCACGGTCTGGTCAGAACCATCCTCTCAGTCATATAATCTCATAACCTTAAAATGATAGAACCATGTGTGTGAATTTTTATCTCTTCCCAGACAAACCGTTGAACTATAAAAGAGTCTGCTCTTCTGGTAATTCATCCTCGTAGAGACAGATATTTCCTTCTAAGGTCAAGCTCACAAGTCAATCAAAAGGGGGAGAAGCTAGAAGAAATGGAAAAAGAAGTGGGAATGGACCAGCGTAGTCTTCATTCCCTAGTGAAGCTCCATCATTGTAACCGAGTCTTTGCCAAGAAGCAGGCTTTTTTGGAATCTCAAAATTTTGTGGAATTTTTGGTATAGGCTTATTCTTTGGATATTTTCTTTGACTTTACATAGCTTATGCATTCTTGTTTGTGCCCTGACAGATATAGAGTCTTTTTGTCTGCCCGTGTTTTGGGGTCTTGGAAGAAGTTGTGCCAGCAAACCATTCCTCATCCGAAGCATTGTATCAATCTAGTATATAATCTTCAGATATCATTATTAGCAGGAGAAGTGGGTTAGAGTACCAGTTTCGGCTATCCCCAAGAATGGTTTCCTGAGCCACCCTTGACGAAGCGGCCTAGCATCGTCTCACATTAGAATCCAAGAGTTTTCAACAATCCATCTGGGTTGAGCTAAGTGTTAAGTGTGAGGTTTCTAGTCAAACCATTGTCTCAAGAGTTTTACGGATGATATGAAGGATTCTAGTTAGACACATTGAATCGACTCATGAACACAGTCTCATGGAACCTAAAGAATTAAGTCAAGGTGACATGAAGTATCCTAATTCCAGTCCTCAATGGGTTCCTCTGAAATTAAGTGTGTAAAGGTCTATACCAAGCTCCAATCTTCAGACTTTATTTCAAACTTGTCCAATTGTCTCTATTATTCCCAAAATTGTAGGTGATATGCACAATGCAAGAGAATATTTTTTGTGAAGCAATTTTCTGATTTTGAAATTTTTTATGTATTCTGAAAAAGTTTTGCAAATTTTTATACAATTTTGAAAAGATTTTTGCAAATTTTTAGGGATTTTTTTGATTTTTTAGGGACTTTACAATAAGGGTTAGTGAAAGAATTATGTGCAGATATTTACAAGGGAGTGCATCCGTTATTTACAAGAATTAAGTGAAGAATTTACACTAGGTATTTATAGGGATTAAGTTACTTACTATTCATAGATTTTTTTATTTACATATACCGAATTATGTTTGGGTTATTATTCTCATAATTATGTATAAGTTCCTCAAAAATAGTTTTGAAAATATTTTAATAAACACTTTTTGTAAACTTTATTTTTAAAACAATTTTTACAAACAAATTTGCAATCGTTTATAAAATTTGAAAATCATATTGCAAAGATTTTTCAAATAATATATATAGATTTTCAAAATATTTTTACAACATTTCCAAATCCTTTACAAACTAGATTTTTAAAAATTTTATTCAAACAAATGAAACAAAATTTAGCAAACATTTGATGAAGATTTTTACAAAGGGTTGAAAACATTTCACAAAATTTTTTCGAATGGTATTCTAAAGATTTTTCAAGACATTTTCCAACCATTTTCAAATTATTTTGTAAAATAGGTTTAAATCAATTTATTAATCATTTTTACAAGTAGTTTTAGAAAAATTTAATACATATTTATAGTACATTCTTTACAATTAAATGATTATATATTCCTGATTCATATAGTATATAAGCCATATTATTGAAAATATACAAGTACGAGTTGTGGCTAAAGTATATACAACGTATAAATGACCCTCCTATACTTAGATTGAGCTATGTCCTCATAGGTGGCCAGAGAGAAAAGGAAGTCATAACTCATGCTATGTATAGGAAAACCTATGCTACTACGACTAAAATAAAAGATTTGGAATTCAATCATCTCCCTTATACTTAGGAACAACTAATCCTAAGTATACTAGACTGTGTACAAAATAGGGATGACTGAGGGTTAGAATTTATGAAATTAATGTACTAGGCTTGTTCCCCCTATACTTAGGGTAAAATATCTCTAAGTATAGACAAAATGTCAAAAATTGGGGAACAAAAGAGAGAGAAAACTTAGGATAAAGCATATCCTAAGTATAGTGTAGATGAATGAGGTGATTGCAACACGGAAGAAATAATTAGAAGAATGAAAATGAAAAGAAGAAAAGAAGAAATTATAATCAAATATTTTTTGAGGAGCATTGTCCAGCTCCACTTGATTTTTGGTCGTAATGTATTCATCATCAAAAATAACTTGTACAGAGTCGACGACAACCAGGAATGTGTAATGCTCTAAATATGGCTCAGCAATTGACCGCTGGCTATGAAGGGTTGTGTGTCAATTGACAATTCTGATATCAAGACACTTCCATTATTATACAAAGTCCTGACTTTGTACGACCCTATCCATTTTCTCTTTAATTTTCCTTAAAAAATCTTTAATTTCATGTCAAAAAACCACACTTTTTGTCAAGGTTTGAAGGTCTTTCTTTTGATGTGGTTATCGTGCCAGCGTTTGACCTTCTCTTTGTACATCAAGTTGTTGTCGTACGTGTAATCTTTGAATTCCAGAAGTTCATTCAGATCTAGTTTCTCTATTGATCACCTTTTTGTGAGTAGAGGTTGTAGATACTCATTGCCCAAAGTGACTTGTGAATCAATTTCATAGGCATGCCGCATGGCTTTCAGTAAATAAGATGATAGGGCGATGTGAGGGGGGAGACTTGTAGGCCGTTTTTTATGCCTAGAGAACTAAGTCAAGGAGTTGTGACCAATTTCTTTGTCCGATCTTACAAGCTTCTGCAAGATCGTCTTGATTTATCTGTTTTATAGCTCTACCAAGCCATTTGAGCACAAATGATAAGGAGATGTGACTCAATGATCGATGTCGTACTCCTTCATTAATTTCTTGACCTCCTTATTAATGAAGTGGCTGCCTCCATCTAAAATCAGAATCTTTGGAATCTCGAACTGTGAAATGATGTTATCTTTCAAGAATTTACATATTGTTCTGCTATTTGCGGCTCAAGCTGAAATGGCTTCCACCCATCGGCTCACATAATATATGATAAGAATGATGTATTCGAAGCCTTGACTGTTAGGATATGGACCCATGAAGTCGATGCCACAAGCATTGAACACATAAGATATCTTAATGAATTTGAGGGGCATGTTATCTTTAACACCAAGGGGTTTTCCCATTTTCTGATAGTGATACAGGCTTTTACACAATCATTCACATCCTTTAATGGTGTGGGACACCAGAGGCCACATTGCAGTATCTTCACTATTCTCCCAGAATGGTGTCCACCAAATCCGAGCTTATGACAGTGCTTGAGGACACTTGTGTACTCTTCCTGAGGAATACACCGACGCCAAATACAGTCCGCTCCTTCTCTAAACAAATATGGATCTTCCCATTAGTAGAAATGAATATGAGACAATAACTTGTCCTTCTTGATTTTTGTCCAATCTTGTGGAACCACCCCATAGACGAGCTAGTTAAAAATGTCAGCATACCAAGGAAAGACCCAATGCTGAGGATGGATTCATAAGGGAAGGTATCCATGATCGGTGCACTGCTCGACAAAGTATCTTGACTTTCAATTCTATAGAGGTGATATGCCACCACATTCTGAATTCCGGGCTTATCTATGATTTCCAAGTCAAATTCCTGGATGAGAAGGATCCATCTGAGTAGTTGTGATTTTGCATCCTTCTTCTATCGTAAGTATCAGATGGCAAAAATGTTAGTGAAAACTATGACTTCTGATCCAAGAATGTAGGATTTGAACTTGTCTAAAGGGAATACTACGACCAGTAGTTCCTTTTCTATGACAATATAATTCCTTTATGCTTCATTGAGCAACTTGTTTGCGTAGCGAATACCACAGGGCATCTTGTCCCTTTTTTATCCTAGAACAGCCTCAACTGTGAAGTTTGATCCATCGGTCATGATCTCGGGTGGGAGAGATCAATTTGGTGGCTGTAGGATTGAAGCTTGAGTGACCAGTTCTTTCAGGTGATAAAAAGATTGGAGAACTCTTTGCTAATCAACAATAAACTCGATCATGTTACAAAGTAGCTCAGTGAGAGGTCAGACAAGCTTGCTGAAGTACTTAATGAATCATCTATAAAAGCCTACATGCCCTAGAAACGACCTCACATTCTTCACACTTCGAGGTGGCATGAGTTTATCAATAACATCCACCTTCATCGGGTCAACCTCTATGCCACGCTTGGAGGCAACATGGACCAATACGATTCCTTCTGTAACCATGAAGTGGCTCTTCTCCCGTAATAGTACAAGATTAACTTCACGATAGTTCTGGAGTACTCTGTCTAGGTGCTGAAGACAAGAATCAAAGCTATCAATGGAGAAATCATCCATGAATACTTCGAGAGAACTCCCGACCATGTCGGCAAAGATGACAAGCATGCACCTTTGGAAAGTTGTTGGAGCATTAAAGAGGCCAAAGGGAATTCTTTTGAAAGCATAGGTATCGAATGGGCATGTGAATTTGTTTTCTCTTAGTCCTTTAGGGCGATCGTCACTTCATTGTATCTGCAGTACCCATCTAAGAAACAAAAGTATTATTTCCCTACAAGTCTCTCAAGAACATGATCAATGAATGGCAGAGGGAAATGGTCCTGATTTGTCACTGAATTCAGATGGCAGTAGTCAACACACACCCTCAGTGATGTTGGTACTCGGGTAAAGATATCCTCTCCTTGGTCATTCTTCACCATGGCGAGCCCTAATTTCTTAGGAACTGCATGCAGGGGGCTCATCCATTTGGAGTCAGAAATGGGATAAATGAAGCCTTCTTCACACCACTTCATGATTTATTTCATCACTACATCTCACAAGGTTGGATTCAATCTTCTTTGAAATTCTTGGGATGGTTTGCAATCATCTTCTAGATAGATGTGGTGTAGACACAAACTCATATTTATCCCTCGGAGATCCGAGACTTTCTAGCCAAGTGCCTTGTGGTTATTTTTTAGAACCTCAAGAAGTTGAGGTTCTTGATCCAGGGTCATCCTGCTGCTGATGATGATCAAATACATGTTTTCTTTACTCGCAAGGAATGTGTACTTCAGACCTACCAGGAGCGGTTTGAGTTCTGGTAGTTGTTGAGCTTGCTCCATGGTCACTTCAGAAACGGTGTTGGTAGATGGCTGATATGGTAATTTCAATAAGGTGATGTCCACCTCTATTACTCCTAGCTCTGGAAAAATGAACCAAACATATCTGCAATGAATTATTCATGCCCAGACTGGCATCAAATTCTGATTCAATCTCCCAATCAGCAAGGAAGCATGGGTTCACTGTTCTATCTATGTCCTCCTCTAAAGTGGGGATTTCTTGTGTGATGGTATCATTTAGTGAAATTGATGGGTCTTGGATGTCCACAAAATAACATTCCACTGCTAATGAAATTTTGGAGGAGCAGGATACTGGTTATAAGAAGCACCCGCATATTGGTGATATGGCCGATATATGTGGTATATGAGATGCTGGTACTGCTGAATCTACCTCTAGTTATTCTATATTGTGGAGGCTGGTGTTGCAGAAGCTTGGACAAATCTCCCACCCTGATGCTGGTGATACGACCGAATAACTGAAGATTGTCCCTACTGCTATATGGCAAGAAGGAACAACTGGGCATCGTTGTTCTAGATGTTGTTCATCTCTTAGCCGATAGGTGGTGGTGGAGAGAATGGATCGTAAGAAGGGGCTGGAGTTCTAGCTGGTATAGGACAATCTGTTGAGATGGTAGTGGCAACTAATCAAGTGCATGCACGCAATATACGTGATGGACTTGAGGCTTACATGTACTCAGCTGAGGTTGTTGTGGAGATGACGGTTCCTTTTGTTGAGCAGGAGTGGTGGCGGTCAGGCTCAAAGATTGTACGACATTGATGGTGCTCACAAGCAACTCCAAAATCTTTGTAGTCTGATCTAACTTGTCCAGCTGTTGGTCCTCTGTTCGATCACAGATAGTTTCTCCATGTCAAGTGATCACTTCTTAATAATATCAACTTTAGACAGGTGGCTCCCGATAATGCTGAGGTTGGTTCTTGAAGGATATGGGAAGATCCTTAAGCACATCATGAAAGTGTGAGGATCACATCGTATGCGATCGGAAGCGACTAGTCAAAGTATTCACTCGAGGCAGCAAAATTTTAAAACATTTTCAACAATGAAACCACATGATCTAAGAATACTTTTCGGATCGTTTCATATAAACCACAAACAAGTATTGGTTTTACCTCTTGAAGAGTGGTTGCGATCAAGTCTCTAAATGAAGAGACCTTCTGTCTCAAGTCTGATCCAACGGAGGAGACGATTGTGAGCGCATTGATGAGACACGTGCTTCTCGCCATCCATGTTTATGATCCAAGCAGCGAATGTCTTGATCTCGTCATACGAGATCCGACGTCTTCTTCATGAGCGATGCACTTCAATGGAGACAGAGATCCATGAGCAAACGGTCCGGCAGCATAACAAAGATGTTGTGGTGGTAGTGACGCTCTCTAGGGATCCATGGTTGATGGCCACAATGAGAGAGAGGGAGAGAGACTTGGCGTGTGTAGAGAGAGAGAGAGGAAGAGAGAAATTATTTGATTAACTTGAAGAGCAAGGGGTGCCTCTTCTTAAATAGTATTGGGATCCATGGATCTCAATCTGTGGACAACACAAAACCAATGGATGAGATTGATTTGTGTCTCTTTCAATGGCCATGATTTTGTTGTAAAAACGCAACAACAATTAATTTGATTAGACTAAATATATATTGAATAATCAATATAAATTAATTTCAAATCAAACAAGTATCTTGGAGATAATTAGAAGGAGATAATCATCTACCAATCAAGGGGGGCGACCACCCAATCCCATTGGGACTTGGTGGTCATCCACCATCTTTGATGGATGGCAATCTTTTCCAATGAGATTACGTTATCTCATTCCAACATTATCTCACAATATTAATTCTCAATTATCTTGAGAACATTGCAATCATGCCATTGGAAATTTGTGAATCACATTCACAACCCAAAATAAAATGTAAATTACATTTTCAATTAATTATCCAATGTGAATCCAATTCACATCAATAATTAATCAACACATATAAATTACAATAGGCTCTTTCTAATATATTATAAACTACATTTATAATATATATGATTAATATCGATAGTGCTATCCACATTATTCATACATATGATGATTAAATCACATTTAATCATCTCGGATCTCTATTCTCATGTGCCCAAATAACATGAATCACGTTCACATTATTCACATATTTGATAATTAAATCACATTTAATTATCGTAGATAACTCTCCTTATAATATGAATCAAATTCATATTAATCAAGATAATTAAATCTTATTTAATTATCAGTTTTTCTCAATGCTCAGATACATATATCAACAATTAAATTATCCTAAACTCTTTCAAGGATAATGTGTTTTCTCTACAGATACTTGGAGATAAGGACATGGCGACTATATTGTTCCACATATAGTGACTTGGATATTGAGATCACATCTCAAATCCAGATCTTGCGGACCTCCCAAAGATGATTGATTAAATCAAGGCTGTAGATTTAACCTTCTCATTACATCTAAATCACATTCTGATTATTATCCAATACTTGGACCAAGATCAGATCACATCTCTATTGATAGGAGACACTTGAATCCAGATCTGTTTCATCACTCCCTCAAAATGGAAGCATCATGGTTAAATGATTGTATATGATCACATCACCCTGAGTTATTCCTAATACATGTACATCCTGCATACCAGAAGACCAAGAATAAACTCGAAGTATTAAATCAATTTTACATTATCTACTTTAGGGTTTTATCATTAATTTTCTCAATTGACTATTGGGAGTTGGTATCGATCATATGCTTTCCCAAAGCATATATCATACACATGTGTTTGTCATATACTTTCCAAAAGTATATATCAAACCTACAAATTCAGACAAACTTCCAAAGCGAGACGACCGTGCACGAAATTTAATTCTTCCCAATATCTCATGAGTGAGCTCATGTCTTCAGGTTCAGTAAATGAACATGTATGATCCCTTTGAGATATCATATTACTCATATGACCTTACATGCACACCAGCACGTCGGTGTATAGACCTTGGTTAGGTCATCTACCTATTAGTCTGCCAAATGTACATACTTATACATATAGTAACACATCTGTCTCCGGTCAGAGAATGCATGCATATATCATGACAACATAAGACTTAGGACTTTGATTATCTCGATCTCGTTAAGTCAACTCTTTGACCTAACTTATGTATCACCTCCGAATCTCTATTCCTGTGTAGAGGACCTGCATCAAGAGGTCGGTTAGATATCAACCTTAGAGAAAGGATTTCCATCTCCTTCTCAGACTAGAGATCATCTCTTAATAATCATTTGATGGTGCTTGATGAGTCCTCAATCTAACTCTTTAGATAATCATCCAAGCACCAGCCTCTATGATTCAAAAATTGAACCGATAGTTGTATGATCATTATGATGGCCATAGTACATAACCCTAATTGTACCTAGGGACCTATTATATAAATTAATTATTCTTCATTTCAGATCTGGGAATGATATTTGCAATAACATTTATTGCATAATGGCTCGCCGTGAGCTTGCATGTCCAACAATCTCCCACTTTCCCAAAGAGACATTAATTGACTAATCTTTAAACCCACTCTCATATGATAATCATAGGCTATTTAGAAAAATAGCTATCTAAGTTGATCAGTCACTCTGTTTCCGAGAGACTACGCCAAGTCCTTTGATGGCACTTGCATATTTCCTAGTAACAGTGCTCGCATTCAACACAATTGTTACATCTTATGCAACCAATACTCGATCTTGCCAGTTATAGTGTCCTTGACACTACAACTCAATAATTATTTTAACCAGTATGTAATTCTATAATCCTTATTAGAATACCCTTATTTCCAGAGATCTCTATCTCCTAAGGTATCAGCAGTTAAGACCTTTTAGATCACTATCTATAAAGTATTGATTTCTTGAAGATTAGACTTTGAGATCACTACCTCTAAGTCTAGTCTCTTTGAAGATATTGTTATTACTGCAATCAAGTGTTTTATCTCTATATTAGTATTAGTAATAGTTTACTACTCCCACTATATGGCAGACATCTGACTTTTGTACATATCTAGCACACATAGAGCTTCCCAAAGCTGATGCACTAGGGCATGTAGCTTTGTTATTCACATCCTCAACTCTTTGAGGTGTTATCCCTTTAGAAAAAAACCATATCTTAAAGGAAAGAATCCTTTCTTGGAATTTTCCAGAAAATAGAAATGTCCAAGATGTATCACTAATGTGACAGTCCCAATATCCTCTTTTCTTTGCTTCTGAAAAACTTCAGAACTAAGATATAAGAGGTATACTTGAGATCATATCTCAAGGTATGGAATAGCCAGTCTATAAAACACTTATTATGCTTATATCATTCCAAATGAATAGGATATCATCTACATTTAGCACGATGAACACAATGGCACTCCCACTAAGCTTCACAAGATTCATCAAGATTCTATCTAAAATCATAACATTTATTATTTCATAAAATCTAATGTTCTAATTACAAGAAGATTATTTGAGTCCATAGATGGAGTTCTTCAGCTTGCACACCTTACTTTCCTCAACCATGAAGACCTGGGGCTACTTCATATGAATATCCTCGGAGAGGTATTCATAGAGGAATGCAATATTGACTTCCATCTTGTAGATGTCAAAGCCAAGTTTTATAGTTATAGTTAGCAATATTCTGATAGGTTTAAGCATGGTTACTGCAGAGCAAGTTTCATCGAAAGCGATGTTGATGAACGTCAAATTTGCCTCATTAAAAGTTAGGGAATGTCGTACCATAGGAGGTAAATTCAGTTCAGCAAAATCACAATCTTTGAATGTTGTGGAGTATTATTATCTTGGCAAGTCACCAACGTTGACAACATGGACACAAGCCTCTTTAATCTATTTATCAAATTTATCCATTAATGAGTTATTATCTTCTCAATTTCAGGTCGTCATGTAGATGTGCAAAGTAAAATGCAGATGAAACGACACACATAATTATGCATGTAATTTTTTTGGATTTTTCAATGCAATTATAAGTTGATGCATGTTCAGAATGAATGAATGAATGCAAAGGTTATGTATGCAAATGATTACTGCAAATATGCCCTAGAAAAATCACATAATTGAGCATCGGATTTTGGATTAATTTTGTAGTCAAATTAAGCATTAAAATCAAGATTAAGTAACTATTAATTGCAAACAACAATAGAGCAAAAGACACTATTAATCAATCGAAAGTTTGCTCCTTTAATTAAGTGTCTAATCAGTGATTCACATATGCCATAAAATAGATGATGAAACAAGCTTCAAAATGACACTAAAATCATGCAATTTGGAATTAAAATGCTCAAGATATGAAGTAAACAGTGTAAGGGCATAAATGTAATAAAAATATGGGAAATAAAAGATAAATAATTACAAATAGGTCCCTGGAGGGACCTATTTGTAATTTGCAAAAACCAACAGGGGTCCTATTCAATTTATCCATTTACGTGCATGAACCTCTTTGTAATTTTATGAAATCCTAAGGTCCTCATTGTAAAATACCCAGGCACGCACGCGAGGCACACGCTTGGATACCTAAATGCGATTTCAAAAACATCTTGGGTCCTTCGTGCAATTTACCTAGTACCTCACTTGCGGGGCATGCGAGGAGCTAGGTTCGAGAGGCGCAGCAGGTTCGGACCATGTGGCAGTGCATGGTGGCTCAGTGCGAGGTTTGGTGAACCCAAGCCTGCTGGTTCGGCGTGAGGCTTGATCGGTAAATGTGTCATCATATGGACCGTCCGATCCCGATGATCGAACAGTAACTATATCGTCTTCCTTCACCGTGGACCACCGGAGGAGGCAGGGATCCGACGGCCTCCTGCTTGCTCCACCGTTATCCGATGAGCAGCCGGATAGTCGAGGAAGGTAACTGAGGCTTGGCATTAATGCTCGGATGATGGAGGAGGCGCAAACACGAATGGAGGATGCTGGCGATGAAGCCTTGCCGGAGGAGCTGCAGAATGTGTCTCCGATGATGCTCCAACCAATGAAGATCTACATGGATTAAATGATAACCTAAGCGTGCTTTGTGTATGGGGGAGTGAAGTGATGTGAGTGAAGGTCCATGGGGATATGGGAGGTAGAGGACCTTAGCTCCTTCTCCGGTTGAGCCATGAAGAAGGGGGTGGGGCGGAGGAGGTTCTAAAGAAAGGGGAAGGGCGAGCGGAGATGTGGCCTGAATGAACGATGGATGATGGATCTGGTCGAATGGTCAGGGAACGGTGGAAGTGAGCGGAAGGATCGGAATAATTCGGAGAAAAGAAGAGAAAGTTAGAGGGTGAAATACCTCCTCGGAGAGGAGAAGTGACGGAGGAGGTGGCCTGGGCTAAGCTCACTAGGAGCTCGGGGGTCATCGCCTGGCATGCACAGAGCTTGGGCTACTACCGGCATAGCGGAGCACACATGGCTGGAGTAGCCACGGATCACACCGGGGACTCAACATCGCCCTCCACTATCACTGGAGGGTGGAGGAAGCTGGGCCATATCCCCCTTTATTAGTGGATGCCGGTGAACGGTGACGAAGGTCAGGGTTTTATAGGGTGTTCTCCGAACCGTTACATGGTGGCGGGGGTGGGGGGTTGTTAACGGTGGTTTCAATGGTGGAGGAGTAATGGAGGTGAGTGTTGATGGTTACGCGAGGCTGACGGACGTTAGGTCTATGGAGGGGTGGAGTTATGGAGCGAGGAGATGATCGGAGGTGCGAGTTAAAAATGGAAAGGGGCGGTGGCTCACGAGGCATAATGCCTAGGAAGAGAGGGGCGTTGAGGACGAAGATGAAGTTCCTTTCATTGGATCTAGCGATTGAACGTCCCTTGTGGAGGCAGGGAGGAGCAGCTTGAATGAATGACTGGTGATGATCTGCGGGTCAGGATGAAGAGGCAACGTGGCACAAGGGTGGTCATAGGATAGGAAGTGAATCGGATGGCTGCGATGGGAGAAGAAGGGGGCGGTGGGGATCTTATCTCGATCGGATCGGAGGGCTGGGAGCAGAGAGGAGTGAAAGGCCAAGATGGAGGCAAGGGAGCGAGATCGGATGGCTCCATGATAAGTCAGGTAGTGGTCAGAGAGCCGGCCACATGGGCAGCCTAGAGGGAGCCACGTGGCCGCACCAGAAAAATCAATAAATATATAAAAAAGAAAAATCTAAAAGAAATAGTTAGATGCAAAATTAGGAAAAATTCAAAACATCAAAGTTGTAGATCTCGATGTGATCTTCAAGTTTCATGTTGGATAAAAAGCCAAAAGAGGTCATTTATACAAAATAATATTTATGTGGATGTTTTTATGGGGATAAAAACACAACCTTTTTGGTTTTGAGATGTTTTTGTATCTTTTATCTCTTTTAAATGTAAAGGAAATTATACACAATTAATTAACCTAATTTTTATGGGATTCTAATGAGAAATAAAAACAGAGAAAATAATTACAATAAATATAGGTTAATTTAAACATAGTTTATACACAATATAATACAATATAAAATAATGGATTATTAATAACTTTTATTGGTTTTTTAAGCTAGGAGATTAATATGTGGATTTTAATATGATTAATACAAGATTTATCATACCCCTATACTTAAACTATGATCGTCCTCGAGCATCTAAAGAATGAAGGAGTCGGATTAATTCCTGACAGTGCATGTGAATTTTAAGGCTCAATTCTTTCGAAGACCCTTAATTTAAGTGATCCTAAAATTCTAGGCTCAACCATTCTTTAGTCAGAAGGAATCCAACTTCTCTAATTATCGAACTCTCTCTTTTTACATAAAATATATGGATATGAATTTTAGTGTACTGCATTCATGAGAGTCGAGTCGAGACATCACCTGAAGTTCCAATCGTGGAGACTCTCCTCTAGACCTAATCCTCAACACTATGGAATAACTCTATTCTTGCTTCAATCAACCGTATCATTGGTTCGTCATACTTGAAAGTGTATATGGACGGCCAGATGATGGAGGGAATATGATTGTGTCTATTTTTCTCTCCCTCACATTGGAATAAGGGGCCTCTCGAGTGCCTTATTACTCAACACATGTGTATTTATTTTATTGATCAATGTGTCCGTCAAGAGAATTCAGAGTTGCCTACACTTTTTTTTCTTGGAGTACACCAGGGTGTGTCTCTTTTGAGTATCTAAGATACCTTCGACACCCAGACTTTTATCACTATACGATGTAGAGCCCTTTTATGGTGCTAGACTGACTCCTTGGTCCTAGAAGCATTTGGTCCAAGTGGACACTTTGAAAATGTTTGGGAGTGCTCGCCATTGGTGGAAGCTCATTTGAACTTGACTTTGTAATGATAGAGTTTTTTTTGAACATATCTTTTCTTTTCTTTTCTTTTTGGCTAGCTCTACTACTTTTACTAAAAGTTGGTGCACACTGATCAATAATTATTTATGTTTCATCACACCCTGGCACATAGGTCAATATTTAAGATAGCACATGAACTTGTTCACATACTGGCTAGGGTTTTGCTAACACTCGGGTTTTGTGAAGCCTTCATTAACTTTATCTAATCTTCGAGCATCATTAGCTCGGGTCTAAACTCTAATCTCTAGTCCTAGTTCCTCTGGTGATAACTCAACTCATCTCATAAATCATACAGTTGTGAAAGTGTTGTGCTGATCATATTCTTTAGAAGGTAGAGATGAAGAGTGTAATATAGTGATCAAATCTTTCTAACTAGGGAAGTGTGCATTATTAAGTTTAAAATCCTAATGACTAAGGTTGGCTAACTAAGACTCTCAAGATCATAGAAATCAAGTGTCCTCAAAATCCTTAAGCATTGAGTGAATTTGAATGTGTCAGGAATACACCAACTCCTTGGTTAGTGATTTTTTTTATTTTTATCTTTTGCAGATTTTTATGGATTTTAAATTTTTAGTTTTTAATTCCTTTAAGAGAAACTCAGCCATGGCCGGTCCTAAGCCCGGGTAAATGAGGAGGGTTGTGCGTTAGGTAGCTGACAGCCAGCGCAAGAGAGATAAATTCGTAAATAGTGTTCTTAAAGTTCTTCTAAGAACACTATTTATGAATTTATCTCGAAACCGTTCGGATCTTTTAAACATGGATTTAAACAAATATACAGATTTCGTTCGGGCATTCCCTACTTGCGACGTGTTGCATCGCCCGAATGCAATGAAAAATTGGCAAGGGCCGCTACATCGCAGCCTGAATGTAGTTCAAAATTTGCAAGGATTCTCGCATGAGGAACACATGCGGGTAAATAAACTAGTTCTGCTGCATCACCGCCTGGATGCAGTCCAAAATTTGCAAGGGTTCTCGCATAATGGACGCATGCGAGAAAAGAAGTTAGTCCAAAAGAGATTGCAAAGGAAGTTACGGATTGGTAGTTGGAATATCGGTACTTTAACTGGAAAATTGATGGAGATAGTGGATACAATGGAAAGAAGGAAGATTCATATATTACATCTTCAAGAGACTAAATGGGTTGGAGAGAAAGCAAGGGAGATTGAGAAGATAGGCTTTAAACTTTGGTATTCAGGTAAAGATAAGGGCAGAAACGGTGTTGGAGTGGTTGTTCATAAAGATTTGAAGGATTGTGTGGTTGAGGTGCAAAGATTTAGGGATCGGATTATTTTGCTAAAGTTGGTGCTTGAAGAAGAAATTCTGAATATCATCTCAGTTTATGCACTACGAATTGGTTTAGATGGAAGGACTAAACAAGCTTTTTGGGAGGATCTGGATAAGATTTTACAAGGAATCCCACAAAGAGAGATGGTTTGCATAGGTGGAGATCTTAATGGACATGTGGGAAAAGATGTTTCAGGGTATGCAAGTGTGCATGGAGGACATGGTTTTGGGGATAGAAACAAAGAGGGAAAAGTCATTCTGGATTTTGTAACTGCTTATGATCTTTTCATAGCAAACACTCTTTTCAAGAAGAGGGAGGAGCATTTAATTACTTATAAGAGTGGCTCAACTAGAACACAGATAGATTACTTTGCGTTGAGGAGAAGGGATCGGTTGTGTTGTAAAGATTGAAAGTAATCCCTGGAGAGAGTTTGACAACCCAACATTGCTTGTTAGTCTTGGATTTACAAATAAAAGGGCTGGTAAAGAAAAGGAAGGTTCCTAAGATCACTAGAACTAGGTGGTGGAATCTTCCGCTGAAGCAATCAAGCTTCAGGGAGATGGTTTTAGAAGACTTATCTTGGGATTGTAGCGGTAGTGCAAACGAGATGTGGGAAGCAGTAGCATCTTGTATCCGAAATGTAGCCAAAGAGATGCTAGGCGAGTCAAAAGGAGGAGCTCCGGGTCAAAAGGAGGCTTGGTGGTGGAGTGAAGGGGTGCAAGAGAAACTAAAAATTAAAAGAGCTTGCTTTAAAGCTATGTCTAAGGATAAAAAACTGTCACAGACTATAAAATAGCGAAGAAGGAAGCAAAGAAGGCTGTAAGCGAAGCTAAGTCAAAAGCTTATGAAGTTTTGTATGAAAATCTCAACTCTAAGGAGGGCCAGAAGGATATATTCAGGTTGGCCAAAGCAAGAGAAAGAAAGACCAAAGACCTTTCTAACGTGAGATGCATTAAGGACGAGGAAGGTCACGTGCTTGTTACTCAGAAGGATATAGAGACTAGATGGGAGCAGTACTTCCATAAACTTTTCATTGGAGAAGGAAATAGAGAGATCACTTTGGGTGATCTAGCTAGTAGTGAAAGTTACTTGAATCGTGCATGCTATAGACAAATACAAGGAAAAGAAGTAGAGGAGGCTTTGAAGGTTATGAGACCTGGGAAAAGGTGTTGGACCGGATGGCATCCCTGTAGAAGTATGGAAAGCCTTAGGTAAGCGTGGTTTGACTTGGCTTACGAATCTATTCAATGTTATTTGGCGAAGCAAGAAAATGCCTGAAGATTGGAGGAGGAGTATCGTGGTGCCTCTTTATAAGAACAAAGGAGACATTCAAAATTGTTCAAATTACAGAGGTATCAAGCTGATGAGTCACACTATGAAAATTTGGGAACGTGTGATCGAAAGAAGGTTGAGGCAAGTTTCCCAAGTAAAAGAAAACCAATTCGAATTCATGCCAGGTCGCTCAACTATTGAAGTCATCCATTTGCTAAGGAGAACAATGGAGATTTATAAGGCTAAAAGGAAGAATCTCCATATGATCTTTATTGATTTGGAGAAGGCTTATAATTCCGTCCCACGAGAGATACCGTGGAGAGTTTTGGAGAAGAGACAAGTACCTGTCCTATACATTAATCTCATAAAGGATATGTATGATAGGCTTTATCTTGTGAAAGGACCCCGACGGGGAAGACTGACTATTTTGATATCAAAATTGGTTTACATCAAGGTTCAGCTTTGAGTCCATTTCTTTTTACTTTGATTATGGATGAGTTGACAAGTCACATTCAGGATGAGTTACCTTGGTGTATGTTAGTTGCTGATGATATTGTGTTGATTGACGAGACTAGAGATGGAGTAAATAAGAAGCTTGAGGTTTGGAGACATGCATTGGAGACTAAAGGTTTTCGTATAAGTAGGGCTAAGTGTTTAACACGAAATTCGAGGACAGAAATTAATTGATGAAAAGGTCGTTGCTTTTATCCCCAAAACCCGCGTCAACAAAAGATTATTTTTTTTTAATTTTTTCTACTTATTAACCTATATAGCGGACATGGTCGAACTCAGGGAGGCTACAATTCCCGAGGGTTATTCAATTAATCAGAAACTAATTAAAAGAAAACATGAATCTCAAAGGTCAACTATCCTTGGTTTTTGTGATTTTTTTATCTTTTTATCTTTTTATTTTTTTTATTTCTAATTTTTTTATATTTTCTGATTTTCAAATTTTTAGTGATTTTGATTTTCCAATTTTTTTTAATTTTCAAAAATAACGAACAATGTGATTAAACTCAAGAAATATGCACACCAACTCTTTTTGTAATTTTTCAATTAGTCAAAAATGCTCAGAAAAATCCAAAGAAAAGGTTTTGGGGTTTTAAAAGTTTTAAAATGTTTTTGAGAATTTTTATAGATTTTTCAGATGTTTTTATATTTTTCTAAAAATCAAACAGGTAGAAAACAAGAAAATGTGCACAGCCTTGAGTAATTTGCAACTTAAAAATAATTTAAGTAACCAAAACTCCTGACAACTAATTTTAAGACAAACTAGAAGAAATTATCTACAAACAGGAACTGAAATCACAATTTTTTGATTTTTATAGAATTTTTTATGATTTTTAGAAGATTTTTGATATTTTTCATTTTTTTGGATTTTATAAATAACTAATGCGTCAAAATTGGTCAGAAATTTAAAGACAATGAAATCAAACTACCCTAATTTTTTTGGAATTATTGGAGCTATCTTCAAATTTTTATGAATTTTGGAATTTCAAGCAAGGAAAAATGATATGTTTTTTTGATTTTTTTAATAATAATAAATGAAAGAGAAATGCAATGAAAAATTTATGCTAATAAAATAATCACATCAGGAGCATAGCACAATTTTCTCAAAATTTTTGGATCACAAATAACATGTATTTCAATCAAAGAGAGAACACAAATTAATGTTCTGCAGTTCAGGGACTAGAATGTAAATACTGTGAATGTTTTGGACTGAATTGTAAATATTCAAAGTTTTTGTCTCAAATAAATAATAAAAATAAACAGAGAGAAAAAATATGCAATTTTACCACTGAATCATGTGCTCGACATGTGACGGAGGCTGACAGGGGCTTTCTTGGCGAATTTGAAAACTTTGGAGGACGTAGCTGTAATTTGCCCCCTTTTTTTAATTATATCCAAGGAAACCCTAGGGCTCTTTCGTTTCTTGCATATGAAGCCAACAGGGGGCTTTGTTCTGTGCCGCCGCCATCCAAGATGGAGGAGAGCACGCGGCGCCGACCCCACCCCTTCTTCGGCGGGACGAGGGACCGCAACCGGCGACAACGGCTGAAGGGTGCAGCGGCACGGGCGCTGGACGCGTAGCAGGTGCGTGTGGAAGGAGGAGCGGGGACGGGTCGTCCACGCACAGGAGGCGCGGTGGTCTTCGTGCGGGTCGGCGGAGGAGGTCTGGCGGAGCGGCGCCGTGCTGGAGATCGTCTTCGCGGCGGAGCGGCGCCATGCTGGAGGTGGAAGGGGGCGAGTGCAGGAAAAAGGGGGTGGCGCTCGGGCGGTTGGCCGCACGCGGCGGCGCTGGCCAGGAGGAGGGGGCGGCACCGCGGTGGGTCGCCTGGACGGCGGGAGATCACGCACGCGCTGGCGCGTGTCCTGCTTGACGGAGGAGGCGCTGGATATGGGCAGTGAAGGTCGGCCGGAGCGCGGGCGGCATGCAGGATCCAGATGGCGGAGGGGGGCTCGGCGGTCGCCAGGCATAAGGCAAGGGGAGGTCGCGCGGACACCGGCGAGGCACGGCGGCGCACGACAGTTGGGTGCGGGCGGCGGGGGGGAGTGGCCCTGCCGCCTGCACGTGTTTTTTTTTTCTTTTTGTTTTATTTTTTTTGTAATTTTATTTTGTATGTAAGCAGGAAAGAAATGAATAATTTTTTTTTATTTTTTTTAAATCCGAAAATAAGAAAAGAAGATAAGAAATATTTTTTTTCTTTTTTTTAATATTCCTGCAAAACAGAAGTTAGAGATAAAAAGAAACATTTTTTATCCTGCAAAACAAACGTTAGAGAACAAATAGAGGGAAAAAATATTTATCTACAAATCGGAAAAAATGAATGAGGATCCGGCGGACATGAGGGGTTCGAATCTGATTCTCCGACCATCGTACGTGGTCGGAGTTGATAGATCGTGTGAGATAGAAATCGAAGGCGAAGAGATCAAGAAGATGAGATGAAAAATCGAGTTGCGTGCGGATCAAGTCGTGATGGATTTTAAAATCTAGAGAAAAAAATGATGATGGGGAAAAAAATGCGAAGACTAAACTACGATTAAACTAAGATAAAATGCGAAGAAAAATTTGGATCTCACCTTAGGAGTGGAAAATGGACCGTGATAGCCTCGACAAGGCCGACTCGCTGTCACCGGACGGCTTGGAGGCTAGGCAACTTCCTCGACGAAATTTCTCTCGGAGATCGGGCTCCTCTCTCTAAAGATTGATCAAGTTGGAATGAGGGAGAAGGAGCCATATAAATAGAAGAGAGATGAAATTTGAATTTTTGAAGAGATAATGGAGATGAAAATTAAAATGAATTTTTGAATTTTTTTGGTGGAAGGGAGATGAAATTTGAAAAAGAAAATAAAAGAGAGATAAAACTAATTACAAAATTATCTAATTTTTTTTGAATTTTCGTCACTTATTTAATTTGAATTAAAAAAATGTTATTTTTTTATTTTTTTATGAAGGTTAATTAAAAATAGCAACTATATACATATACTATTTACATATGTGACACTATATACATGGATAAATGACAAAATTAGCCCTTTTTTGTGTTTTAGGAATTTATTATTTTTTTATATTTATTATTTTTATTTTTATTAAAAAAATCAGTGGGATTAATTTACAATATATACAAATATAATATGCACAAAATACATGGGAAAATTGCACAAACCACCCCAGAAAACCGACTTTTCAACCGTAACTCTAAAAATTATGAAAATATAGTCATTTTAAAGATAATTTAATTTCGAGTTCAATAGAAGTGAGATTGATTCAATTTGAGCTCATATGGAGTCGGAATTGGTCTTTCAATTAGTGCTTAGTGGTTTTTTTTCCAAGTGTGACTACTTTTATTCCGTACATGATTTAATTGTGCAATCAATTTTAGTACTTAGAACACATTTTTATTTACAACTTTGGTTTTGAATGTTATTTGATTTGATGTCAATTAAGGTACAAATAAATTAGTGTCAGTTTATACAGATATATACAAAATAAGTGAGAACACATTTTTTGGATTTTCTGGTTAAGGACCCTATCTCCCATTACTTTATTCCTGGTCGATCAGGTCAAGTCTTGACCTTCTCTCGGGGTTCGGGTCAGCCTGTATACAGTCTTCCTTTTTTATTTTATTTTCTTTATTTTTTTATTTTCTTTTCTTTATTTTCCTTTCTTCTTTATTTATTTATTTTAGGTTAAAATTAGTCAGAAATATACAATATTTACACATATGCAAGTCAGTAAGAATATGGAGTTAGCGTTATATGCAGGTGTTTTATAAGGGATTTTAAGCTAAAATAAATGAATAAAGATGACGAATCGCAGATTCATCATCCCCCTATGCTTTACCTTTGCTAGTCCCTTAGCAAACACTTATTTGAAAGAATAAGTGAAAAGAAAAAGAAAAGGAAAAGAAAGGGAAAATAAAGAAAGTAGGACAACATTGAGTATTAAACTTATCTTCATAAAATTGTAGTTTGGAGCTCTGTCGGACCTTTGGATTATTAGTGTGTCGGAACTTCGATGAGACTTAGAATTTTAAAAACGACAGCCTTCAAGTTCTACACATCATTGTCACTGTTTCGACTCAGAAGTCATCTTAGATCAATCCTCTTCCTAAAGCACACCCTATGAACATTGAACAATCGACTCATGTATGTGAAAGGTTTTAGCTCTTCCCATCCAGAATGCAGGACTACCATGCAAATCTCCTCTCCAGTAACTCGTCCTCGGGGAGTAAGGTATTTTCTTCTAAGGTCTGTCGTGCGTTGTTCACAATCGAATTGGGGGAGAAGTTAGAAGAAGGAGAAAAGAACTGGAGGGTGGCCAGTGTAGTCACCTCTCCTTGTGAAGCTGGCCAGTGTAGCCGAGTCTCCACCAAGATCTGCAGGTTTTCTTGAAGCTTGGACCTTTTTGGTCAGATATTTATTTGGTAGTGGCTTATTTGTATTTGGATTTTTGGTGGTTCTGCTTGGATCTTGTTGTGCCCCTACGGATATAGAATCTTTTGCTTCCGTACATTTTTTTGGGTCTTAGAAAAAATTATGCCCAGTCGTCCATCCCTTTTCCGAAGCTTTATTTCAACCCGTACTCCGGTCTTTAGATTTCCACGCTACCAGAAAAGAAACTCACACAGTCTTTCAATATCCTGTCTGAGTTGAGCTAAGTGCATAGTGTGAGAGTACAAATTGATTCCCTATTCCAGAGTTATACCCAGAATGAAGAGACCAGATTTGACACCAAGAGTCAAACGTTGCACATTGTCATGTGGAATTCAAAGAATTAAGTCAAAGACCTGAAGCTTCTAAAATCCTATTTCTCGATGAAGTTCCTCTAAGAATTAGGTGGATTAATGTCCAACTAAGCTCCATTCTTCAATTTTATTCTAGACATAGTTTAAATGCCAATACTATCCTGAAAAATGCACATGCAAATGCAACATAGGAAAAATGCAAGGTTTTTTTTGAAAAAGTTATGATGCACATGTGAAAAGAACAAAATTTTTTTAACAACTTTCTAGTTTTGAACTTTTTATGGCTTTGTTTTTTTTTGGAGGAAAAATGCAAATGTGAGAAAGTTTTTTTTTGAAATTTGCAAAATTTTATAGATTTTTGGTTTTGTATTTTTTTGTATTTTTTGTATTTTTTTCTTTTGTTTTTTTTGAAAGGGTTAGTAAGATATACAAGTATATACAATGTTTTTTTTGTGTTTTTGTTGATTTTTTTTGTGTTTTGATATTTTTTGTGTTTTTGTTTTTTTGGGTCTTTTTTATTTGTTTTTTTTGTTTTGTTTTTTTTACGTACGTGGATTTTACAAACTATACACACATAACCCCCAAATAAACGTATTTAAAAGTACGACTTATGTCTAAAGTATATATATAATATATACGACACCCCCCTATACTTAGCTCGAACTATGTCCTCATAGTGATCAGAGAGTGAAAAAGGAAGACATAACCCGTGCTAAGTATAGAAAAGTGAAAAGAAAAGATAAGAAGAAGAGAAGATGGTGATCCCCCCCTATACTTAGGATCAAGTAATCCTAAGTATAGTGGAGTATACAAAAGGGAAAAACCGATGACGAGAATGTACAGACTCAAAAATAAAAAGACGCGATATGAACAACATCACCCCCCTATACTTAGGGTAGAGTATCCCTAAGTATAGGCAACAACAAGAGTGATGAACATGACGAATATGAACAACACAGACCACTCACCCCCCCATACTTAGGATAAAGCACATCCTAAGTATAGCAAATATACACACACGGAAAAGGGGTGAATGATAAAACAGGAGAAGACAGAGTTAAATGAAAGGATATACAAGAGGAGTGGATGTACAAAGGTCAAGAAGGTCGAAAACGAACCTTCTTGCGGGACCGCTGAGGTATGGATTTGACAAGGTGAAGGTCAATATTGGGATCATCATTAGATATGAACTGAGTATGATCGACCAATAATGTGTCCTCAGCGGTTTCAGATTGTGCAGGCCTAAACCGATTATTGGAAGTAGTATCGTCATGTCTGGCCTGAGAAGTCTCGCAAACATCAAAGTAAAATGGCTTGAAATCATTATCAGAAAAAGTAGGATCAATTTCATCCTGGCGAGCCTCTACCGGATCATCATCTCTATCAAAAGGCCCAAATTCTTTTATAAAAGCAATCAAATCAAATTTGACATGATCGGTCTCATCTGAATCAGCGTGAATAGGAACGGACTCACCAGTGGAAGTAGTCGAGTCATGTCCGTCCTGTCTAGTCTCAGGGTCTGCCTTCCGCTCTACGGTTTCTATCGTGTAAATTCCGCGGATGTCATCAATGCATCACGATATACCAGAAGAGGAAACTCCAAGGTCTATGCTTTCCGAGTCTTCCTTCTTCAAGAAGAATTCTTGGGTTTCATTATCATCCAACATATAAGAAGAATCTCTGATATTATCATCGAGTTCAAATTCCTTGGGGTTGGCTAACACAGGCAGGCTCTCATGGGATGTATGTATCTGGTCGGTAGTGGGTGTAGTGATCAACACATCGCTCCCTACATCAGAACGAAAGCGAAACTCTCCTGAACCATAATCAATAACGGCTCCCGCAGATGCGAGGAAAGGCCGTCCCAGGATGATTGGAGGGTGCTCCACAGGGGTGGAGGTCTCCATGGGCATTACAACAAAATCCGAAGTGAAATTCATGCCCTGGATGAGAATGACAACGTTTTCTAGAATACCCTTCGGCCTCTTGATAGATCCATCAGCAAATTGAACTATCATCCTGGTTTTCTTGAGGGGCCCAAGATGAAGAGACTGTACCATAGAGAAGGGTATTACATTGATTGAAGAACCGCCGTCAAGGAGAGTGTTATCACAAGAATAGTCAGATATGGAGCAACTCACAAGAGGTGTGGTTGTGTTCCCTTTCTTAAAATACGGACGGTGAGAGATGGCGTAGGCAGTGGCCATGGTCAATATGTGATGCTCAGATCTTATCCTTCGCTTTCTTTTCTTGTGTTGAGGAGTAGATAAATCTGTCATGGCATGTTGAAGTGGAGCTTTAATGATCTCATTAAGGGTAGCTACCACTTCGGGTCCAGTCAACATTTTTTGAATTTTTGAACCTCATCCATACAAGGGAGGAGGTCGGAATCAACATTTACACGAGGATTACCAAGAGCAGCCTATATAATGGAATCCTCGAGGTCAAGGTTGGGACATGTGATGGATGATTGTGTGGGAAAATGATTGGGCGTTTGGGTCCTCTCCTCACAAAATGAATCAATAATGTGTCTCCCAGAATCTTTTTGGATTTTTAAAATTTTCTCATTTTTTTGTATTTTGGGCGATTGCAAGCTCTCATGATTATCCTCAAATGAATCCATATCCTCAAAAAGTGGGGCAGCATTCTGCCTCGTATTTATGTTAAAGAGATTGTTAATCCTCGAATTCATATGCTCCACCATCTGGTTCAGTGACTCAAGTGTGGAAATCATGAAAGGTGACTCCAAAATCTCAGGACCGGGTGGGCTGAATGAGGGTGGATGAAAATCAAAGTCCTCCGTTTCCTGAAATAATGGGTTAGGCGGATATGCACAAACATCAGGAGGAAGATCCTCCTGGCAAAAGGAAGGTGGATCGTCTGGAGAGTACAAGGTATCTTCGAAGATCGGATTAAAACAACTCCAGTCGTCCATCTTCGAAACAAAAGATGAGAGAGCACGAGGGTCAAGCCAAAAGATATGGAGAAGAAGGCGCAAATGCACAGAAGGATCTAGCTAGCACACAAACAATCAAACACAATACAATCCCTCAGTTCACCAACTCAACTCAATGTGAAGACCATGAAGGTTCGGTCTCTTAATCTTATATGTTTTAGAGTTAGGTGATAATCACAAAGTTGTACAAACACTTAGGCTGAATTATGGGATTTTGGGCACTAACCTTAGTGTGTACACGAGCAAGTTAAAACGAATACAATGAGGGGGTGACTCTCCCCAAAACAATGATTTTTCCTTGTATTTTTTTAGGGTCGAGTTTTCTTTAACAGTCCCAAATTTAGGCAGTTATCACTTGGTTAAAATGTTTTCAAAGAATCGCCTACCGAGTGTCCAATTTCCTTTTAATTTATGTGAGTGAAAACAAGGAAGGAGATCGGAAATGCCAATGCGCGATTAAAAACGATGATGCATGTAGGGGTTAGAGATGCGTACCTCATCGCCAGCACTCTACATGCAAGTGATCCACGCAGAATTTAAATCAGAAAATAAACTAACCTATATGCAAATGCAAGTGAACCGTCCTAGATGATAACTTCTATTAACGGGAAAGAACAAGTTAATTTGACTAAGTCCAAATTACGATCTACTCTATAGGCACAGAAATTCTTGTTTAGGGTGTTTGGACCTAATTAATTACTGGATCAAGCAAATTAATTAAAGCAATCAATAGGTGGCTTTCGAAATCCACGGAAAACAAAGAAAAATAAAGGCGATGAAAACAAAACCAATGAAGTCCCCCAAGTACATCGGCACTTGACGAAACAAACCCCACAACAAATGAATGTCCTTTTACAAAGTTCAAATGGAAAAGAAAAATCTCTCTCTTTTTTTTCAAAATATTTTTATTTTTTTTCGTCTCCTTCACTTCTTCTCCTCTTCTCAAGCTATCCTGCGGCTTGGTGAAGAATCAAGCCGCCTCCACGTCGTTTGGGTGCTTCGGCTCTCCTAGGATCGCCTCCTTTGCTCCGCGGGCCCTCGCAAGAAAAAGAAGAGAGAATGTGTAAGAAACACAATTTTCAAATATGAGAAAATGATGAAATGAATGCAATGGATATGAACAATGGTGGCAAATTTTAAACAGATATTTACAACCAAGAATAGCAGGTCAAAAGAGAAACCTAACTATCCTCGCTGTGCCTCCCCGGCAACGGCGCCATTTTGTTGAACACGAAATTCGAGGACGGAAATTAATTGATGAAAAGGTCGTTGCTTTTATCCCCAAAACCCGCATCAACAAAATATTATTTTTTTTTAAATTTTGCTACTTATTAACCTGTATAGCGGACAGGGTCGAACTCAAGGAGGCTACAATTCCCGAGGGATATTCAATTAATCAGAAACTAATTAAAAGAAAACATGAATCTCAAAGGTCAACTATCCTTGGTTTTTGTGATTTTTTTATCTTTTTATATTTTTATTTTTTTAATTTCTATTTTTTTATATTTTCTGATTTTCAAAATTTTAGTGATTTTGATTTTGTAATTTTTTTTAATTTTCAAAAATAACGAACAATGTAATTAAACTCAAGAAATATGCACACCAACTCTTTTTGCAATTTTTCAATTAGTCAAAAATGCTAAGAAAAATCCAAAGAAAATGTTTTTGGGTTTTAAAAGTTTTAAAATGTTTTTGAGAATTTTTGTAGATTTTTCAGATGTTTTTGTATTTTTCTACAAATCAAACATTGAGAAAATAAGAAAATGTGCACAGCCTGGAGTAATTTGCAACTTAAAAATACTTTAAGTACACAAAACTTCTGACAACTAATTTTAAGACAAACTAGAAGAAAATATCTACAAACAGGAACCGAAATCACAATTTTTGGATTTTTGTAGAATTTTTTATG
This sequence comes from Ottelia alismoides, assembly GCA_037367405.1. Taxonomy (NCBI): domain Eukaryota; kingdom Viridiplantae; phylum Streptophyta; class Magnoliopsida; order Alismatales; family Hydrocharitaceae; genus Ottelia; species Ottelia alismoides. Next base: position 487,789 of record JAZKJV010005152.1, on the reverse strand, counting down.
ATTTTTAGAAGATTTTTGATATTTTTCAATTTTTTTGGGTTTTATAAATAATTAATGCGTCAAAATTGGTCAGAAATTAAAAGACAATGAAATCAAACTACCCTAATTTTTTGGAATTATTGGAGCTATCTTCAAATTTTTATGAATTTTGGAATTTTAAGCAAGGAAGAATGATATGTTTTTGAATTATTTAATAGTAATAAATGAAATAGAAATGCAATGAAAAATTTTTGCTAATAAAATAATCACATCAGGAGCATAGCACAATTTTCTCAAATTTTTTGGATCACAAATAACATGTATTTCAATCAAATAGAGCACACAAATTATTGTTCTGCAGTTCAAGGACTAGAATGTAAATACTATGAATGTTTTGGACTGAATTGTAAAGATTCAAAGTTTTTGTCTCAAATAAATAATAAAAATAAACAGAGAGAAAAAATATGCAATTTTACCACTGAATCATGTGCTCAACATGTGACGGAGGCTGACAGGGGCTTCTTGGCAAATTTGAAAACTTTGGAGGACGTAGCTGTAATTTGCCCCCTTTTCTTAATTATATCCAAGGAAACCCTAGGGCTCTTTCGTTTCTTGCAGATGAAGCCAACAGTGGGGCTTTGTTCTGTGCCGCCGCCGTCCAAGATGGAGGAGAGCACGCGGCGCCGACCCCACCCTTTCTTGTTCGGCGGGATGAGGGACGGCAACCGGCGACAACGGCTGAAGGGTGCGGCGGCGCGGGCGTTGGACGCGCGGCGGGTGCGTGTGGAAGGAGGAGCGAGGATGGGTCGTCCACGTGCAGGAGGCGCGGTGGGTCTTCGTGCGGGTCGACGGAGGCGGTCTGGCAGAGCAGCGCCGTGCTGGAGATCGTCTTCACGGCGGAGCAGCGCCGCGCTGGAGGTGGAAGGGGGCGAGTGCAGGAAGAAGGGGGTGGCGCTTGGGCGGTTGGCCGCGCGCGGCGGTGCTGGCCAGGAGGAGGGGGCGGCGCCGCGGTGGGTCGCCTAGACGGCGGGAGATCACGCATGCGCTGGCGCGTGTCCTGCTTGACGGAGTAGGCGCTGGATATTGGCAGTGAAGGTCGGCTGGAGCGCGGGCGGTGCGCAGGATCCAGATGGCGGAGGGGGGCTCGGCGGTCGTCAGGCAGAACGCAACAGAAGGTCGCGCGGACGCGGCGAGGCACGGCGGCGCACGGCAGTTGGGTGCGGGCGGCGGGGGGGAGTGGCCCTGCCGCCTGCACGTGTTTTTTTTCTTTTTGTTTTATTTTTTTGTAATTTTATTTTGTATGTAAGCAGGAAAGAAATGAATAATTTTTTTTTTATTTTTTTTAAATCTGAAAATAAGAAAAGAAGATAAGAAATATTTTTTTCTTTTTTTAATATTCCTGAAAACAGAAGTTAGAGATAAAAAAGAAACATTTTTTTATCCTGCAAAACAAACGTTAGAGAAAAAATAGAGGAAAAAAATATTTATCTACAAATCAGAAAAAATGAATGAGGATCCGACGGACATGAGGGGTTCGAATCCGACTCTCCGACCACCGTGCTTGGTCGGAGTTGATAGATCGTGTGAGATAGAAATCGAAGGCGAAGAGATCAAGAAGATGAGATGAAAAATCGAGTTGCGTGCGGATCAAGTCGTGATGGATTTTAAAATCTAGAGAAAAAAATGACGATGGGAAAAAATGCGAAGACTAAACTACGATTAAACTAAGATAAAATGCGAAGAAAAATTTGGATCTCACCTTAGGAGTGGAAAATGGACCGTGATCGCCTCGACAAGGCCGACTCGCTGTCACCGGACGGCTTGGAGGCTAGGCAACTTCCTCGATGAAATTTCTCTTGGAGATCGGGCTCCTCTCTCTAAAGATTGATTAAGTTGGAATGAGGGAGAAGGAGCCATATAAATAGAAGAGTGATGAAATTTGAATTTTTGAAGAGATAATGGAGATGAAAATTAAAATGAATTTTTGAATTTTTTTGGTGGAAGGGAGATGAAATTTGAAAAAGAAAATAAAAGAGAGATAAAACTAATTACAAAATTATCTATTTTTTTTGAATTTTCGTCACTTATTTAATTTGAATGAAAAAATGTTATTTTTTATTTTTTTATGAAGGTTAATTAAAAATAGCAACTATATACATATACTATATACATATGTGACACTATATACAAGGATAAATGATGAAATTAGCCCTTTTTTGTGTTTTAGGAATTTATTATTTTTTTATATTTTTTTATTTTTATTTTTACTAAAAAAAATCAGTGGGATTAATTTACAATATATACAAATACAATATGCACAAAATACATGGGAAAATTGCACAAACCACCCCAGAAAACCGACTTTTCAACCGTAACTCCAAAAATTATGAAAATACAGTCATTTTAAAGATAATTTAATTTCGAGTTCAATAGAAGTGAGATTGATTCAATTTGAGCTCATTTGGAGTCGGAATTGGTCTTTCAATTAATGCTTAGTGGTTTTTTTTTCAAGTGTTGCTACTTTTATTCTGTACATGATTTAATTATGCAATCAATTTTAATACTTAGAACACATTTTTATTTACAACTTTGGTTTTGAATGTTATTGGATTTGAAGTCAACTAAGGTACAAATAAATTAGTGTCAGTTTATACTGATATATACAAAATAAGTGAGAACACATTTTTTTTTTGGATTTTCTGGTTAAGGACCCTATCTCCCCTTACTTTATTCCTGGTCGATCAGGTCAAGTCTTGACCTTCTCTCGGGGTTCGGGTCAGCCTGTATACAGTCTTCCTTTTTTATTTTATTTTCTTTATTTTTTTTATTTTCTTTTCTTTATTTTTCCTTTCTTCTTTTTTTATTTATTTTAGGTTAAAATTAGTCAGAAATATACAATATTTACACATATGTAAGTCATTAAGAATATGGAGTTAGCGTTATATGCACGTGTTTTATAAGGGATTTTAAGCTAAAATAAATGAATAAAGATGAAAAATCGCAGATTCATCACTAAGACGTAATATATGGAATGCACCTTTGATGGAAGCAATGGTGAAGGAATCGAGGTGAAGATTGGTGACGATAACATTCAGAAGAGAGATTCTTTTAGATATCTGGGATCTATTTTGCAACATGATGGGGAAATTGATGGAGATGTTACTAATAGAATAAATGCAGGCTAGCTAAAGTGGAGAGGAGCCTCCGCTGTTCTCTGTGATAAGAAAATTCCTTTAAAAATTAAAGGAAAGTTGTACAAAGCAGGCGTGAGACCTGCTATGCTTTATGGTTCTGAATGTTGGCCTGTGAACCATAGACATGTGCAGAGAATGGCTGTAGCAGAAATGAAAATGCTAAGATGGATGTGTGGACATACACATAAAGATCGGATTCGGAATGATGCAATCAGAAAGAAAGTTGGTGTAGCTCCGATCAAGGATAAGATGCGAGAAATCTTCTTAAGATGGTTTGGTCATTTACAAAGAAGGTTAACTGATGCACCGGTTAGGAGATGCGAGTGTTGGGATGTTGAGCCTGCTAAGAGAGGGCGAGGACGGCCCAAGAAGTGTTGGAAAGAGACTATACGAAGGGATCTTAGTTTTTTGGATATAAATCCGAGATTGACCCAAGATAGATCTGAATGGAGGCGAAGAGTCCATGTAGCTGACCCTACTTAATTGTGGGAAAAGGCTTTGTTGTTGTTGCTGTTGAATTCCTTTAAGAGACAATGACTGGCCCTGGCTCATATAAATAGTTGCGTCCACTCCCTGCCAGTATGGGTGTAAGTACGGACCGTCAGACAGACCCGTGTTACTTGATGATGGAGCCATATACAGTGTCATCTAAACCCCCCGCTATGCTAAGGGAGACCGAAGTTCCCTCACTGAGAGTAGCTAATCATTTTTAAGCCTAGTAGTCAGAGCCTTTACCAAAGAACAAGTTTTTGACTTTTCATAATTTTATGATTTTTTTTAAAAAGGTTGATTTAATTACAAGAAGTTATTTTTTTTAAAAAAATAATCCCTCAATTTTAAAAACATTTTTACAAGAATTGTACAAAACTCGATTCACAAGTCAACTTAAACAAAGCCCAAAATTTTCCAAAAAAAAATATACGAGCTTTGTTAAAGTAGATATACAATAATATACGGTATACCCACCTATACTTAACATTTGATATGTCCTCATAGCACAAGCGATATGAAGCCATGTCTCAGTTAAATAAAGGGTGATATAGCGAAACTGAGGAAGAGGGTCCCTCTATTCTTAGGTAAAAAATGACCGTAGTATACGAAGATAAATGGAGGGATGGATGCATGAGTCGGGCCCCCCATACTTTGGCTGAAAATAGCCTATGTAAGGGATTTGGAAATAGAGCCGGGGGTGGCTGTTAGGGTTAGAGAGTGTTTTCATATAGAGTACATGGAGGAGGGGGGGGGTTGAGGATTTTTGCAGATGATTATGAAGAGCGGGAGTGGGTGTATGTCTGTGCAATGTGTGAAAATACAGAGATAATGAAGGAGGGGTATAAGTGGTTGAATATGTGAATGTATGTGTGTGGGGGGGGGGGGGTAGATCACTAAGTGATCTTTTTTCTACAAATGATCTCTTGAACGAGGACTGCTAAAAATGCGCATGATACATATTTTTGATATAACATGAAAATGCATGAGAAGCTGACTATTGTTCCATGAATTCTTCAACTTTTCTTTTTTGGCCTTCTGAGCGGGAGCTCCCAACTCCATGCCTCCATGGAGATTAAGCGTCCTCGATCTTCAAGGGCCCTACCACAAAAGACAAATGTTAGAAAAATAACAAGAAAAATGATCAACAAAAATTGATGCAAAAATGCATGATGAGAAAACCTTAAAATTTTAAAAATATTCATAATAAAAATGTTTCAAAATTTGATAAATAGATAAAGGTGAGCCGTGTCCCCATCAACAACACCATTTGATGAACGTCAAATTTGCCTTATTAAAAGTCAGGGAATGTTGTAGCCTAGGAGGCAAATTCGGTTCAGCAAAAACCACAATCTTTGAATGTTGTGGAGTATTTTTAACTTAGCAAGTTTACCAAGGTCACACAGGGACACGAGCCTCTTTAATCTATTTATCAAAATTTTCGATTAGTGAGTGATTATCTTCTCAATTTCAGGTCTTCATGCAGATGTGCAAAATAAAATGTAGATGAAATGACACACAGAATGATGCATGTGATTTTTGTTGGATTTTTCAATGCAATTATTAGTTGATGCGTGTTCAGAATGAATGAATGAATGCAAAGGTTGTGTACGCAAATGATTACTACAAATATGCCCTAGAAAAATTACATAATTGACAATTAGATTTTGGATTAATTTCATAGTCAAATCCAACATTAAAATAAAGATTAAGCAACTATTAATGGTAAATATCTATAGAGCAAAAGACACTATTAAAATCAACCAAAAGTTTGCTCCTTTAATTAAGTGTCTAATCAGTGATTAAAATATGCCATAAAATAGACGATGAAATAAGATTTAAAATGACACTAAAATCATGTAATTTGGAATTAAAAAGCTCAAGATATGATATAAACAGTGCAAGGGCATAAATGTAATAAAAATGCGGGAAATAAAAGATAAATAATTACAAATAGGTCCCAGTAGGGACCTATTTAGAATTTGTAAAAATTAGTAGGGGCCCTTTGCAATTTATTCATTTGCGCGTAGGGACCTCTTTGCAATTTTGTAAAATCTGAAGGTCCTCCCCGTAAAATACCCAGGTACACACATGAGGCACACGCTTGGGGATCTAAATGCAATTTCAAACATCTTGGGTCCTTCTTGCAATTTACCTAGCACCTCACGTGCGGGGCACATGAGGAGCCAGGTTCGGGAGGCGCAGCAAGCTCGGACCACATGGCAGTACATGGTGGCTCGGTGTGAGGTTCGGTGGACCAGAGCTTGCTGGTTTGGCGTGAGGCTCGGCCAAGATGTGTCATCATATGAACTGTCTGATCCAGATGATAGTACAATAACTGTATCGTTTTCATCCGCCGTGGGCCCAGGTGGAGGCGGGGATCCGGCGGCCTCCTGCTTGCTCCATCGTGCTCCGATGGAAGGTCACTGAGGCTTTGGCATTGAAGCTCGGACGACGGAGGAGGCATGGGCAGAGATGGAAGCTGCTGGCGATGAAGCCTCTCTGAAGGCGGAGCTGCAGAATGTGTCTCCGACGATGCTCCAACCAATGAAGATTTGCAGGGGTTAAATGATAGCCGAAGCGTGCTTTGTGTGTGGGGGAGTGAAGTTGAAGGATATGGGATAATCCTCAAGCGCATCACGGAAGCATGATCGTCGTATCGAATACGACGAGGAACGACTAGTCGGACTAGTTGTCTATGCAGCGGAAATTAAAAAATTTTCATGCGATGAAACTACATGATCCAAGAACACTTCTTAGATCGTTTCATCGAAACCACAAACAAGTATTAGGGTTACCTTTTAAAATGTGGTTGCGATCGAGTCTCTCAACAAAGAGATCTCCTGTCTCAAGTCCGATCCGACGGAGGAGACGCTTACGAGCGTGTTGATGAAACAGGTGCTTCTCGCAATCCATGTTGATGATCCAAGCGGCGGATCTCCTGATCTCGACACACGAGATCCGACGTCTTCTTCACGAGCGAGGCGCACCGAAGGAGATGGAGATCCACGAGCAGACCATCGGACAACATAACGACGATGCTGTGATAATAGAGAACTTCACTAGGGCATCCATGGTGGATGGCCATGAAAGAACAAGAGAGAGGGTTGACGTGTAGAGAGAGAAAGAGAGAGAGAGAGACTTATGTTCTCATTCTGTAAAGAAGGGCAAAGGGGTGTCTCTCCTTTTATAATATTTTGGGACCCATGGTTCTCAATCCATGGACAACACAAATCTAATGGCTCACATTGATTTGTGTTTCTTTTAATGGCTAAGATTTATCTTGGTAAAAACCAATAACGATTAATTTAATTTAGATTAAATCTATATTGATAAATCAATATAAATCAATCCCAAATTAAATCAAGCAATCATGGAGATTATTGGAATGAAGATTGCCTCCTTCCATAATATGGGATTTGGTGGCAATCTCATGTAATCTCATGATATCTCATGAAATTACATTATTCCATGGAAATCTCCAAGATTTACAACAACACTTGTTGTAAATTATTCAACAAAAATAATTCATAATTATTTTGTGAATATTTCCATTGGAAAATTATGAATCACATTCACAACCCAAAATAAAATGTGAATTACATTTTCAATTAATTGTCCAATGTGAATCCAATTCACATCAACATTTAATTAACAAATGTAAATTACAAATTGCTCTCTCTTGTATTTTTATAAATCACATTTATAATATATATGATTAATATGGATAGTGCTATCCACATTATTCATATCCATGATAATTAAATCACATTTGATCATCTTGGATCTCTATTCTCATGTGCCCAGAAAATGTGAATCACATTCACATTATTTATATCTTTCATAATTAAATCACATTTAATTATCTAAGATAACTCTCTTTATAATATGAATCAAATTCATATTATTCATGATAATTAAATCACATTTAATTATCCATTTTCTCAATGCTTGGATACATATATCAACAATTAAATTATCCTGAACTCTTTCGTGGATAATACGCTTTCTCCACGGATACTTGGAGATAAGGACATGGCGATTGTATTATTCCACGTATAGAGACTTGGATAATGAGATCACATCTCAAATCCAGATCTCGGGCCTCCCATAGATGCTTGATTAAATCAAGATCAAAAATCTAATCTTCTCATTGCATCTGAATCACATTCAGATCAATGTCCAACATTTGGACTAAGATCAGATTACTTCTCTATTGAGAGGAGTCACTAAAATCTAGACCCGTTTCGTCACTCCCTAGGAATGGACGCATCATGGTTATACAACCGTTTATGATCACATCACCCTCAGGTATTCCCAATAGTTGTACATCCTGCATACTGGAAGACTCGGAATAAATATGAAGTATAAGATCAATTTTACACTGTCTACTTCAAAGGTTTTATCATTAAGTTTGTCATTCGATCATTGGGAGTCGGTATCGATCATATGCTTTCCAAAAGCATATATCATACCAAAATGTTGATCATATACTTTCCAAAAGCATATATCAAACCTACAAATTCAGTCAAGCTTCCAAAGCGAGATGCCCGTGCACGGAATTTGGTTTTGCCCAATATCTCATGAGTGAGCTCATGTCTTCCGGTTTAGTAATGAACCTGTATGATTCCTTTGAGAGATCGTATTACTCATATGCCCTTATACGCACACCAGCGCGCCGGTGTATAGACCTTGATTAGGTCATCAAACTATTGGTCTAACAAATGTACATACTTAGACATATAGTAATACATCTGTCTCCGGTCAGAGGATGCGTGCCTATATCATGACAGCATATGACATAGGACTTTGGTTATCTCGATCTCGTTAAGTCAACCCTTAGACCTAACTTTTCTAACACCTCCGAATTTCTATTCCTATGGAGAGGACATGCATCAAGAGGTCGGTTAGATATCAGCCTAAATGAGAAAAGATTGCCATCTCCTACTTAGGCTAGAGATCATCTCTTAACAATCATTTGACGGTGCTTGATGAGTCCTCAATCTAACTCTTTAGATATTCATCCAAGCACCAGCCTCTATGATTCAATAATTGAATCAACAGCTGTATGATCATCAAGATGGCCATGGTACATAACCATAATTGTACTAAGGAACCTATTATGAAAATTATTTATTCATCATTTCAGATCATGGAATGATATCCGCAATAATATTTATTGCATAATGGCTCGCCGTGGGCTCGCATGTCCAACAATCTCCCACTATCCCAAAGAGCCATTAATGGGCTAATAATTTAAACCCAAACTTATGTGACAATCATAGGCTATTTAGAAAATAGCTAGGTAAGCTGATCAGTCACTCTGTTCCCAAGAGACTACGTCAAGTCCTTTTACAACACTTGCATATCCCCTAGTAACAGTGCTCGCATCCAATGCGAATGTTGCATCTTATGCAACCAATACTCAATTTTGTTATAGTGTCCTTGACACTATAGCTCGATAATTATTATAACCAGTATGTTCATAATCCTTATCAAAATACCTTTATTCCTAGATATCTCTATCTCCTAAGGTATCAACAGTTAAGACCCTTATAGATCACTATCTATAAGGTTTTAAACTTTTGTAGATAAGACTTTGAGATCACTATCTCTAAGTTTCATCTTCTTTTGAAGATATTGTTATTACTGCAATCAAGTGTTTAATCACCATAGTAGGATCAGCAACCGTTTACTACTCTCACTGCATGGAAGACATCTGGCTTTTGTACACATCTAGCATACACTCGGATTCTCGAACCGATGCACAAGGTTAAGCAGTTTTAGTATTCACATCCTCAACTCTTTGAGGTGTTATTCCTTTAGATAGGTCAATACCATATCTTAAGGGAAAGAATCCTTTCTTGGAATTTTCCATGGAAATATCCAAGGTATACCATTAATGTGATGGTCCCAATACCCTCTTATCTTTGCTTCTGAACAACTTCAGAACTAAGATCTAAGAGGTATCCTTGAGATCATATCTCGAGGTATGGGACAACCAGATTATAAAACACTTATTATTATCATCCTTAGATCATTCCAAATGATTAGGATATCTACATTTAGCACGATGAACACAATGACACTCCCACTAAGCTTCATATGTTTATCAAGATTTTATCTGAAACCATAACATTTATGATTTCATCAAATCCAATATTCCAACTACAAGAAGCTTATTTGAGTGTATCTATGGTTAGCAATATTCTGATGGGTTAAAGCAAGGTCACTGAAGAGCAAGTCTCATCGCAAGCGATGCCTTCTCTTCGATGTGCAGCTCATGGCCACGAACCGTGCTTTGAAGGTCTCTACCTTTTCATCAGGTTTCCTCTTTTTCTTGAAGATCATTTAAACCTTAATGGGTCTTGCCCATATTGGTGGATCCTCAAGTTTCTATATACAACATTTGTATATGAAGTCTACTTTAGACTTTATTGCTAACATCATGATCTTTAGAAGCTTCATCATATGAAGTTAGATCATTGTCAGATTCAACTGACACATGGAATACATCTTCAAACTTATTTGAAGAGGTATTGGTGTTTCATCTTTAATTGTCCTTTTAGTTTCTGATTCTAGGAGCCTCATTATCATCTCAAGATTAAATGAGTTCCTTTACTTAATTTTCATCTTGATTCTCAAGAGAGTCATCCTATAAGAATCATATTCTCAAAGATGAGATCTTTTAAGAATCTCAAGGTCATAAAGTAGGTATCCAATACCATCCATTATTTTCCTAATGAAGTAGCACTCTCCAGTGCCAGATTCCAGATTACTTGCATGGAACCTTATTAAGGATATATATTGTAGTCTCTACTACATATATAACTTGGAAACTAATAGATAATTATGCTAATATTCATTATTGATCATATCATGTCACACATGATCCAATTGTATCTCCCTACAACTCTTATTGAGTTTAGGTTTATTAGGAGGATTGAGATAGAAATGACATTCATATCTCTATAAGGCATTCCATGAATTCATCTAATAGGTACAAGCTACCTAGGTTAGATCAAATTCATTTCATCTTCCTTCAGACTTTGGTTCAAAACCAAAATTGTGAAATCTTTGAACATTTCAAAGCTTTCTAAGGTGAAGGAAAGAAATCTCATATCTCAAATAATCATAAATAGATATCACATATCCATAATGTTCATTCTGTTATAGGTGATTCACAAACATCAATATGTATGAGATTTTGAATACCTTGACATCTTACACCATTCCCAAGGAAGGGTGTATTGGACATTTCTACTTTTGAATACAATATTCACAAGTATGTAAGATTTGAACCTTTAGACAATCTAAAGTTTCATCTCTTATCAGTCTATTGATCACATCAATAGGCAAATGTCCAAAACATGATGCTAGATCATTATCAAATGATCTTCATCCTCCTATTGATCTTTAATGGTTTTATTTTCAGTATTAGAAATCTTAATGAACCATTCATTAATTTTCTAATTTAGTAGAGTCCACGAGATTTTAGATTACTATCTAAAATATCTCCATCATAACTCTTTATGATATGTCTATTACAGAATTCATGTTTATTTCCAACATTTAGAAATAAACAATGAGTGTATTCTAATATCTAGGTCATAGAGACATTCTCTAAGACTAAGGTCTCTCCTACTGAAATTGTGAAGTCTATCAATCCAATAGAGATTGTTACAACAATTGCATCAATATCCACGTGGATGACTATTGAACCTTTAAGATCAAATTTCTAATCTTCTAACATATATGCAACCAATTGCAAGTGTCATTTAAAAGATTGAGATACAATTGTTATACTTTATCTTATCAAATAACTAAGTCAATTTCAATGATTATATGTAGCCTATTCTGATATACTATCTGATTCCAACTCTAAGGATTATAGATAGATTTGATAGTCATACTATAAACACATCAGCTTATTGTAGTATTGGCATTTATCCAAATCTTTGGATTTCATATGGAAGTCAGAAGTGCAGTCAACTCTTTGACTTTCATTCTTACATGGGCCAGACCCATGCTTCCACTATGCTCCCTTCATCTATAAACAACCATTGCTTAAGATAATGGTCTCTTATGTTAAATTCAAAAGATTTCAATATAAGAGCATTTTAACATTTATACATGCTTCATTCAATTCATACAATATGAATAATATGAAGCATTATGAATGATTAGAGTATAGACAATAGAATGATGACACTCATCATATCTACATCCATCTAAACTCTTAAAATATTGGTTCAGGAAGGTACTCAAACAATTTGAATACATCATCTCTTATAGAGTCACCATTCTGTATGATGCTGAGAACCATGTTATTCATGATTAAATGTCAAGAGCACATATGTATGCCAGAACATCTTCTTAGAATTTTATAAGGATTATTTGATAATTACGATCATCATAGACATGTCACTCCCAAAGTACATTCGATGAGAGATCAAGACTATAGATGCATACAAACCCTAGGGTAGTAGTCCTATTGTCTATTTAATTGTAACTCCTCATTATTATGAGGAAACTTGCACATTGCAACCACATACAATATGTGTCCAACTGCAAGTACAATATCTAGATCATGGATCCAATCCATGATATTTTACTGGTTATTATTGAGTATAATATTAAGTAGGTTTAATGAGGGATTATCTGAAATAAGAAATTTGCATAAATATATATAAATATATATATACACATTTTACTTTGATTTAAGAATTTTTATATCAAAGTTGTCTTGCCTTATCAACACTGAAATTTCATTCCCTTAATCACTTTCAATGTAAGAGATATACTTACCATTGTATCTCAAGCAAGATCTGGGATCTCCTTATCTTTGTTACATCCTAATAATATGAGAATCTTCAACTCCGATAAAAGGAAGCGGGAACACATTCCGCCTTGCAAGTTCAACTTGCATTCCCAATTCGGTCTTTAACACCCGGGCCCACCACCCCTAAGGTGATGTTGACCCGTCATTAATTGAACCAACCGTCAACATGAATAGTACTTGTTATACGCAATCCAATATCGCCCCAATAATATGAGGATCCGATATTGGGGTCACTACACATACGAACTTACTCTTTCGAGAAGCAAAGAGCCCGATCCAGATGCACTTACATATATGAGTTGTCAATTCGTACATGCATCTCCTATATGCAATCCCTGACGACGGAAACCCTTCACCTTGACGGGAGACCATGGATGTCACTTATGTGATCCTCCATATCATATTCAAATTTTAATTAATTATCATGAATCATATTCACATAATTAATTCTTTCAAGGGAAATAACACATCTATTTATAATAGAGTATCTTTATTATATTTGGATTCCAATTAATGTAATCATATTAAATTAATGATCCAATTAATATCCAACAAATATTTTTTATTGTTACTTGAATTATGGTATTATCTCAAATACGTATTATTTCAAATTTTAATAATTAGAAATATATCATGATTTCTTAAGCATTATACCAATCCTACCCGCTGTCATGGCCAGTACCGACGAAAGTGGGACGGACCGCAACCGGTGCGACCCGCTACCCCAATGCTTTCCGACTAGACACCATATCCGCATCGGGAAAGGATAATGCAAAATAGATCACTTTGTACTTGAGATGATCATCGGTTTTTCAACCGAAGTTATACCATATAATAATAATTAAAACAATTTTGATTGACATTATAATGAGATTTGCTAACAAATCCCAAATCCTATTCAAGCAACATGTTTGTTGGAAAGTGGATTGTGTAACCAATTGTGATCTAGATCATATCTAATCAATTATTGGTTAAGGCAATGTTATTTAAGGAAATAATCATTATTAAATATTTCTAAAATAATTTCCATAATTATTTCATGAAATTAACAATTAATTTCACTAATTGACAATCACATGGTTCTTGATTAGGAATGTAATTTCAGCACTGACCCCTACTTACTAAAATTAGCATATCTCAATCAATTCAAATCCAAATTAGACAAAATCAGTTTCCAAAGTTTGTTAATTTGATTTATGACAGAACCTAAGTGATATTTCACGCATTTTTAGGCGTATTAAAACAGTAATCAACTCATTAATGACGTTAAGATTCGCAGTACCCGCAACAGTGAATACATGTTCATTAAAACAACCATATCTCGAGCAAACAAAATCCAGATTACATAAACTCAGATCCTATGGTTTCCTTATTTAATGGGAACAAAATCCAAGTTTTATTTTCGTGTTTAAACAATTTAAATAGGGCCGAAAATAATCACTAAACAAAGATGTGAAAATGAAATACGATAAAACTTTCGCAAACCCTAACGAACCCAAGCCATCCTAGGTTTATGGATCGTATCCGAAACCTCCAACCTGGCTCTGATACCACTTGAAGGATATGGGATACTCCTCAAGCGCATCACGAAAGCGTGAGCGTCGTATCGAATACGACGAGGAACGACTTGTCGGACTAGTTGTTCTATGCAGCGGAAATTAAAAATTTTTCATGCGATGAAACCAAATGATCCAAGAACACTTCTCAGTTCATTTCATCGAAACCACAAACAAGTATTAGGGTTACCTCTTGAAGCGTGGTTGAGATCGAGTCTCTAAATAAAGAGATCTCCTGTCTCAAGTTCGATCCGACGGAGGAGACGCTTGCGAGCGTGTTGATGAAACACGTGCTTCTCGCAATCCATGTTGATGATCAAAGAGGCGGATCTCCTGATCTCGACACATGAGATCTGACATCTTCTTCACAAGCGAGGCACACCGAAAGAGACAGATGTGCACGAGCAGACGATTGGGCAACATAACGACGATGCTGCGGCAATAGAGAACTTCTCTAGGGAATCCATGGTGGATGGCCATGAGAGAACAAGAGAGAGGGCTGATGTGTAGAGAGAGAAAGAGAGAGAGAGACTTATGTTCTCATTCTGTAAAGAAGAGCAAAGGGATGTCTCTCCTTTTATAATATTTAAGGATCCATGGATCTCAATCCATGGACAACACAAATCCAATAGCTCACATTGATTTGTGTTTCTTTTAGTGGCTAAGATTTGTGTTGGTAAAAACCAACAACAATTATTTTAATTTAGATTAAATATATATTGATAAATCAATATAAATCAATTCCAAATTAAATCAAGAAATCATGGAGATTATTGGAATGAAGATTGCCTCCTTCCATAATATGGGATTTGGTAGCAATCTCATGTAATCTCATGATATCTCATGAGATTACATTATTCCAAGGAAATCTCCAAGATTTACAACAACATTTGTTGTAAATTATTCAACAAAAATAATTCATAATTATTTTGTAAATATTGCAATGTTGCCATTGGAAAATTGTGAATCACATTCACAATCAAAAATAAAATGTGAATTACATTTTCAATTAATTGTCCAATGTGAATCCAATTCACATCAACATTTAATTAACAAATGTAAATTACAAATTGCTCTCTCTTATATATTATAAATCATATTTATAATATATATGATTAATATGGATATTGCTATCCACATTATTCATATCCATGATAATTAAATCACATTTGATCATCTTGGATCTCTATTCTCATGTGCCCAGATAATGTGAATCACATTCACATTATTTATATCTTTGATAATAAAATCACATTTAGTTATCTAAGATAACTCTTTTTATAATATGAATCAAATTCATATTATTCGTGATAAATAAATCACATTTAATTATCCATTTTCTCAATGCTCGGATACATATATCAACAATGAAATTATCCTAAACTCTTTCAAGGATAATGCGCTTTCTTCACGGATACTTGGAGATAAGGACAGGGCGATTGTATTGTTCCATGTATAGTGAGTTGGATATTGAGATCACATCTCAAATCCATATCTCGGGCCTCCCATAGATGCTTGATTAAATAAAGACCACAAATCTAATCTTCTCATTGCATCTGAATCACATTCAGATCTATGTCCAACATTTGGACTAAGATCAGATTACTTCTCTACTGAGAGGAGTCACTAAATCCAAACCCATTTCATCACTCCCTAGGAATGGAAGCGTCATGGTTATACAACTGTTTTTGATCACATCACCCTCATGTATTCCCAATACCTGTACATACTGCATACTGGAAGACTCAGAATAAACCCGGAGTATAAGATCAATTTTACACTGTCTACTTCAGAGGTTTTATCATTAAGTTTCTCATTCGATAATTGGGAGTCGGTATCGATCATATGCTTTTCAAAAGCATATATCATACCCAAGTTTTGATCATATACTTTCCAAAAGCATATATCAAACCTACAAATTCCGTCACGCTTCCAATGCGAGATGACCGTGCATGGAATTTGGTTTTCCCCAATACCTCATGAGTGAGCTCATGTCTTCCAGTTCAGTAATGAACCTGTATGATCCCCTTGAGAGATCGTATTACTCATATGCCCTTATATGCACACCAGCGTACCGGTGTATAGACCTTGATTAGGTCATCAACCTATTGGTCTGCCAAATGTACATACTCAGACATATAGTAACACATCTGTCTCCGGTCAGAGGATGCGTGCCTATATCATGACATCATACGACATAGGACTTTGGTTATCTCGATCTCATTAAGTCAACTCTTTGACCTAACTTATCTAACACCTCCGAATCTCTATTTCTATGCAGAGGACCTACATCAAGAGGTTGGTTAGATATCAACCTAAATGAGAAAGGATTTCCATCTCCTATACTGGTTGGAGATCATCTCTTAACAATCATTTGACGGTGCTTGATGAGTCCTCAATCTAACTCTTTAGATATTCATCCAAGCACCGGCCTCTATGATTCAATAATTGAATCAACAGCTGTATGATCATCAAGATGGCCGTGGTACATAACCCTGATTGTACTAAGGGACTTATCATGCAAATTATTTATTCTTCATTTCAGATCAGGGAATGATATTCGCAATAACATTTATTGCATAATGGCTTGCCGTGGGCTCGCATGTCCAACAGAAGTGATGTGAGTGAAGGTCCATGGGGCGATGGGAGGCGGAGGACCTGAGCTCCTTCTCCTGCTGAACCGGGAAGAAGGGGGTGGGGGTGAAGGAGGTTCTGGATAAAAGGGAAGGGCGAGTGGAGATGTGGCATGAATGAATGATGGATGGCAGAGTTGGTTGAATGGTCAAGGAATGGTGGAAGTGAGCGGAAGGGTCAGAATAATTTAGAGAAAAGAAGAGAAAGTTAGAGGGTGGAATACCTTATCATAGAGGAGAAGTGGCGGAGGAGGCTGCCTCGGCTGAGCTCGCTAGGAGCTCCGGGGTCATCTCCCAACGTGCACGATCATGCACGGAGCTTGGGTTTTAATGATGGAGGAGTAATGGAGGTGAGTGTTGAGGGTTACGCGAGGATGGCAGACATTAGCCTATGGAGGGGTAGCGTTATGGAGCGAGGAGATGATCAGAGGTGAGAGTTAAAAATGGAAGGGGGCGGTGGCTCGTGAGGCGTAACGCTTGGGAAGAGAGGGGCATTGAGGAGGAAGACGAAGTTTCAGCCGTTGGATCTAGCGATCCAACAACCCTCATAGAGAAGTGGAGGGGCAGCTTGGATGAAGTTCTGGAGATGATTCGAGGGTTAGGTTGAAGGGGCGATGTGGCATGAGGATGGTCGTAGGATAGGAAGTGAATCAGATGGCTGAGATGGGAGTGGAAGGGGGCGGTTGGGATCTTATCTAGATCGGATCAGAGGGATGGGAACAGAGAGGAGTGGGCGACCAAGATGGAGATGAGGGAGCGATATCGAATGGCTCCAGGAGAAGCCAGGTGGTGGAGAGAGAGTGGGCCACGTGGGCGGCCCAGAGGGTGCCACGTAGCCGCACCGGAAAAATCAATAAATATAAAAATAAAAAAATCTAAAAGAAATAAGTAGAGGCAAAATTAGGAAGAAGTCAAAACATGAAAGTTGTAGATCTCGATGAGACTACAAGTTTCATGTTGGACAAAAAGCCAAAAGAGGTCATTTGTACAAAAGAATATTTTTTGGGGTGTTTTTAAGGGGATAAAAACACAACCTTTTTTGTTTTGAGATGTTTTTGTATTTTTTTATCTCTTTTAAAGGTTAGGGAAATTATAGACAATTTAATTAACAGAATGTTTATGGGTTTTTAATGAGAAATAAAAACAAAGAAAATAATTAAAGTAAATATAGGTTAATTTGAATACAGTTTATACACAATATAATACAAGATAAAAACAATGGATTATAAGTGAGTTTTATTAGTTTGTTTAAGCTAGGAGATTAATATGTGGATTTTAATATGATGAATACGAGATTCATCAGATGTCTTCTCTTCAATGTGTAGCTCATGGCTACAAGCCATGCTTTAAAGGTCTTTACCTTCTCATCATATTCCCTCTTTCTCTGGAAGATCCATTTACAACTTAACGGGTCTTATTCATATAGGTGGATCCTTGAGGGTTCATATACAACACTCGTATCTGAAGTATACTTTAGACTTTATTGCTAACATCCATCTTTCCATGACATGATCTTCAGAAGCTTCATCATATGAAGTTCGATCATTGTCAGATTTCTCTGACACATGGAATCTATCCTCAAACTCATTTGAAGATATATGAGTGTTTCATCTTTAATTGTCCTTTTGGTTTCTGATTTTAGGAGCTTCATTATGTTATTAAGATTAAATGTGTTCATTCACTTCATTTTCATCTTGATTCTCAAGAGAGTCATCCTCTAAGAATCATATCCTTAGATATGAAAACTTTTAAGAATATCAAGGTCATAAAGTAGGTACCCAATACCATTCTTTATTTTCTTAATGAAGTAGCACTCTCTGGTGCTATATTCCAACTTACTTGCATGGAATCTCATTAAGGATATATATTGTAGTCTCTACTACATATATACCTTGGAAACTAAGAGGTAATTATGCTAAGATTCATTAATGATTAAATCATGTCACACATGATCCAATTGTATCTCCCTACAACTCTATTAAGTTAAGGTGCAATTTAAAGGATTGAGATAGGAATGATATTAATATCTCCATAAGGTATTCCTTGAATTCATCTAATAGGTACTTGCTACCAAGGTTAGCTCAAATCATTTCATCTTCCTTCAAACTTTGGTTATAAAACCAAAATTGTGAAATCTTTGAACATTTCAAAGCTTTCTAAGATGATGGAAAGAAATCTCATATCACACATAATCATCAGTAGATATCACATATACATAATGTTTATTATGATATAGATGATCCACATACATCAATATGTATGAGATCCTAATACCTTGACATCTCACACCATTCTCAGAGATGGGTGTATTGGACATTTTACTTTGAATACAATATTCACAAGTATGTAAGATTTGAAATTTCAGACAACCTAAAGTTTCATCTCTTACTAGTCTATAGATCTCATCAATAGACAAATGTCCAAGGTTTAATGCCAAATCATTGCCAAATGAACTTCTTCCCTTATTGATCTTTAAAGATTTAATTTTCACTATTAGAAATGTTAATGAACCATTCATTAATTTTCTAACTTAGTAGAGTCCTCCAAATGTCAGATTACTATATGAAATATATCCATCATAACTCTTTATGATAGGTCTATTCCAGAATTCATGTTTATTTCCATCATTTAGAAATAAAAGAAGAGTGTATTCTAATATCTAGGTCATAGAGACATTCTCTAAGGCTAAGGTCTCTCCCACTGAAAATATGAAGTTTATCTATCTAATAGATATTGTTGCAACAATTGCATCAATATTTATGTAGATGACTATTAAACCTTAAGATCAAATTTTCTAGTCTTCTAAAACATATGCAACCAATTACAAGTGTTATTAGAAGATTGGGATACAATTATTAGACTTTGATCTTATCCAATAAGAAAGTCAATTTTAATGATTATATATAGATGTAGATTATTCCAATGCACTACGCGAGTCCTTCTCTAAGGATTGTAGATAGTCTAGATAGTCATACTATCAATACATCGACCTTTTTGCGGTATTGGCATTCATCCAACTCTGTGGATGTCATATGGAAGCCATAAAAGTACAGTCAACTCTTTGACTTTCCTTCTTACTTGGGTCTAATCCATGCTTCCACTGCGCTCCCTTCATCTATAAACAACCATTGTTTAAGACAAAGAATCTCTTATGTTGTATTCAAAAGATTTCAACATAAGAGTATTTCAACATCTATAAATGCATTTAATTCATACAATATGAATATTATAAAGCTTCATGAATGACTTAAGTATAGATAGTAGAATGATAACACTCATCATATCTACATACATCTTAACTCTTAAAGACTTTTGGTTCAGGTAGGTACTCAAATATTTTGAATACATCATCTCTTGCAGAGCCACCATTTCTGCATGATGCAGTGAACCATGTCATTCATGATTAAATGTCGAGAACAAATTTGTATGCCAGAACATCTTCTTAGATTTTATAAGGATTATATGACAAATACGATCATCATCGACATGATACTTCCAAAGCACAATCGATGAGAAATCAATACTATAGAGACATACAAATCCTAGGTTGTTGTCCTATTGTCTATTTAATTGTCATTCCTCATTATTATGAGGAAAATTGCACATTGCAACCACATACATTATGTGTCCAACTGCAAGTACAATATCTTGATCATGGATCCAATCCATGATATTTTATTTGTCATTATTAAGTGTAGTATTAAGTGGGTTTAATGAGGATTATCTGAAATAAGAAATTTACTTAAATAAATATATATATATATATATTACTTTGATTTAGAAATTTTTATATCAAAGTTGTCTTGCCTTGTTAATACTGAAAGTTCATTCCCTTAATCACTTTCAATGTAAGAAATATACTTACCATTATTTCTCAAGCAAGATCTGGGATCTCCTTCTTATCTTTGTCACATCCCAATAATATGAGAACCTATAACTTAGATAAAAAGAAGCGAGAACACATTCTGCCTTGCATGTCCAACTTGCATTCCCAGTTCAATCTTTAACACCCGGGCCCACAACCCCTAAGGTGATATTGACCCGTCACTAATTGAAACAACCTTCAATATGAAAAGAACTCGCTAGCAGTAATCCAATATCACTCCAATAATATGAGGACTCGATATTATGGTAATACACATAAGTCTTTACTCTTTCGAGAAGAAAAGAGCCCGATCTAGATGCACTTGTATACATGAGTTGTCACTGCGGTCAGACGTCTCCTACATAAAATCTCTGGCGACGGAACCCTTCACCTTGACGGGAGACCATGGATGTCACTTAGATGATCCTTCATATCATGTTCAAACTTTAATTAAATATTATGAATCATATTCACATAATTAATTCTTCCAAGGGAAATTACAACTCCATTCATAATAGAGTGTATAATTTAAATTGGATCCGAATTAATTTTATCTTATTAAATTAATGATCCAATTAATATTCAACAAAGATTCTCTATTGTTACTTGAAATATTGTATTATCTCAAATACGTATTATTCGAATTTTAATAATAAGAAAAATACATCTTGATCGCTTCAAGCATTGTCTCTTCCTTACCTACTGTCATGTCCAGTACCGACATGAGTGAGACAGACCGCTCACGGAGCAACCTGCTACCCCAATGCTCCCCGACTAGACACCATATCCGCCTCAGGTCAGGATAATGCTAATTGATCACTTTGTACTTGAGATTATAATCGGTCTTTTAACCGAAGTTATACCATATTATAATCAAAACATATTTGACTAACATTATAAGGATATTTGCTAAACAAATCACCAATCCTATTCACGCATCAATGTTTGTTGGAAGGTTCATGTAACCAATTGTGATGTAGATCATATGTAATCAAGTTTTGGTTATGGTCAATGTCATTCAAGGAAATAATCATTATATTTAAATACTTTTACAAATATTCATCAATAATTATCTCAGGAAATTAACTGTTAATTTCCATTAATTTAATTGAATGACAATCAGAAGGTTCATGATCAAGTATGTAATTTACAACAGTGGCCCCTACTTACTAAAAGTAGCATATCTCAATCAATTTAAATCCAAATCAAGCAAAATAAGTTTCCATGGTTTGCTAATTTGATTTATAACAGAACTCAAGTGATAATCATGCATTTCCAGGCATCATTAAACCGTAAGTAATTCTTTAGTTACGTCATGATTCGTCATCCCCGAAATAGTGGATACATGTTAATAAAATGATCATAACTTGAGCAATCGGATACCAAAACAAACTCAAATCCTGTGGTTTTCTTATTTAATGGGGATCATTATCCCACGATAATCACGTATTTAAATACCTTTAAATAGAGCAAAAAATACACTAAATAGGATTGTGTGAATGAAATGCGATGAAACATCACACAATCAAAAAATGTCCAAGTCATCTTACAACCTGGCTCTGAAACCACTTGAAGGATATGGGAAGATTCTTAAGTGCACCACGGAAGTGTGAGGATCGCATCGTATGTGATCGAGAGCGAGTAGTCTTACTAGTTGCTCGAGGTAGTGAAATTTAAAAAAAATTCAACGATGAAACCACATGATCCAAGAACACTTCTCAGATCATTTCATCTAAACCACAAACAAGTATTAGGTTTACCTCTTGAAGCGTGGTTGCGATCAAGTCCCTAAACGAAGAGACCTCCTATCTTAAGTCCGATCCAAAGGAGGAGATGCTTGCGAGCGCATTGATAAGACGTGTGCTTCTCGCAATCCATGTTGATGACCCATGCAGCGAATCTCCTGGTCTTGTCACACGAGATCCGACGTTTTCTTCACAAGTGAGGCACTCTGAAGGAGACGGAGATCCATGAGCAAATGATCCGACAACATAACAACGATGCTGCGACACTAGCGACTATCTTTAGGGCTCCATGGTGGACGGCCACATGGAGACAGAGGGAGAGAGACAACGTGTATAGAGAGAGAGAGGAAGAGAGAAATTATTTGATGCAACTTTAAGAGCAAGGGGTGCCTCTTCTTATATAGTATTTGGGATCTATGGATCTCAATCCATGGACAACACAAAACTAATGGATGAGATTGATTTGAGTTTCTTTCAATTGTCATGATTTTGTTGTAGAAATACAACAACAATTAATTTGATTAAATTAAATATATATTGAATAATGAATATAGATTAATTTCAAATCAAATCAATTATCTTGGAGATAATTGGAAGGAGATAATCATCTACCAATCAGGGGGGGGCAGCCACAAAATCCTATTGGGACTTGGTGGTTGTCCACCACCTTTGGTGGAGGGCAATCTTTTCCAATGAGATTACATTATCTCATTTCAACATTATCTCACAATAATAATTCTCAATTATCTTGAGAACATTACAATCATGTCATTGGAAATTTATGAATCACATTCACAACCCAAAATAAAATGTAAATTACATTTGCAATCAATTATCCAATGTGAATCAAATTCACATCAATAATTAATTAACGAATATAAATTACAGTAGGCTCTCTCTGATATATTATAAATCATATTAATATTATATAAGATTAATATGAAAAGTGTTATCCACATTATTCATATCCTTGATAATTAAATCACATTTAATCATCTTAGATCTCTATTTTCATGTACCCAAATAACATGAATCACATTGACATTATTCACATATTTATCACATTTAATTATATTAGATAAGTCTCCTTATAATATGAATCAAATTCATATTATTCATGATAATTAAATCTCATTTAATATCAAATTTTCTCAATGCTCAGATACATATATCAACAATGAAGTTATCCTGAACTCTTTTAAGGATAATGTGTTTTCTCTGCGGATACTTGGAGATAAGGACATGGCGATTATTTTGTTCCATGTACAGTGACTGTATACTGAGATCACATCTCAAATCCAGATCATGCGAACCTCCCAGAGATGCTTGATTAAACCAAAGTTGTAGATCTAATCTTCTCATTGCATCTGAATCACATTTAGATTATTATCCAACACTTGCACCAAGATTAGATCACCTCTCTATTTAGAGGAGGCACTAAAATCGAGTCATGTTTCTTCACTCCCTCAGAATGGCAACATCATGGTTATACAATCTTTTATAATCACATCACCCTTAGGTATTCTTAATACATGTACATACTACATATTGGATGACCAAGAATAAATCCGAAGTATTAGATCAATTTTACACTTTCTACTTCAGAGTTTTATCATTCAGTTTCTCAATTGATTATTGGGATTTGGTATCAATCATATGCTTTCCAAAATCATATATCATACCCAGGTGTTGATCATATACTTTCCAAAAGTATATGTCAAACCTATAAATTCAGTCAAGCTTCCAAAGTGAGGCGATCGTGCATGGAATTTGATTCTTCCCAATATCTCATGAGTGAGCTCATGTCTTCCCATTCAGTAAATGAACATGTATGATCCCTTTGAGAGATCATATTACTCATATGCCTTTGCATGCACACCAGTGTGTCGGTGTATAGACCTTGGTTGGGTCATCAACCTATTGGTCTGCCAAATGTACATACTTAGACATATAGTAACACAACTGTCTCCGGTCAGAGGATGTGTGCCTATATCGTGACACCATACGACATAGGACTTTAGTTATCTCGATCTTGTTAAGTCAACTCTTTGACCTAACTTATTAAACACCTCCGAATCTCTATTCCTATGCAGAGGACCTGCATCAAGAGGTCGGTTAGATATCAACCTTTAGAGAAAGGATTGCAATCTCCTTCTTAGACTGGAGATCTTCTCTTAATAATCATTTGACAATGCTTGATGAGTCCTCAATCTAACTCTTTAGATATTCATCCAAGCACCAACCTCTATGATTCAACAATTGAATCAACAACTGTATGATAATTAAGATGGCCATGGTACATAACCCTAATTTTACCAAGCAACCTATTACGCTAATCAGTTATTCTTCATTTCAGATTAGGGAATTCTAACATTTATTGCATAGTGGCTCCCCATGGGCTTGCATTTCCAATAATGCTCTCATCCCTGTCCTGCTCACTAGATGTCACCCATATTGAGGGGCTTGTGGTGGAGTTGTGGTTGCCATTGATAAGCTCGGGATGAGGATATAGAGGCCTCTCCTTCGACCTTCTCTTCCAAAATCTGCCATACGATGTCCTAATTTTTGTTAAAGATGAGCCAGCACATGCGGCATCTACTAACCTCTGGATTTCAGAAGTGAGGCCGCCAAAGAAGTGTTAGACTAGGCCGGTTCGTGGAATGTCATGGTGGGGGCACTTCTCCTGCAAATCACAGAACCTCTCCGAAGCTTAATGTGTTGACTTGTGTGTACCCTAAAAGAAATTATTGATCCATGCTCACATCTGATTCAGATGACCAAGTGGATAATACTTCTGGAAGAACATAGACTTCAGTCCTCTCAGGTCATTACGACCTTCCCCAGATGTTTGACAATAAGGAGCCTTGTGATGAAGGCTGATGGGGAACGCAATCATTTTGACTGCACTCAACGAGATGTTGGGGTAGTGAGTGGTACATCAAATGCTAGAGAACTGCTAAAGATGTATATAAGGCTCTTCATGTGTATTCTCGTGGAATGAAGGCAGAAGAGTAAGAAACTGCAGCTTGAGCACAAATGTCCGTGGACTACAAGGATCGATATCCACTCCATCATCTGGCCAGCACTAGGATTGTAATTTTTTTTGAGAGTGGGCTTGTGCTTCTCCCCCCGGGCTCATCTACGAGCCCTCTACGGGTTCCATCTTCTTCACCTCCTCCTTCTCCTCCTCCTCTTCTCTATCTCTCTCTCTCTCCTCAGGTCTTTTAGCATTTCTTGGAAAAGCAACATGGGAAAGAGCATGTTCTGTCAATTGATTTTGTATGGCCTGGATGGATGCAAGCAGCTATGCAATGGTTATGTTCTGATCATGCTATCCATTATCTAGCCAGTTCGATCCATTTCCCTTCCCTTCAGGAGCCATCTTTGATTCAGACTCAAAGGATGTAATCTGCACAGGGTCTAGTGCTGTTTCTACACAAAAAAGATGCTTCCCGTTTTGGTTGAAAATCTTTAACAATTGGAAGGAGATAATCATCTACCAATCAGGGGGGCGGCTATCAAATCCCATTGGAATTTGGTGGTTGTACACCACCTTTGGTGGATGGAAATCTTTTCTAATGAGATTACATTATCTCATTCCAACATTATCTCACAATAATAATTCTCAATTATCTTGAGAACATTGCAATTATACCATTGGAAATTTCTGAATCACATTCACAACCCAAAATAAAATGTAAATTACATTTTCAATCAATTTTCTAATGTGGATCAAATTCACATCAATAATTAATTAACATATATAAGTTACAATAGGCTCTCTCTGATATATTATAAATCATATTAATAATATATATATGATCAATATGGAAAGTGTTATCCACATTATTCATATCTATGATAATTAAATCACATCTAATCATCTTAGATCTCTATTCTCATGTACTAAAATAACATGAATCACATTCACATTATTCACATATTTATCACATTTAGTTATCTTAGATAAGTCTCCTTATAATATGAATCAATTCATATTATTCAGGATAATTAAATCTCATTTGAATATCAAATTTTCTCAATGCTCAGATACATATATCAATAATGAAATTATCCTGAACTCTTTCAAGGATAATGTGTTGTCTCTGCGGATACTTGGAGATAAGGACAGGGCGATTAATTTGTTCCACGTACAGTGACTTCGATACTGAGATCACATCTCAAATCCAGATCATGCGAACCTCCCAAAGATGCTTGATTAAACCAAGGCCGCAGATCTAATCTTCTCATAGCATCTGAATCACATTCAGATTATTATCCAACACTTGGACCAAGATTCGATCACCTCTCTATTTAGAGGAGTCACTAAAATCTAGACATGTTTCATCACTCCCTCAGAATGGAAGCATCATGGTTATACAATCATTTATAATCACATCACCCTTAGGTATTCCTAATACCTATACATACTGCATACCGGATGACCAAGAATAAACCCGAAGTATTAGATCAATTTTACATTTCTACTTCAGAGTTTTATCATTAAGTTTCTCAATTTATTATTGGGATTTTGTATTAATCATATGCTTTCCAAAAGCATAGATCATACCCAGGTGTGGATCATATACTTTCCAAAAGTATATGTCAAACCTATAAATTCAGTCAAGCTTCCAAAGTGAGACGACCGTGCATGGAATTTGATTTTTCCCAATATCTCATGAGTGAGCTCATGTCTTCCAGTTCAGTAAATGAACCTGTATGATCCCTTTGAGAGATCGTATTACTCATATGCCTTTGCATGCACACTAGTGTGTCAGTGTAAAGACCTTAGTCGGGTCACCAACCTATTGGTCTGCCAAATATACATACTCAGACATATAGTAACACAACTGTCTCTGGTCAGAGGATGTGTGCCTATATCGTGACACCATACGACATAGGACTTTGGTTATCTCGATCTTGTTAAGTCAACTCATTGACCTAACTTATTTAACACCTCCGAATCTCTATTCCTATGCAGAGGACCTACATCAAGAGGTCTGTTAGATATCAACCTTTAGAGAAAGGATTAAATCTTCTTCTTAGGCTGGAGATCTTCTCTTAATAATCATTTGACGGTGCTTGATGAGTCCTCAATCTAACTCTTTAGATATTCATCCAAGCAGCCTCTATGATTCAACAATTGAATCAACAACTGTATGATAATTAAGACGGCCATGTTACATAACCCTAATTGTACCAAGCGACCTATTATGCTAATTAGTTATTCTTCATTTCAGATTAGGGAATGCTATTTGTAATAACATTTATTGCATAGTGGCTCCCCATGGGCTTTCATGTCCAATAATGCTCTCGTCCCTGTCCTGCTCACTAGATGTCACCCATATTGAGGGGCTTGTGGTGGAGTTTGTGGTTGCCATTGATTTGCTCGGGATGAGGATATAGAGGCCTCTCCTTCGACCTTCTCTTTAAAAATCTGCCATATGATGCCCTCATTTTTGTTTAAGATGAGCCACCACATGCGATGTCTATTAACCTTTGGATTTCAGAAGTAAGGCCCCCAAAGAATGTTAGACTAGGCTGGTTCGTGGAATGTCATGGTGGGGCACTTCTCCTGCAAATCACAGAACCACTCCCAAGCTTCATGTATTGACTTGTGTGTACCCTAAGAGAAATTACTGATCCATGCTCACATTTAATTTAGATGACCAAGTGGATAATACTTCTGGAGGAACATAGACTTCAGTCCTCTCAGGTCATTACGATCTTCCCCGGATGGTTGACAATAAGGTGCCTTGTCCTGAAGGCTGATTGGGAATGCAATCATCTTGACTACAACCAACGAGATGTTGGGGAAGTGAGTGGTAGAACAAATGCTAGAGAACTGCTAAAGATGTATATAAGGCTCTTGATTTGTATTCTTGTGGAATGAAGGCAGAAGAGTAAGAAACTATGGCTTGAGCACAAAATGTCCGTGGACTACAAGGATCTATATCCACTCCATCATCTAGGCAGCACTAGGATTGTAAGTTTTTTTGAGAGTAGGCTTGTGCTTCTCCCTCCTGGGCTCA
This sequence comes from Ottelia alismoides, assembly GCA_037367405.1. Taxonomy (NCBI): domain Eukaryota; kingdom Viridiplantae; phylum Streptophyta; class Magnoliopsida; order Alismatales; family Hydrocharitaceae; genus Ottelia; species Ottelia alismoides. The sequence continues at coordinate 459,454 of JAZKJV010005152.1, read as the reverse complement.
TCTACGATCCCTCTACGGGTTCCATCTTCTTCTTCGTCTTCATCTCCTCCTCCTCCTCCTCCTTCTCTCTCTCTCTCTCTCTCCCCTCAAGTCTTTAAGCATTTCTTGGAAAGCAGCATGGGAAAGAGCTTGTTTTGTCAAATGCTTTTGTATGGCCTGGATGGATGCAAGCAGCTGTGCAATGATTATGATATGATCATGCTATCCATTATCTATCCAATTCGATCCATTTCCCTTCACTTGAGGAGCCATCTTTGATTCAGACTCAAAGGATGTAATCTGCACGGGGTCTAGTGCTGTTTCTGCACAAAAAGATGCATCCCATTTTGATTGAAAATTCTTGACATCATATGTAATGGATGATATGGAATTAGGGTCAATTCTAGATGTATGTGAATGGAGTATTTGGTATTGATTGAAATGGATCTCCATCTACAAGGGGCGAATGGCGGGACAAGAGTGATCTCGATTTATTGAATTGAAGGAAGAAGTCAAGGAGTTTGTAGATTGGTTCGCAAGATCCTAATCGAGTTCTCAAGAATCGCCTCAGATTATTGAAGATGTAGAAATCATGGAATAGATGTGGATGTCGGCAGGATCCCGACTAAACCTTCCATGAGACGACATCATGGAGAGAAGGGAGTAGATGAGGGAAGGGATACGGTAATGAACAATTAGATGAAGAGGAGAGTAGAAGAAGGCTCACAATGAGTGGAGCAAGAAGAATAAAAAAAGAAAAGAAAAATAACGCAAGTGTGTAGAGCTTGATCTTGACCTAACTAAATTCAAATAAACACAATACGAATGTGGATTCACCAACCCAACACAATGTAAAGCCATGAGGGTTCGACTATTTTTATCTTTTCAATTTTATTGTTATTTTTAGGCAATCTTTTAACAAGTCCTTAGAGGGTTAACCCTATAGGACAGTGAGTACTGCTAGAAAAGGATCCCATACTTTCCACTTCCTTTCTAACTTGTGATCTACTCTCTTTAAGTTCCTTCATCTCATGCCTGGGGGGCTACTCTACCAAAGAATAAGAGAGGAAGTCAATAAACGAAACCAATACTTCCCCCACAAGTGAGGCACTCGAATGTAGGGCGATAAGAAAAACACACCCGTGAGGGCATGGTATAAGCTCAATACTTTAGACCAAGTCGGATGTTCTACAAAAGGCGAGAACACTATCTTAGACAAGGCCATACTTGCCTACATACGATAGAACGTGATAATCAAGGTATACACAGATCGAAATTTGGACTCTATTCCCTATGGGTCGTGCCTCACTCAATTGGGTATGTACTTGAAAGCAATGTGCGCTTTATGAACTCTAGACAATGAGTGTTCATTATGAATTTTAAATAAGGTCAAAATTTATTAAACAGTTGCCTTGTTTTTATTTTCACTTTTTTAGTATTTTTCAAAATAATATGCATAACATTTTTTTGTATTTTTCCTTGAATCCTAATTGATACAAAAATGGTATAGGAGTCTGAAAAGTTGTGCAATGTTACACTAATGTAGACATCTCACCTTACAATCTAATGATGCATGCAAAGTTAAAAGGAATTACAACGCTTCCCAGCTCTCTCAATGCAGAATGTAAGATAGGACTTTAAAATTTACACTACATGCAATGCAAACTGGTGAAATCACCCTAAGCAGGAGCTGCTATTATCGTGAAGAACCAACTGCTAGATACATAAAAAAGAAACCCAAAAGTCTGATCTTGGAGACTCTTCGGTATCTGCCACAACATATTCTGTTAGCATTGTATAGAGTCTCTCACGGTCCTCGATTTCAATTCCAAGTATTTAACAATTTAATTTTGATCAAAGTCCAAACGTAAATCTATAGGAGCATGCATATATTAAGTGTTTGGACATAATTTACTCGGATAAGAAATTCCTAAAAATTTAAGGACTCAAGAGATATCAAAGAAAAAGAAGGCGACAAACTCAAAATGGGAGAAATAAATAAAAGCAAAGGCGATGAAAACAACGAAAAACTGATGAGGCCCCTAGGTGAACAATCAGCCGGGGCAATGGACCTCGGAGTGTGAATGTGCAAAAGTCTATGTACATGTATTATTACAAATTAATAATGCAAAAATAAACACTCTCTCACCAAAAAATCCTAAGCTAAAAATTCTTCTCCTCTTTCTCTCTCTCTCTCTTGCTCTCTCTTCAATCATCTTATAGAGAAAAGGTTGATACCCTTGCAGTTTGGATGCACTGGCTTCCTAAGAAGTCACCTTTGCCACGTGGTCTCTCGCAAGAAATTCAATAAAGAGAAATGTCAGAAGTAGATAAAGCATTTATATATAAAATGAAATAAAAGACAAGAAAATATTCAAGTTATATGTACAAGTGTCATATCCTACGTTGCTCCTCGGGAAACAACGTCATTTGATGACGGTCTCTGCCAGTCTACTAATCACATACAATTATCACTCGTTGAGATGAATGAGCACAATAGCGAATCGATCAACAATTAACCCACAGCTGAAAGATGAAACAATGAAATATGAAGTAGGCTAAAATTTATTATAATCGAGAAAAAAATTATTTAGTGTACAATTATTATGGGTGTTGAACCACTGAGAGAAATGGGGATAGGCAAATAATTATTGTCTACAAAGAATAAACACAATTATTTTTGTTTTTTTTTATTTTTTGTGGGTTTTTAATTATATTTAACTTTTTGGAATTTTAATTTTATATATTTTTTGTTGTTTTTTTATCTTTGTAATTTTTATTTATTATCAAATTTTCTTAATTTTTAGTTTCTTTTTCTTTTTTAATATGTAATAAGTTTATATATATATATATATGTCAACATGTATAAGATAATGACTACGCATGATATAACTATATAAGAAATATACAAAGTTCATGAAATATATTCGGGTATAAGAAATATACAAAGTTCATGAAATATATTCGGGTACAATCCTTTTTATTTTTTTCAAATGTATTAAAAATATTTATTGGTATTTATTTTATTAATTGCTTTATAAGTATTTATATGTATATATAATAGACGTAGGATTATATATAGTTAATAATATAAAAAATTTACTAATAAATTATTTTTATCTTTTTATATTTTCCTATTTTTTGCAAAATTTCTGGGATTTTTTAAATTTTTATATATTTTTAAAGTCCAAAATACTCCAAAGCAAGGAGTTAATAAATAGGCTGAACTGTTTTGAGATTTAAAAATAGATAATAAGTCCAAAATTCCTTAAATTAATATGTAGTAATATAATAGAATAGAAAACTATTTTTTGTATTTTTAAAAATAATTTTCTGATTTTTTAGGGTTAGGATGGTATTTTTAAATTTTTACAATTTTCTGTTGATATTATTTTATGATTTTTGGTCTGTAACTATATTATATAGTAGTATATGACATCTACTTTTTTGGAATTTTTCAAAGTGTTTTTCTAATTTTTTGTATTTTTTATCTCTAAAGAGGGAATAAATAGCTCCCAAAAGATTTTTAATAAATGAAAAAGTTTATGAAAATGCTGAAATAAAATAGCAGCGTGAACACACATAATATCGAACACATTCACCTATTTTCCCATATTTTTCCAAGGATAGGAGTTGTTTAATCCAAAATAAAATGCCTAAAATTAATTACACAGTTCTGACAAGGTATATTTGTAATAAAATATAAAGTCAAGGGTTACATGCAAAATACCCAAAAGTTTTGAACGTATTTACAAAATCTACAGACCAAAATCAAATAAAATAAGTCGGAGGGTCTGTTGCAAATTGTCAACTCACATGGTGTGCTGCGTGAGTTGACCTGTCACTAGACCCCAGTGCAATTTCCAAGAGTTACAGAGTCCAAGTGCATATTTTATACAAAATTTATAATGGGAATAAATATTTATAGGACTAATATTTAAATACAAAAGAAGCACGGGTTACTAAGTAATTTACCTCCTAAATGCACAAAATCGGAGGGCGGAGAGGCCACCACGTGGCTTGATGTGCGGCTCTAGAGGGCAACAATTTGTTTTAATTCCAGGGAGCAGATTAGATCTGGGCCCTAAGCCTAATCCAAGGGTGGATGAGATGAACCCTCGACCAGTGAGTTTCAATTCTTGAATCCGTGCGTCTACGGCCTCCTCCTCCTTCGCTGAGAAGCTAATCTCCTTCCAGGGGCTCTTGCTCATCAGCATGGTCCTTCAGATGCGTCAGGGGCTCGTTAGAGTAGCTCTAGAGCTCAGAGTAGCTGGAGCTCCTGTTCTCGCTTGGGGTTGACACTCCAGGTGCCTTGCATGATTGTGGATCTGCGTCGAAACACTCATGGGCTCGAGCTCAATGTGCTCGACCTTGAGGTGAAGCTAAATGCACCACATGGAGGCGAGTCGGGGGAGCTCTGGTGAAGGCAACAAAAAGAGCTCTCATTCCTGCTTGATCCTTACAGGATCAAGGGGAAACCAAGGGTGCTTTGATGGAGAAGCGTAGGGGTAAAGGAATTGAGGTAAAAAGAACTACAATTAGATAATGAAATTAAATCTAAATCTAAGTTACTAATATAAAATTCAAGGAAGAAAGATTAACCTAGCAGCTCAACGGTATCTGGAGCTCAGAGTAGGAAAGGTCATCAGAACGTTTGGCTAACACAAACCACCACGATCTAGGGCGGCTTTATCCTCATCACAGAGAGAGGGGAACTACCACCTCTAGCTCAACCAAGGTGGCCTCCCTTGGGGTTACAGATCGAGAATCAAGGATAAAAAACAAAAAGAAGGTCGGATTAGGATTTTATAGGAGGGCATTCCATCCAAAAAGGCGAAGCAATGGCATGTAGCTCGAAGGGGGTAGTTGAAGATGCGAGTATGGGCATGGATGCGGGATAAGAGGGCTACATTAAGGTGGTGGTCTCGAAAGAAATGGGGAAGAGGTGAGGGTGTAGGAAAATGGAGAAGTTGGAGCTCTCACATGTTCTGACAAAGAAGGAGGCGGGGGTCGAATAGTTAACCGAGGGGTCAACCGTAAAAGGTCGATGGTTGGTCCACGTGGACCACCAGAAAAAAAGGAAATTTGATATTATTTATTAATTTAATTAAATTTGATGAATGATTTTATTAGTTTTAGGCTAAAACATGAAGAATGTTTGTAGTTTTTTGTAGTATTTAATTACTATTTTTATTTATTTTTACAAGTTGATTTATTAGATGTCACTATTTACATGTATGTATATAAGTAAATATACCTGTATTTTACATCTTTTAATTTTATTTATGTTTTATATTTTATTAATTTATACATATAATTTATACATTTATAATTTCTTTAAATACATATTTAAACATTTTTATTGATTTTTTATGAATATATTTATGTACTTAAATAAATATGCACATATATTATATAGGTATATATAAGTTCAATTCATCTATTTATTAAAGTAGCCGATTTATTTTAATGTCTTTTTGATGGTTTTGTGTTAATTTAATTATGTACATGTATTTTAAATAATATCAACAAATGTACAAAAATATAATAAAGTGAAAATATAAATAATAAATATGTCGAATATTATATACAGGTACAATGCACAATGAGGGCCTAAACCCTAAATTTTGCATTTTAACTCCAAATTTGATGAAGCCACATTATTAAATAGCTAATTTTACTTTATTAATAATATATGTGAGTTTGATGAATTTTGAGTTTGTATGGAGAAGATACAAGTCTGCAAAGTTTTCTTTGTGGCTTTTTATTTTGTGTGTCCTGGCACACTGTGCATTGTTTTTGAGTGAGATGAATTTTGTATTTTTCTTTGTATTTTTATGTAGAATATTGATGTCCAAAGTTTTTTGTTTGAGGTATAAAAATAATAAAATAAAATAGGTCTTAAAATGTAATTATTGGTCTATAAAATTAAGGTTTTTGTGTTGTATTTTCTGTATAATTAGCCGCCCTATCTCCACATACTTTATTCCTTGTCAACCAAGTCATCATGATAATTGGGTCTCGAGGTCTTGGGTCGCTCAATGTCTTTGATACTTCATTATTTTTCTTTTCTTTTATTTTTCTTTTTTTTGGCATGAATATAGTACCATGTACAATCTTCTATATAATACTTATTATGGATTATTGAGTATTTAATTTTCACAAATTAATGATATATACATGCATTTAGCTAGGGATTTAAGGCCAAAATGAAATAATAAATGTGATGAAAAGGAGATTCATCACCTTCCTTTTTGAAACCTCTGCCATGTCGTTTGATTGTGGGCAGTACGGGCTAGTCACTTTATGCTCAAACTTGTAGTCCTTAGCTAAAGATTTCATCTCTCTGTTGACGAAGTGGCTACCCCCATCAGATATCAATACCTTTAGAACCCTGAACCTTGAAATAATATGATCTTTTATAAACTTACAAATAGTCCTATTGTCTGTGACTCGGGTTTGAATAGACTCTACCCACCTTGAAAGATAATCAACCGCTAATAGCATGTACTCAAATCCATTGTTGTTGGGAACGGACTCATGAAATCTATGCCCCATGCATCAAATACATCATAGAAAATCACAGGTTGCATGGACATCTCATAACGATATCTGACTCTCCCTCCCATCCTTTGACAAATAGGGTATTGTCGTACAAAATCTATAGCATCTCGAAACATGGTTGGCCAATATAATGCACATTAGAGTACTTTGTGAGCGATTCTTTTTCCTGAGTAATGTCCTCCAGCTTCTAATGAATGACAATGTGTGAGGATAATTTGGTATTCTCCTGAGGAAAACACCTTCTCTAGACACAATTCTATACTTCAAAGAAAAGTAATGGATCCTCCATTGGTATTTCGTCGAATATGACTTTAGTCGATCAATACTTCTCCTAGTCCAACCATGAGGAACTTGCTTGGAGACAAGATAGTTCACCATGTCTGCATAAAATTGAAGTGAATCAACAACACATATTGATTAATCTAGAAAAGTTTATCTAATCTAAATCAGGGGAATCTTTCATCTCTAGTCAGGATAAATGTTCAGCCACTACATTCGTAATGTCGGGTTTATCTTTAATCTCTAAATCAAACTCCCGGAGTAATAAAATCCACCTAAGAATATGCGCCTTCACGTCCTTCATTTCCATGAGATACCTAATGGCTGAATGATTAGTATACATTGCCACCTTGGAACCCAACATGTAAAACCTAAATTTCTCAAGGGCCTAAACTACGACAAGCATTTCCTTTTCGGCCATTATGTATTTTTTTCTTTATAGGGTCTAAAACTTTGCTCGCATGGTGAATAGAAAAAGGAATCCAATCTTGCTGCTACCCCAATATGGCTCCTATTGAAAAATCCGAACATTATTCATGATCTCAAAGGGAGGAGACCTATCAGGAGCCTGCATAATCGATGAGTCACAAATCTTTCTCTTTAAGATCTCAAAGGCCTCATGACACCTGTGATCTACAACGAACTTTGTGTCCTTTCTCTAAGAGCACAGTAGTGGTAAGGCAATCTTAGAAAAATGCTGGATAAATAAACTATAAAATCTGACATTCACCAGAAATGACCAAGCTGACTTGATGTTGGTTGGTGGATCAAGTTTCTTGATCACATCTACCTTGGCAGGGTGAACCTCCATTCCCTTTTTGGAGATGACTTTCCACAACACGATACCCTCCTTAACCATTCCTAAATGGCACTTTTCCCAAGAGAGTACCAGATTAACCTGCCTACACCTTTGGAATACTCAGTCCAACTGTGTTAAACATGAATTAAATGAATCAATATAGTTTGAGAAATCATCCATGAAGACCTCTAGGAATCACCTGCCATTTTGGCGAATACGACTATCATGCACTGATGTAATGTGCCTAGGGCATTGCAATGCCCGAATGGCATGTGCCTGAATGCGTATGTGCTGTAAGAATAAGTAAAAGTGGTCTTTTCCCAATCTTCAGGGGTGATGGCTATCTGATTGCAGCCTGAGTACCCGTCAAGAAAACAAAAGAACTCTTTCCCTTCTAGTCTCTCCAAGATCTGATCAATAAAAAGTTGGGGATAGTGATCTTTCTTGGTCGCGACATTCAGATGTCTATAGCCAACACAAATGCGCCACGATGTGAGTACTTGTGTCATAGTATCTACTCCTTCTCGGTTGTGACCATTTGAATTCCCGATTTCTTCAAGACAACATGAAGGGGGGCACCCACTTGGAGTCAGAGATGGGGTATATAAAGTATGCTTCACACCATTTCTCAATTTTTTTCTTAACGACTTCCCGAAGATTTGGATTAAGTCTCCTATGGAATTCACGGGAAGGTCTAGGATTATCCTCAACATAAATGTAATGTGAGCAAAGAGGAGGGTTAATACCCATGAGATCCAACACTATCCATCCTATATCCTTGTGATTTTTCTATAATACTTCTAACAACCTTAACTCATATTCTATATTAATCTTAGAACTAATAATGACATAGATCTATTCTTTGCTCCCATAATAAAGGAATATTTAAGTGTAGGAGGTAGTGGCTTCAGTTCTGGAAAAGTATAATCATCAATCAAAGCAAGATGAACTGTCACTAAATCTGGTTCCATGTTGAATGAAGGTGGTGCTAACTCTGTAGTGCTAGCCACCAACAATGTTGAACATAGAGTCAGATCGCTATAGAAACACGGTAATTCAGCCAAAACTGCATCCGACTCAGTCTAAAGCCCTTGATTGTTCCATAGAAGTAGGAACTAACAAATTTGCAAGGACCTTTGAGTCCCCAAAGGAATAGATAGATGATCTGCTCCTTAAGAACTCTGGCAACACCTTGAAAACTGCATCATGTACACTATCCTCTCTAGATGAGAGGGTTTCCCTCAGTCCTATCAGGTTCTATTTCCATACCTCAACTGCGCTAACAACTTGATAATCTGCTTCAGATGACAAAGAGAATTCTATGCTTGATTCTGAGTCAGGTCGCTACCATTTCGACTGCTTCATCCTAAGTTCCATTTCTCCTCTTGGAGAATGGAACTTCATCATCCCAATATGATAATCAAAGGAGCTCCAATGGTTCAAAGGAAAGGACACCCAAGGATAATATGTAAATATCTCCAATGATTGGAGATATCCATCTCAAGGATAGTGAAGTCCACTTCGTAATCTTGTCCCTCAATCGATATAATAACATTCTTGACCTCACCCTTAGCCTTATTCATAGACTTATCAGCAAACTGGAGTAATGCTCTTGATTTTTTTAATGGACCCAACTCTAGTTTCTCATATAAAGATAAAGGTAAAAGATTTATTGATGAGTCATTATCAAGGAGGTACATGCAAACTCTATGTCATCAATATGATTCACTACGAAATGTGCACCTAGATCTCTCTTCTTTCTTGGTAGCTGTTGGTTCTTAAGGCAATAAGTCGTGGCAACCAATAGAACACGTGTCTTGATGTAACTTTTCGGCTTCTTTCTACTAACCCTATTAGGTGTGCAATGCACTTTCAAGTATTTCTGGAAAGCAGGATGGCTTGCCACATACTCATCAGATGGTACTTTCACCATGATGTTATCTTTACAAAAATGTGCCATTTCAGGGTCATCTTTTTGAATCTTTTTAACATAGTGCTTTCTTGCCATTAAAGCACGGGGGAAAGTGATTTAACAAGTAGAAGATGAAAAACTTGAATCATAAACTAAAACATGCTTATCTTTATTTCCATAGACAAGATTCTTCATACATGAATCTTTTACATGTAACTTGGAATTAAAAACAGAATCATCTACTATATATTAGGGAATGTTTGCTCAATGTAAATTCTCCTCAGCCGAAATCACAAGGTCCTTTGTATACTCTGAATCCAATCTGTGCTGCAGTGATGCTCTCGTACTCCTCCTCTTTCTTCCCTTGGATGTCTCCACCTCATGATGAAGATCATGCTGATGATGCTTGGCTTCCTCATCTTCTGGAGTCTCCTCATGCAGAGCCTAAAAAGTTACCCATCCATATTCCTTACTCGATTAGGTACCACCACGATCCTTTTGCTCATGAGTGACATATGGTTAACATAATCAAACAGAAGAATGTCACGCTCAGATTTATGGGGGTCTGAGTAATATACCTTACCATAGTTGTGCCACTACTGAGGTTGGTTCAGGATGTAAGGATTAGCCAGAACTTGGTAGGGAATGGATGTAGATGGTGCAGACTACTCATCATGTAAACATGATAAGCGGTTGAGGACAACCTACAAATCTTATATCTCATTCTTACATAAATGTAACTCCTCAAGAATCAAACGCTGAAAATCTGTAGGTCCTAACAAAGGTAACTGCTGTTGTGAGGAGGAAGAAGAAAAATGTCAAAACTGGCATTGATGGCCTAGGTATTGTTGTTGTTGCGGGATAAGCTGAACATGTGGGTCCTGGTGGCTCGATTGGTACATCTGTTGATGGACGTACAACTACTACTAACTTGGCAGTTGGGGCTACTAAGCTCCAGAGCTCTACTGTGCTAGATGAGGTGTAGGAGTGAATGATGTGTTATAAAAAGTAAGGGGATGCTGGTAAAGTGAACAGTCCCCCAAACCTCATGCCTGGTAGGGTCATGAGTGTAACACAACATTCACCACATGCACCTGGGAAGGCTCCTTTGTAACTAACTCGATAATGGTGTCTGCTACTGATAAGAGTGAGTAAGAGTCTGGTCTTCTACCCTTGGTTGTGGTCTCCCTGACATCTGTTGTTCCTGTACATGATGTACTCAATAAAAAGGAGCAGGAGATGCAGTCATGGCAGGTATTTTTATCTTAGATATCTTCTCTGACATCTCTATCATCTACTTCGACAATTTGGATAAGTTGTTGTCCAACTAATCCATTCTCTTATCGATCTTCTCTACAATTGTTAACTTATCTGCTATGATTCCCATGCTGGGAATCAGATCTTCAGAGAGATCAACTACCTTCTTCCCCACTCTAGATGAGAATGTGATGTTGGTCTCTGTATGAGCTTTGTTAGCAATATGTGCTCTACTTGGCTCAGTCATTCTCTCGAACACCTTCTAGACAATGTCCGCACCACATGAAGCATAACTACATCCACAAGCAACACTAACTAAAACCTGCACCTCATGGTTGAGACTGCTAAATACTGACTAAATAAGGATGGTAAGATCTAGTCCATGACAAGGATACTTCTGCAATAGATCATTGAATCTCTCCCATGTATCACAAAAGGGTTCATTTGGTAAATGGGAGAAACTCATGATTCGATAATGTATCAACTTGGTTCTACTCAAAGGGTATAACTTCTTTAGTAAAAGGTCCTTGAACTGAGTATATGTAGTGACAACTACCCCAAGTTCTTCATCCAATAGTCCGCCTTATATTTCAAGGCAAAAGGTAGAGTTTTGAGTCTAATGCAGTCTTGTCTAACCCTAGAATGTCTTAGATTAGTATAAACTAACTCAAAGTCTCTTAGGAATGCACAAGGTTATTCATGTGCATTCCCATTAAAGCTTCGCACCAGATTCAAGAATTGCAACTTTTATTTCATATTCAACTTCATGAACAATTGGACTCAACCTATTAGTCATTTATTATTGTCCAAGGATATATGTCGCATCCCTGACAATTACGCCATCTGAGGAACTGTTGATCAGTTAAGATAATCGGTGCATGTTGTAGCACATGCCAACCAACAATCAACAGAACCAAGTCAAAGATCTCCGCGAGGAGGACTAGGCTTAAATTTATAACCTGGGCAAGTCTATGGTCGAACATAAGGACACAAGCAATTCTCTGATCTAACCTAGGACAGAGCAATTTCTATGCTATCTAGGTCAAGCACGATTCAACAAACATAATGCATGCAATTTTAAACTTATATTATGCATATATATTACGTGGGAAAACTATAATGTAATGCAAAACTAACTAACTAATTAAGCAATTTAATTACTTATAAAAGAAATTAAAATACTAATGAACAATCACGATAATAAAGAATGCAATTCAACCATAGTTTAATTAATTTTTAGATGAAAATAAGGTTGAATAGATTCAATATGCTCTCCGAATAACTAAGCGTGTATGATAAACCAAAATAGTGAAACAAATGCACCAAATTAAAGAGCACAAAGAGGGCTTCCAAATGACACCAATTTCATTAATAATGGATGTATAGTTCAAAGGGTATTAAAGGAACATAAAGAGGGAAATAAAAACTATTTTATTTATTTACAAAATGGTCCAAATTAGTCTGAATTGCAGTTAGCCAAACCCACCTTGATATGAATGTAATTTGACTGCAGCGAGACTTATCTACAATATTTGAAATTGGGAAAGGTGATTTTGCAATTTTCCCTAAATCACGTGTTCATTGCACGTGATCGATCAGGATCGGATGGAGAATGCCCAATCTAATGTGGCATGTTGTGATGCCTCGATCGTGGTTTAGGTAACCCAAGCCTTAGGTTTGAAGCACTAGCTCGGTGAGTAGTGTGGAAAAATCTAGAAAGTTTGATCACACCCAAATTGGGTTGATCAAACGGTGAATGTTTCTCCTCTCTAGGATGAGCTTCTTCGCATGCAACGAGATAGAACTGGGCTCCGGAGAGACCTTTCTCCTTCCTCCTTGTTCCTCTTGGTGATCCAAGAGTCTGCGTCCTTCGTAACGATCTAAAGAAGATGTTGATGCATAAATGAAGCTCAATGAAGGAGATGTTCGTCGAGTCGATGGTGTGTCATCAGAGGTGAAGAAGGTGAACATTAATGCATAAAAGTTCCAGCCAATCAAGGGCTACAAATGTTAGACTAAAAGAACAAACACCACGCTAACATATAGAGATGGAAATGGGCGTGAATGGGGGCTCCCTAGAGATGAATGATCGAGCCCTAGTGGGTTATTCTCTGTGCGGGAGAAGAAGATGGAGTGAAGATGATTGCACTCATGGAGAAATGTGTGGATTTACTGGAGTATTATGCATTAATGATGGAATCGAGGTAAAAGTTTTTGAGATTTCAGACAATATAATGAGCGAGGAATGAAAATGGAATAAAAATGCAAAAACACGATAAAAGGATAAGATCAGAATCCTACCTGTGATGGAAGGAAGAGTGGTGATGACGAATATTGCCCTGAATTGAAGCTTAGGACCTTCGAGTTGTCACTTTAGATCTCTGGAAGAGACCAAGCTCGAGCAGCTCGCTAATGGAGATCTGCAACATGGTGTATATATCTTGGATCTCATCGAGATTTGTCCTTCGTTGTCACTCACTCTCTCACTAATCTCTTTGTCATAGAAAGGTGGAATGGCTAGGAGGCTTCTCGTGAATAGTAGATTGATGGTTAATGGTGGCGGAGATGCAATTTTGTGGTAGAGGAGGAGGCAGTTCTAAAGTTCCCAGGCGATGGTTTCAACAATGATAATAGCTACGGAAGTTAGGGTTTTAAGAAATTAATAGGATGGTATGGATCAGATAGGACAGAGGAAGAAGTTGGTGGTTGAATCTAAGGGGGAGTTTGTTAGAGATGATCGAGAAAAAACGACGAAGTAGGGCGATTGTGCAGTTGGGCGAAGAGAGGCTCGAAGAGGTGTGAGATAGGAGACTGTGCAGGGGTCATTGGATTGAGATCCAACAACCCTGATTTAGGCGTAGATGAATGGTGGAGATGTGGCTTCTCATTAGATCAAATGGTCAAGAATCGAACGGGAATAAATGGTTGAGATCGGCTGATCCTAGCCGATCCAATGGCCGAAAAAATAAGATCTAAAGAATAAGGAGCTGGCCACTTGGTGTGCTGAGATGATGCCATGTGGCCTAATGATTAATAGAAAAATATGAAAAATATAATAAAATGAAAAAGAAATAGAAGAAAGTCGAGTTAGAAAAAGTTGTCAACATGAAAGTTGTAGATCTTGATGAGATATACAACGTTTATGTAGAAATCAAATAGAGATTGTACATATAAATAATTTTGGAGGCATTTAAAAGTATAAAAAAATGTTTTTATTTTTCTCTTTATTTTTTTGGATTTTTATTTTATAAATAATGTTGAATTAATTATGTACAATATTAATCTAATATTTATTTGCTTTTTATTCAATAATAAACATATAAATAAAGGCATAATAATAGAGTTATTAATATACAATAACCAGGGTTAGTTATTTACAACAAATCAGTAATTAATTAAGGATATTTGTTAATAACTATTAGTGATTTTCTTAAGCTAGAGAGATACTACTAACTAATATTGTATATCATGGATTTATCAATCATATGGAATGTGTTTTGCTTATGTAGTGGACTGTCTCAGGCAAGGACACTGAGGAGAGTATGTTGTATGAGAGAAGAAACACTGCTCAAAAAGAGATTTGTGGGATATTTCAATGAAGTTGAAGATATTGCTGACACTGAAGTTGATGGTATAATATGGGATGTCTCTAAAAATGATTATTCTGCTCGAGTAAATTGGGTTGTTGATCTCCACAAGATATGTAAAAACCAGTCTTAGGATTATTCAAAGGGGATGGTTCAAAGAGCTCCTGTTGTAGCTCATATGGGTGACTGCTTTTGGATGGTTAAATGTTGGAAGTTAGGTTGTCAACTTTGATATCCAGATATATATGTTACGATCTTCAAACTCTCGGGATCAGTGCAAGTAGGCAAGTATTATAGATACTTTGTGATCATTTCTACTTGAAATAAGTGATCCCTAATGATGTTGCATAACCAGTCCTTGCATATCATCATGCCATCCTCTCATGAAGTTCTTAACTAAGAAAGTTTCAGTCATCTTATGTATTGGCACTAGTATAAGAGATCAATGAATCTCTCCTACATCTTGTGTAGCAGCTTCTGGACAACAGTGAGAAGGATGAGTTGTGCAACGTACCATGTTGGTTCACATTAAATAGTGTAACTTAAGTAAAATACATCTCTTAATCATACCATATTGTGATTTTCTTATCCCAAATGAGTATCTAGCATGTGGCTTGATATGCTAAAGTAAACGGCAAGGTTCTTATTTGAATATTATCTTGGGTGATTGACGAACTCATGTTTCATCAACCTAAAAATTGAAAATTGAGCAAAATAGCTTAATAAATACATCCATGCATGCTTTCATATCACCTATTTATGATTTCATACTTAAAAATAAAACACATAAATTTAACACTAAAAAACACCTAAAAATATGCAAAAACAAAATTAGAAAAAAATAGAAAAAGACAGGATGTGTGACTACATACGAATGCAAGCTGTTAACAAAAGCAAAAGATTATATTTAGTTTGAACACTTTGAGTACCTACCCATGACCTTTACACAAAGGTCGAGATCATAAGACCAAGGTGATGAATAGTCATTCATCTATCTTTATTTTTCCATCTTGGAATTAAATCCCTTATAAAATACACGTAAATACAACTAATGTGCATAAATTAACACTTAACATTCATATGTAATAAGCATGTAAATACATGTATTTGAAATCAAAATTAAAGAATAAAGAAAAGAATAGAAAAATAAAGAGAGTATCAAAGATACTAACTGACCCTAGACCTCGAGACCATGTCAAAAGTTGACTAGGTCAATCGGGAATAAAGTAGGGGGTGATAAAGGGCCAAATACTATACAAAATATATAGAGAAACCCTAATTATTTCTACTTTATATATCCAAAATTACACTATTTTATTCACATTTATACACATCTCAAAAAATAAAGTTTTCAACACAAAACTTGTACATGAAAATGTATAAAAAATTAGAAAAAATATTAGCCAATAAACACAGTACACATGATACACATAGATGAAAAAACCACAAATGAACTTCATTGATCAATATCAACTCCAGATAAATTCAAATTGAACCAAATTCACTTCCATTGTATTGAAAATAAATATCTATCTAATGAAGGTGGTTTCATTGAAAATGGAGCAAAGATGCAAAAGCTGGCTTTTTGGGGTATTGTTTTACTGGGAACATCTGTACAACTAATTGATTATTTTATTCTTTATATTTTTATTATATTTTTACTATCTCTATATTTAAAATAATGTATATATGATGTGAATCATATTAAAAATATAAACGCAATTAAAACATGTAAAAAGTAACCAAAATAAATAATAAAGTTAAAAACATAGGTACATTATACATATAATGTATATACATGTATTTATTATACATATATACAAAATTGTAAAAAATATAAAAAAAATATATCAATATGTCTTAAATAATGTTATAAACATATAAAATATATAAATATAATATTAAGTATATAATATGTAAAATAAAATATAATATATGAAATACATGTATATATACATATATATGTACTTGTAGATATTTTAACACCTAATAAATAATGTTGTAGAAATAAATAAAAATCATGATAAAATAAGTTATAAAATAATAAAAAAATTTATGTTTAAGTTTTATTTAATAAAATAATTTATAATTTTTATTTAGTTTATAAATATTTTTATTTTCCTTTTGTCCTAATTTAGTCCTACGTGGAGCAATCAGGTGCTTGGGAATGTTGACCTGATTGGTCAACACCCCCCGCACGGACTAGAGCCTACTTCGTACACCTCTTCCCGCATACCACCCTTCTTCCTTGATTTTTTACGCTACCCCCTTAACTCCTTTTCCCTCGAGCCCTTTAGTACTTCTGATCCTCCCACCTTCCTCGATCTTACTACACTCTTAGGCTTCACCAACCCCCACTGATCTTCATGAAATCCCCTTCCAAACTCACCCCCTCCACTACATCTATAAATAAAACATTTGACATTTAAATCCAGTTTCGATCCTTCTAGAGCCATCGTAATATTTAAAATCCTTGTTGGTTCCTTCCCTTGGTGACAACAAGGCAAAGCCCTGGATTGCAGGCATAGAGAAGGAGATCTGAGGTTGATCCAACTCACCAGAGTTAGCTTCAAGCTGAGGTTCTATGCTCCTTGGTTCTGGCCAGGTATGAGCTTCTAGCCTTAGGTTTTTCAATTCCACATTTTATTTTAAGAGTAGCCTTGCATTTAATTTCAGTAATTTCATCTTAGTTTTCGTTATATTAGCCAATCATGGTTTGTTGGAGTGTATAGCTCCGGCCCTCTATTTCGCCATGAAAACCCCACTGCTCTGGCCATCTAACCTCCTCATATTGATCCTTGACGCTTCTACATCATCATCTTTATCATTTCCACCTTGATTCTGCTAGGATCGAGACGATTGGACCTCCGTTACTCGCTAGAGGCTTGCCACCCCTCCATTTCCTTGTTCAGCTTCAAAATAGGGTCGAGCACTTCGCCCTTGAACACTTGTGATTTTTGTGAAGGTCATAGCTCTCGATAGGGAACCTCAAAGTGGAATAGATCCAAGGAAATAAGTTCCAGGTCTTCAGATGAAGACCATTCTCCAAGCCTCCTTTGATGAGGCCCGGAGCTGCTTGAGACCTCCTGCAGATGTGGAGGCCACCCAGGAAGGCGTTGATCTTATTTGGAGTATACCAAGACAGCAAAGCAAGGAGGATCAGATCAAAGTTCAATAGGGAAGAAGTTCTTTCATGTTCTCATTGATACCTCCATTGTCGTCAGATCAAAGGTGCACCAATGCCTCGTCTCAGCCCTTGGATCATAAGTGACGCCACATAGAGCGCCCCAAGCTGCTTGATCATAAGCATGCTCTACACACGTTTACCGCTTGTGTATATTTCAAGTATACCCTCCCACCTTTTTGTATTTATATTTAGCATTTTAAATTAAGTATATCATGTAATATTTTTAGGTTTATTTGCAATTGGACCCCCAAACTTTTATATAATTGTTATTAGGTGCATACCACGTACATGTAGTCCCACATGAGGTGCTGGTATTTTGCATATTTCACCTTAAACTTGTAGGACTTATTCTTAAATGAAGTTTTAGTTTATAAATATTGCATTTTGGTCCTTACCTGTAGTGTATTTTTATTTTGTGTATATTGATTCTATTAAGTATTTTCTTTATGCCAAAAATTATGGAAAAATAGGAAAGATGCCTAGAACCGTGCTTATTTAAGATAATTTTTATTAGGCATTTAACTTATTCTATCTAAAAATACAAAAATGTATTTTTCTTCTATTTATATATTAACAATCCAGAACATTTTGAAAATAGCTCCATAATTTCCAAAAAAATATATTAATTATATTAATGTATTCTACAAAATATCCAAACATCACCAAAAATACAAAATATTAAACATAAAAATCAGCAAACCCTAAAAATATTTTAAAAATAAGCAAAAAATCTATAAAAATAAAAAATATTTCTTTTTATTTATGTTTCTTTATTATATATTATATTTTAAAATAGTTTTAGGTTAATTGTGGACTTATAAATATTTATTAAACCCAAAACAATCTGACAGATTTTATATATTCACTATTTTGGTTTATTTTTCAACTTTAAAAATCAATAAAAATTTTAAAATTATATAAAAAATATTGAAATGGAGAAAATATAAAAAAACAAAAAACATTTTATTTTCTACATATTGAATTTTTTGACTTAAATAAAGTTATAAATAGCTATATTATAAATATGGGTTAAATTAATATGCTCCCCAGGAGTGTATAAGAGCATGCTCCCTCCTTTTTTCCCACAATTTTTTTATTTTTTGAAATGAAATCCAAAGAGATTTACTTAGAATAATAAGTGGAATATGTGTTTCAAATTTCATGTAAAATAGACGTTCCTAACACTTCCATTTGGAGAGGGTCAATTTCAGTAATTTTGAGATTGTTAAAATTTGACAACCTTGATGGAGGGGATATAAGTCCCAAATTAAGCCGAATTTTGAATGACACAATGTTGATGTATCGGGATCTAAATTCCACTAAGTTTCGTTTTAGAAAAATAAAAATACATGGTAAAAAAGGTGGGATCATGTAAGTTACAACTCCTAGGGAGCATACTCATTTTCCCCTATAAATATATACTATATATTGCTTATATAAGGTATACTATATACTATTATTATTATATATAATTAATTATCTTATTTTAAAAATAAAAAAGAAATTTAAAATTTTCAAATTTAAAAAAATAAAAAATTATAAAATATAAAATAATAAAAAATCTATAAAAATTAAATATATTTAAAAACCCACAAAAAAAAAGAAGAAAAATAAGATAAAAATAAAAAGTAGTTATTATTAATTAAAAGTAATTAGTAATAATTCTCTACACACCCTTACATCCTAGTGTTCGACACTCTACCTTCGTACACCTATACACATTCATGTAGAGTATAATAAATTTTGACTCACACATATTTATCGCTTAATATAATTGTGGGTTGACTGTTGTTTGAATTTGTGCATGGTCGCGCAATGATTACATGTCTAGCTTGTTACATGGTAGACCTTGTGCCTCTTCAACAAACGGTGCCATTGCCGAGGATGCAGTAGTAGTTGTATATAGTTTCTGCCTTATTTTATTTGCTCTTTATATATATATATATATATATTGTTTATCTGTTCTAATCCATTTCTTTGTTTGATTTTGTTGCTAGGGCCCTTAGTGTTAAGGTGGATCTTCTAGGAGACCGACGCACCCAAGAAAGGTGGAGGTCGGTTCATTCAGACCGAGCCAACATGAGAGAGAAAGAGCAGCAGAAGCCGAGCAATTGATCGAGAGGATCAACATTAGTATAGTTTAGCATAGTTTTTATTTATTTTTGGTGAGAGAATGATTTCGAATATTTAAATGTAATATTTGACACTCTCAAATACTTAGACACTCATAGGTCCATTTTACCAAGTTATTATTCACATGGGGGCCTGTTTGATTTTTATCATGATTCAAAGCTTTATCATTTTGACTCTCCCTATTTTTCTCTTTAATTTTATTTTGATTCCCATGTTTTGTGTTTTTTAACTTATTTTCATTTCATGTTTTTTTTTTGAGTCCTTAGACTTGGGATTTTTATTTATTCTTAGCCCGATAATTAATAGGTCTAAACCCTAACTAGACTATTTATTCCTATAGACATCTGTGTTTGGACTTAGTCAAACTAATCGGTGCTTCCAACTAATAGAAATTCTTGTTTAGGACGGTTGTCACATGCATTTATATATAGATTAACTTTTCTATTAATGCGTCAATCATATTGCATGTAGAGTGTTGGATCACGGTGTACATTTCTTATTCTGCATGCATTCATAGATTTCTCATGCATCAGCTTTTCTGACTTTTTCCCACAACTTTCTTGGATTTAAATAAAAAAGAAAATCCAAAAATTAGTTATGTAAATTGCATTGAAAAATACTCAAAAAAGTTGAAAACCAAAAAATCTAAAAAAGGGACTGCTAAGAAAACCTTGACCATAATTAAAATTCATTAATGGACATCATTGTTTGGAGTTCATAAATCTTACATTGTCTTCTATTGGCATGTGCGCGAGTATGGCCGATTTCACTTGCGGACTTGGTCTGAATTACTTGAGCATAGGGGTACTACGATGGTAGGACCCTGTCTCATCATACCACGTCTGAGTATCCTTCAGGGGAAGTATTTGATTCTCTATATCAACTTACTCTCTAGTTCTTTAGCTGAGTAGCAAGCCTAGATCTGATAACAAGGACCTCAAAAACTACATGATACCGGTTACAAAGGCAATAGGAAGTACGTGATAGTTGTTGTAGTACTCACTCACCTATAGGGGTAGCACTAGCTTAATTTGGTAACATAGCTTAAAAAAATCAGTGAAAATGATCAAGATGATAACCAAGCTTTAATAGCTTCACAGGTTGAGTTGGTGAAACCACACTTGTTTTGTGCTTGATTTTTAGTTAAGGTCACAATCAAAAAAATTGTGCACTTGTGCCTTATCTCTCCACTTCTTTTTTCTCTTCTTTTCCATCTCCTCATTTTTTAGCCTTCTTCATTTTCATTCCTCTTCTACCCCCTGTGCAGTCTTTATTCCACTCCATCATCTACTTCTTTTGTTTCCAAGATGTCACATCTGGGGGATGCAATTGTTCAGACTTCATGAACACCTACATCGATTCCCTGATGTCAACATATATAATAATTGTGGATGATTTCCAAGAGATCTATTTGAGCCTTGAGAACATCTCTCTGGACTTCTCGCTCTCTTTTTCACCAAATAATCACGATCACTCTTGTCTTAAATTCTATTCCTTCTGAATGGAGATTGACCAATCTTCATTCACATCTCCAACTCAAGGTTTAGGATCGACCTTGATCTTGAACACTTCCAATCATATGGTGCATAATTCCAGTTTGATTGAGATGTATTTCCTTTTGTAGTTGAAATACCCGATATGCAATTCTTGTCAGCTATGGACACAATCACAGCTCTGCAAAAAGGAAGTCACAAAAGATTGAACAGAATGAAGTCAATGCGTAAATTCTCGCCTCCATGTAGGAGATACAATAGAAACTATATGCACAAGATGATACTATAGAGGCCACCTTCCAAGTGATGCTCCTGAAGCTAAGGAGAAATAAAGAATAGCTAGGAGGAGGAGGAGGAGAACAACACTAGGAAGATGGACCACATGGAGGGGAGGAAGAGAGGAGAGAGGTTCCAAAGACCACACTAAAGTAAACATATAATCCCGGTGCTGACCAGATGACTGAATGGATCCAGATTCCACCGATCCATAGACATTTCGAGATGAAGATGCAGCTCTTGTCCCTTCTTATTTCATATCATAGGAACATAAATGTAGAACCATATATTCATATAAAGCAATTTGGTCGCATCTACTGAACAACCCATTACCCCAATATTCTTCTAGGAGTTTTTGAGATGACTGCTTTTCCTTTCAGCCTTCAAGATAAAGTTCTTTATTAGATCAATCATATGGAGAAAGTGGTAATGACTTAGGAGGAGCAAAAGTCAGCATTTCTCCACAAGTATTATCCCATGGGCTATCTCAATTAGATGTGTGCCTGTATTGCTAACTTCTCCCAAGGACCCCACGAATCTATTAATGAAGCGTGGGATAAGAATAATGATTTATTGGAAAAATGCCCCTTCACGACATTCCAAGTTCCAACTTGATTTAGTATTTTTTCGGGGGATTGACTGAGAACTATCAACAACTAGTGGATATTACCTGTATAGGATCCCATTTTAACAAGGACAAAGAAGTAATGTAGAAAATTTTTGAGGAAACGGCCAAAGGAGATGATGACCTCTCTTTATAATGTGCATATCAGAAACAATCGTAGATCCTCTACAAATCTCTTAATATGGCAGCTTCACAGGAAGAGGACATGTATAAGAGCTCGAATCGTAGCATCATTGGCAACCACTTATCCAAAGTGGACATAATTGAGAAGAGATCACATGACCTCGGAAAAATGATTGTGATTGAACAGAGGATGAGGAACCTGGATAAGCTTGAATAGTTTACCAAGCAGATGGAACTCTTGGTCAACACCATCAATATGTGTCAATTTTCAAGTCAATCAAACAAGACTCCTACCGAACCACAATATCAACCGTAGTGTCTAGGCCAGTCATTGCATGTCTAGCACATATACTATGTGCAAGCCCTTGATCAGGTACCACAATAGCAATAGAAACAATAAATGGTTGTCTACCACCCTGAGTCTCACACATCTTTGTTAGCAATGTGAGCCCAAGGCGAACCATTTCTACAATAAATGTTATTGTAATGTTTAATATATCAATAAAGTTTACTAATTTATTTCACTCCCTATCTGAGATTAAATATACAAATACCCTATAAGGTCCCTTAGTACAATTAGGGTTATGTACCATGATCATCTTAATGATCATACAGCTATTGATTCCATTGTTAAATCATAGAGGATGGTGCTTGGATGAATATCTAAGGTTTAGATTGAGGACTCATCAAGTACCATCAAATGATTATAAAGAGATGATCTCTAGCTTGAGTACGAGATGACAATCCTTTCTCTTTTGGATGATATCAGACCGACCTTTTGACACATGTCCTCTACATAGGAATAGAGATTCAGAGGTGCCAGATAAGTTAGGTCAAAGAGTTGACTTAGTGAGATCGAGATAACCAAGACTTATGTCGTATGCTATCATGATATAGGCATGCATCCTAAGATCAGAGACACATGTATTGCTTATGTCTAAGTATGTACATTTGGAAGACCGATAGGTTGATGGGCAAATCAAGGTCTATACACCAGCGAGCTGGTGTGCATACAAGAGCATATATGTAATACGATCTCTCAAAGGGATCATACTGGTTCACTTGTGAATCGGAAGACATGAGCACACTCATGAGGTATTGGGACCGATCAAATTCCATGCATGGTCATCTTACTTTGGAAACATGACAAGAATTTGTAGGTATTATATAAGCTTTTTGAAAGTATATGATAGATACCAACTTCCAATAATAGAATGAGAAACTTAATTATAAAACCCTAAAGGAGACAGTCTAAAAGAGATCTATAACTTCAGGTTTATTCTAGGTCTTTCTATATGCAGGATGTATAGGTATTAGGAATACCTGAGGGTGATGTGATCATAAACAATTGTATAAGTATGATGCTTCCATTCCGAGGGAGTGATGAAACATGTTTGGATACTGATCTTAGCCCAAATGTGATCTAAATGCGATTCAGATGCAATGAGAAGATTAGAGCTACGACCTTGATCTAATCAAGCATCTATGAAAGGTCCATGAGATCTGGATTTGAGATGTGATCTCAATATATAAGTCACTATATGTGGAACATACAATCACCATGTTCTTATCTATAAGTATCTGCGGAGAAAGCACATTATTCTTGAAAGAGTTCAAGAATGATTCCATTGATAACTATGTATCCGAGATTTTAAAAATAGATAATTAAATGTGTTTTAGTTATCATGAATAATATGAATTCTATTCATATTATTTAGATGCTAGAGAATGATGGTCCAATATAATCAAATGTTATTTAATTATCACGGATATGCGTAATGTGGATATCATACTCCATATTAATCATATGTATTATAAATGTGATTTGTAATATATAAGAGAGAGCTATTTGTAAATAATATTTACAATTTAAATATTTATATGAATTGGATTCACATTAGACATTTAATTGAAAATGTAATTTAGATTTTTATTTTGGGTGTGGATATGATTAACAATTTTAAATGGAGTGAATGTAATATTTATAAAATTATTTTGAATTATTTGTGTGAATAAATTTACGACAAATATTGTTGTAAATTATGGATAATTTTATGGGATGTGTAATCTCATGTAATAGGAGAAGGAAGCCACCTTCCTAATAAGGGAGGGTGGACGACCACCAAGTCTAATTTGGATTAGTGGATGTCCACCCCCCTTGTGGAAGGAGGCTTGCCTCTGTCCTATTTCTCCAAGGTTGTTTGATCTAATTAAAAATAATTTATAATTATTATTATTTAATATATATTAAATTAAAATTAAATTAATTGTTGTTGTATTTTTACAACAAAATCATGGCCATCGAAAGAAACACAAATCAATCTCAACCATTGATTTGGTGTTGTTCATGGATTGTGACCTATGTACTCCCAATATATTAAAAGAAAAGACAACCCTAGATCTTCATTTTTAGACAACAATTTAATAGCATCTCTCTCTCCTTCTCATCAATATACGCGTGCCCCCTTCTAACCTACAAGAGTGGTTGTCTACCTCTTGCCCTAGAGAAGATTGTCATCATCGACATGTCGTTCTATCGCTACTTTGATTGCTCGTGGATCTCCATCTCCTTTGGTGCATCTCACTTATGAAGAAGATGCTGGATCTCGTGTGAGGAGATTAGAATATTCATCTCTTAGATTATCAACTTGGATTGTGAGGAGCATGTGCTTCATTAACATGCTCGCAAGTGTATCCTCCGTCGAATCGAACTTGAGACAGGATGTCTCTTACTTTAGAGACATGATCGCAACCACGCTTTAAGAGGCATTCCAATATCTATTTTGTGATTTACAGAATTGTTCTTGAATCATGTAGTTTCATCGTTCGCTTTTATTTTCTTTTAAATTCTGCTACACCGAGCAACTAGTGTGACTAATCGCTTCGATCACATAAGATGAGATCTTCACACTTCTGTGATGCGCTTAAGGTTCTTTCCATCACCTTCACATGGAATCAAAGCCTTGGTCGAGGTCTTGGATATGATATGAAATCGTAGGCGATGAAGGTTCATATTTTGGATGCGTGAGAATCATTTTTTGCATAGGATGCAAGATTCGAATTGGTTTTTACTAAAATAAAACCTATTATTTGTGCACTGTTTGAATGTATTTTTGGTTAATAAAATATCTTTAGAATCTTTAAATATGTCCCAAAAATATTAACCCAATATTGGTATCAAAAGTGCATGAAAATGATTCGAAGAGTTCCTGCCATGAAAGTTGTTTTGCATTTTTTATTGATCTCTAAGAAAATTATTTTTTCTTACTGTTTTCCCATCATGAAATATGAAATAAATACTTTCATTAAGTACATAATCAAACCAGCAAATTGATTGAATTTATTTTGCGTGTTTCCAACTCTATTTGCCCTAGATATTCCATATTTAGTGGAGATGGGTCGGAAGATTATCATATCATCAAATCTCCTTGTATAGTGCATTTATAATTCAATGGAAATCATGGAAATTATTAATTTTTCTTTGATTAATTATTAATTTCATGAAGCATACATTCAATTATGAATGTATGCTTCATGAAAATCTTAGTTTATCCTACAATAGTTGTAGGACAATCTTTACATGTAAAACATTATTACTTGAATATGATTGGGGATTTAGTTAGAAAATCTATATTACTCAAAATGTTTTTGATAAAAATTATAAGGTATAACTTTGGTTGAAAGGACGAATATCAACTCAAATATAAAATGATTAAATCACAGTATCCTGACCTGAGGTAGATAGGGTGTCTAGTTGGGGATAGTTAGGGTAGCAACTTGCTTCGTGAGTGATCTGTCTCACATCTTGTGCGTACTGACCATGACAACGAGAAAGGAAAGGATAATTCTTTAATTGATCTTGGTGTGTCTTTCTAATTATTAAAATTTGAATAATACGTATTTTGAGATTATACCATCCTTCAAGTAACAATCAAGATTGTTTTGTTGGTTGATTGAATTGGATTAATGGTTGATTTAATATTATTAAATACTCTATTATGAATAGAGTTGTATTTCCCTTGGATGAATTAATTATGTGAATATGATTCAGGACAATTAATTAAAATTTGAACATGATATGGAGGATCACATAAGTGACATCCATGGTCTCCTATCAAGGTGAAGGGTTCCATCGCCATGGATTGTATGTAAGAGACGCCTGTCTCAAGTGACAACTCCTGCATACAAGCACACATGGATCAAGCTCTTTTCTTCTCGAAAGAGTAATGTCGTATGTGTAGTAACCCCAATATCAGCTCCTTGTATTATTGGGATAATATTGGATTGCACATATAGAGTTCTATTCGTGTTGATGGTTGGTTCAATTTACGATGGGTCAAGATCACCTTAGGGGTGGTGGGACCGGATGTTAAAGACTGAATCAGGAATGGAAGTTGGACTGCAAGGCAGAATGTGTTCCCACTTCTTTTTACCCGAGTTATAGTTTCTCATATTATTGGGATGTAACTAAGGTAGAAAAGGAGATCTCAGTTCTTGCTAGATATATAGTGGTAACTATATCTCTTGATTTTTGCATCAAAAAAACTATATCTCTTGATTTGAAAGTGATTAAGGGAACATACTTTCAGAGTTGAAAAGGAAAGACTTATTTGATTGAAAATCCTTAGTCAAAGAATTTAATTTTGAATATATAACTATTTATATGTTTTAATATAGTGCATTCTTAATTTCAGATAATGAAGTCCATACACCACTCACCAGGCTTTTGGTGGTCAACAATTTGATTAAACCAAATTACTCGGATTGGATCCGTAATTTGGATCTTGTCCTTTCTGTAGATCGCATATCTTATGTGCAGTCTGAGGATAAGCTTGAAGACCATAAGATGCCAAAAGAAATCAAATACAATGAAAAATATGATGAAGTTCATACATTGGCCAGGTGTTATATTCTGGGATCTCTCTCCAATGTGCTTCAGAAGCAACATGTGGAGATAAATAATTGCTAGGATATAATGTTGAATCTCAAGGAGATGTTTGGTGATGTCAAACATACTTAGCGTTATAACATTATGAAAGAGCTTGTTCGCTGCAAAATGCAGGAAGGGACTTCAGTTAGAGAACATGTACTCAGAATGTTTGGGTACCTCTCGGAACTAGAAACTCTCGAGGCTCAGATGAATGCAGATATGCAGCCCGACTTCATTCTGTTATCTTTTCCCAAGTCTTTCAATAACTTTGTGGTATCATTCTACATGAACAAGATAAATTGGTCTAGCACTGAGTTAATGGATTCATTAAAGTCTCCATAAGATGTAATGAAGAAAGATAATCCTTCTAGCAGTGCAAAAGTTGCACAGGTCAAAGGGAAGTGCATGCGGAAGCAAGGATCTCGGAAGGGTCCAACCCAGAAGAGAAAGATGAAGAGTCAAGGTGTTGGCCCATATTTTAATTCTTCTGCTCTGGTGGCATCTAAGAAGACTGATGTGTGTCATCACTTCAAGAAGCCTAGTCATTGGAAGCATAATTTCCCAGATTACCTGGAATCTACAGATAAAAGTAAAGTCCTAGCATGTATTAATTATACTCTCATCATTGAAACCAATTTTCTTGAAGGATGAGAAGGTAGTTGTACCATCGATTCTGTTTCTTCTATTCATGTGTGAAATTTGTTGCATCTATTTCAGTAAACTATGAATATTGATGAAGGAGAGATAGTCATTCAGATGGGATCTGATGCAACTGTTGCAGCAGTCGCCATTGGAACCTGCAGACTATCATTATCTAGTGGAAGAGTCATGTTACTTAAAGAGTGTATTTATGTTCCAGATATTAGAACGAACTTAATATCTGTATCTAAGATAATCAGAAATGGATATTCGTTTCTATTCTGTAATAAACTTGTCATAAGTTGTTATGATAAATATATTGTAGATGGTGTTCTGACTTTTGGTGGACTCTATAAATTGTTCATTGATGAAAATGTCATGAATGTTACCGCCACTAATAAAAATCCTAAAATAACCAGGGAGGATGGAAATCATTCTACTTTGATTTGACATCAAAGTCTTGGTTATTTATATGTTGATAGGATCAACAGATTGATAAAGTATGGACCCTTAGAGTTTCTACTGGTTTAATCTTTTCCTACCTGTGAACATTGTATTCGAGGTAAAGTGACTAGGATGCCTTTTTGTAATAAAGTTACAAGATGCGAAGGTATTCTTGACCTAATATATACTGATGTATGTAGTCCCTTCAGTACTGTGACTCGAAATGGAATTCGATATTGTTTGATGTTTATTGATGACCATTCATAATGTAGGTTTATCTTCTTGCTGCATCATAAATATGAAACCTTTGAAAAGTTCAAAGAGTTAATGGCTTTGGTTGAGAACGAAGTCGATAGGAAGATTAAACAGATTCGATCTAACCGAGGTGGCGAGTACCTCTCAGATGAATTCAAGGAATACCTTAAAGAGAGAGGAATTGACTCCAATCTCACTACTCCTGGAACTCCCCAACTTAATGGTGTTGCTGAAAGACGCAATAGGACTATCATTGACATGGTTTGTTTAATGATGAGTAAAGTACATTTACCACTTAGTTTATGGCGATATGCAGTAGAGACTGCAATATATGTCCTGAATAAGAATCCTTGAAAGTATGTATCCAAATCCTCATGAGCTTTGGTATGGAACTAAACCTAGTGTTAGACAGTTAAGGATTTGGGGTTCTTGGTCCATGCGAAGAACATGGATGCAAGAAAGCTAGAATCTCATACTCATGAGTGCTACTTTATTGGGTATGTTAAGGATGGTATTGGATACCAGCTTTATAACCCTCAGACTCAGAAGGTATTCGTCTCAAGGGTGTAAAATTTCTGGATGATGAATTCGTTAAGAGTCAAGATAAAAATGAAGTAAAGGAACTTATTGAATCCCCTGAGGATACCGAGTTTCCTAAACCAGAAACTGAAGAAGTAAATGAAGATGTAACACCCGTACCTCTTCGAAGGAGTTCAAGGGTGGTTGCATCACTTGAAAAGTATAGATTCCATGTATCGGGTGAAATTGACAATGATCTAGCTTCATTTGAAGCACTCGCGGATCATGACATGGATAGATGGATGCTAGCAATGAAGTCTGAAATATGCTCCATGCATAAAAATAGTGTATGGTCCCTAGAGGACACCTAATGGGTAAAACCCATTGGGTGTAAATGGATCTTCTAAAGAAAGATGGGACCTAATGGGAAAGTAGAGACTTTCAAGGCACGGTTCATAGCCAAAGGCTATATACAGAGAGAAGGCATCGACTACACTGAGACATTCTCTCCTGTATCTATGCTTAAGTCCATCAGGGCACTATTAGCTATAGCTGCATATCTTGACTACGACATGTCACAGATGGATGTCAAGATGATTTTCCTCAGAGGATACCTTGAGGAGGATATCTATATGGAGCAACCCTAGGGTTACAAAAGCAAGGAAGTCAAAGTATGCAAGCTGAATAAATCCATATATGGGCTCAAACAAGCTTCTCGTAGTTGGAAATCAGAATTGACGAAACCATAAAGAGTTATGATTTTATACAAAATCTTGATGAACCGTGTGTGTACAAGAACCTTAGCAATAGCACAATTGTCTTCATTGTGATTTAAGTATATGACATCCTTATAATTGGGAATGATACATGTATGATGACCAATGTTAAGATTTGGTTGTCCCATACCTTCGATATGAAAGATCTTGGACAAGCCTCTTATATCTTGGGTCTGAAGCTGTTCAGGAATAGAGAAAAGAGGATTTTCGGATTGTCACGATATGAGTAAATTAAGAAGATCTTGGAATGTTTCCATGTGGAGAATTACAAGAAAGGATTCCTTCCCTTGAGACATGGTATCCACTTGTCTAAAGGAATGGCTCCTTAAAGTGTTGAGGATAAGAAAGCCATGGCTGGATGCCCCTACTTATCAGCTGTAGGAATTTTAATGTACGCCATGATGTGCACAAGAATAGATATCTGCCATGTAATGGGAATGGTAAGCCGTTACCAATATTACTATGGAGAGCAACACTAGAATGTAGTGAAGAACATCTTTAAGTATATAAGACAGATGCAAGATTACATCTTGGTCTACGGAGATGGTGATCTCCAAGTATTAGGATACACAGATTCTAACTTCCAGACTGATAAATATGATCGAAAGTCAACATCAAGGTTTTTTGTTCCTGTTAAACGGTGGTGTTGTGAGCTAAAGAAGCAAGAATCGGGACACTACAACCGATTCAACAACTGAAGCCGAATACAATGCTGGATCGAATGCTGCATCGGATGCACACGTTCATCCTAGAGCTTGGTGTAGTTTCCTTTGATACTCCCATCCCTCTACTCTGCAATAACACGGGAGACATAGCTCAAACAAAGGAAATCAGATGGCATTAAAAGAGCAAGCGTGTGGAAAGGAAATACCGCATCATTCGAAAGATACAAAAGCATGGTGACATCATCATCACCAAGGTGACCTCTATCGACAACATTGCTGCTCCGCTTACCAAACCTTCGACACAGAAGGTTTTCGACCAACATGTAATAAGTATGGGTTTATGGATTATACCTGAATTGTTCTAAGGGCTAGTGGGAGATTGTTAGCCATGTGAGCCCAATTCCAAACATTTCTACAATATATGTTATTGCAATATATAAGTAAAAGTTATTGATTTATTTCACTCCCTGTCTAAGATTAAACAAATGAAAGCGCTATAGGGTCCCATCGTACAATTAGGGTTATGTACCATGGCCATCTTAATTATCATAAAGTTGTTGATTCAATTGTTGAATCAAAGAGGTTGGTGCTTGGATGGATATATAAAGAGTTACAATGAGGACTAATTAAGCACCATCAAATGTGGATGAAATGATTGTATAACCATGATGCTTCCATTCCGAGAGAGTGATGAAACATGTCTAGATTTTAGTGACTCATTTTATTAGAGAAGTAATCTGATTTTAGTCTAAATGTTGTACATTGAATTGAATGTGATTCAAATGCAATGAGAAGATTAGATCTACGAACTTGATTTAATCATGCATCTATGAGAGGTCCATGAGATCTGGATTTGAGATGTAGTCTCAATATCCAAGTCACTATACACAGAGCGTACAATCACCATGTACTTATATTCAAGTATGTACGGAGAAAGCGCATTATTCTTGAAAGAGTTTAAGAATGAATCCATTGATAAATGTGTATCCAAGCATTGAAAAATAGATAATTAAATGTGATTTAATTATCATGAATAATGTGAATTTGATTCATATTATTTAGATGCATGAGAATGATGATCTAATATAATTAAATGTAATTTATTTATCATGGATATGAATAATGTGGATATCACAATATATATTAATCATATATATTATAAATGTGATTTATAATAAATAAGAGAGAGCAAATAACATTTACAATTTAAATATTTATATAATTGGATTAACATTTGACATTTAATTGAAAATATAATTTACATTTTATTTGGGGCGTGAATATGATTCATAATTTCACAATGACATGAATGTAGTACTCACAAAATCATTTTGAATTATTTATGTGAACAAATTTACAACAAATATTGTTGTAAATTATGGAGAATTTCATGGAATGTGTAATCTCATGTAATAGGAGAAGGAAGCCACCTTCCTAATAGAGGAGGGTGGACGGCCACCAAGTCCTAATTGGATTAGTGGACGTCTACCCTCCTTATGGAAGGAGGCTTGCCTCCTTCCTATTTCTCCAACGTTGATTGATTTAATTAGAATTAGTTTATATTTATTATTTTTCAAAAAATATATTTAAATTAAATAAAATTAATTGTTGTTGTATTTTTACAACAAAATCATGGTCATTGAAAGAAACACAAATCAATTTCAACCATTGATTTTGTGTGGTCCATGGATTGTGATCCATGGACTTCCAAAAAATTATAAAAGAAGAGGCAATCCTAGGTGCTCATTTTGACAATAATTGAATATCATCTCTCTCCTTCTCATAAACATACACATGCCCCCTTCTCTCCTACAAAAGTGGATGTCCACCTCTTGCCCTAGAGAAGATAATCGTCGCTTCGACCGCTTATGGATCTCCATCTCCTTTAGTGCATCTTGCTCGTAAAGAACACATCGGATCTCGTGTGAAGAGATCAGGAGATTTGTCACTTGGATTATCAACTTGGATTGCAAGGACAACGTATTTCATCAACGCGCTCGCAAGAGTCTCCTCCATCAGATGGGACTTGAGACAGGAGGTCTCTAACTTTAGAGACACAATCGCAACCACGCTTCAAGAGGTATTCATATTTCTATTTTGTGATTTAGATGAAACAACCTGAGAAATGTTCTTGGATCATGTGGTTTCATCATCGCTTTTAAAATTTTTAAAATACGCTGCACCAAGCAGCTAGTGCGACTAGTCACTCTAATCGCATAAGTTGCGATTTTCACGCTTCTATGATGCACTTTAGGTTCTTCTCATCACATTCAATCTTTTGTCGAGTTGTTCTTCTCACTTCTGGCCCAACATTGAAGAGGTGAGCAACATGTGGAGTAATGAAACGCAGCTGACCCGTCCTGGTGGACACCATCATGGTCAGTCATCAGCCATGTGTCTACTCCACTAGTACCATTAGGGTAGAAGGATTGTTCACCACGAGCCTCAATACACCAGTCTCCAGCACAAGTACACACATGGAAACATAGCTATAAGCAGCCAACATACAACCAGTAGTAGTGCCATCATTATAAACTGGCTGCTCAATACAACAATCAGTATCCCCTCCTCTGTATTATCAGCAGTTCCCTCCTCATCATTTTCACAGAGTTTTCAGTCACAACCTCCTCACTACTACCAGAGTCAGTGAACTCAACACGTTTAACTATCCAGGATCGTGCCCATGAACCCAATACTTAATTGTTTGTCTCAGCTTATGAAGACCATGAAGAATTGAGTCTGAAGTTATACGACCTCACCACCGTAAAAATGATTATTCCTGCGCAGGTTGAAGCTTCTTTATGTTATCTAATGCTATGACTCTCAAGAGCAGCAGATCCTTACAACCACCTGCAACTGCGACGGAGAATAAAGGCCAACCATTATCATCATCCAAAGAAGCTACCTGCACAAGTGCAGAATAAGAAGAACGAGGAGGAGCCACAAAAAAGAAAATGCAAAAATGAAGAAAAACAAAAATCACAAACACAGAATAACATCCAGGGCCAACTGTGCATGCCAAGGAGAAGCATGCATCAATAGCAGATATTGTGCATGCTGACGAAGTCAAATTTCCAACTTTTATTCCCGCCCATGTTTTGGACGATTTTATCCATTCTTACCATCCAATTATAAAAGATGATTTTGATGTAAATAAAAACTTTTATGATGTAAATATTCCATTTCCATGTGCAATAAAAAGTATCAAAAAATCAAAAAATTGAAATCAATATTGTTTGATCCTGCCATTGTAGAAATTCTATAGAATATATTTCTAGAAATGTTATTACTAAAAGTCATGGAATACATTCCTAAAGTGAAGAAAAAATTGAAAGAAGTATGTACATCAAAGTGTCAACCCCACAAAAGCAGACACAATTGATAGGAAAAGCACATCCTCATCATGACTAATGTGAACGCGATCAGCAATCTCCCATCGGAAAGAAAGATGAAGTGAAATTTTCAATCAGATTTTTGAGCGAACTTTTGTTGATAGCGATTCCTCCATTAACCTCTTGCACACATCCCTTTTTTAAGGAATTCGGGCTTGAACTTCTTAAACCAAAGAGGATGATCCTTCAGTTTGCTGATCGATCTATTAAACGACCCTGAGGTTTATTGGAAGATGTTATTGTAACTATGCAAGATTGAAATTTCCAGTGGACTTTATTGTCTGGGACATGGATTCATATTCATCATTACTCTAGACATCAATAATACTTGGTCGGTTGTTACTTCGCACATACGAAGCAATGGTTGATTATGGATCTGGAAAGATCATGTTTCGCTCCTACAACGATAAGGTCACCATTGATATGATCACCGGACCCAAAGCAGAAGAGAGTGCATCTGAGAAAAGAGAGACATAATTGTAGAAAGAATACTATGACATTGTTGAGGATATCAAAGATCCAAAATTACCATTGAATGATATTTCAACACAAGAAATCATCTTCCCAAAGGAGGAAATGGATATCATAGTCAACTTTTATTCCTTTGCCGGCAGGGATATTGATGATGAGCTGATCAACTTATTTCAAGAAAATTCATCCCAAATCAAACTAGAGGAAACCATTGCAGATATGTTTGGTATATTATTATTTGAGCCAAGAGTGACAGAGGTTGACAATACCTTATTGTCAAATCATGCATCGGCAACCAGAACAGTTTTAGAATTACCAACAAGCTGACTCAGACTCTACAGAAATTGAAGCCTCTTCTAGAAAATATAAAGCATGTCTTCCTTATGAATGATCCTGAAATGTATCTGGTTATTATCAGCTCGCGATTGATCACTAATCAAGAATCTCGACTGCTAGAGATTCTAGAGAAAAACCGCAAGGCTCTTAGTTGGAATGTTTCTGATGTTTGAGTGATGAATCTGGTCTTATGTTCACACCATATCTATTTATAGGATGACAAAAAATCTGTTGAAGGCTAGGGTTTAGGCCTTAGGGCATCAAGTAAGCATGAAGATCACATAACATGTGATAAAGAGTGACTAGTCGCACTAGTTTCTCATGATAGTAGAAATTATTTTTTTATTGAAGATGAAACCACATGGTATGAGAACCATTCGCATATTTTTTTCATCAAAATCGCAAACAAGTAATATGATTACCTCTTGAAGCGTGTTTGTTTTCACGTGTCTCTAAATGAAGAGACCTCCTGTCTCATGTTCGATCCAATGAAGGATGCACTTGCAGGCGCGCGGATGAGATGCATGCTTCCCGTAATCCTAATTAAAAATTTGATCATGGAACCTCGAATTTCTCATGAAATCCGTGGCCTTCCTCACAAGTATGGATCACCGAAGAAGGCGGAGATCCACTAGCAATCGATCCGACAACACAACGGTAATGCAACGACGACGATGGCTCTTGCGAACAATAAAGTGGACATGCACAATATTGAGAGAGAGAGAGACCTTTGGTGTATATGAGAATAGAGAGAGATTTTCTTTCTTCTTGTTGTTGTTAGAGAAAGAGCTAGGTCTAGCCTTTCCTTTATAACAAGTTAGATGGTGGAGATGCACTCCTAATTCAAATCAGTGGCCATGATTTTGTTGCATAAATTTGCAACATCAATTAATTAATTTAACATAAATTAAATATAATGAGGAATCTTTAATATAATTTAATTTGAAGTAAATTAATCAACATATGGAATGAATAGAAAGAGTGCAAGACTCCTTCCTAACAAAGAGTGGGCGACCCTATTGATCTAGGACTCAATGGTAGTCGTCCACTGTCTATAATGGGTAGCTATCTCATTCCAATTTTGTGAGATCTCATATCTCATCAAATATTCCACATGGGCAACAACTTTTATTGTATAATTATTGACTAGAATAATTCTAAATTATTTTGTGATAATTTCGATCATGCCATTGATAATTATGAATCAATTTCAACCACCTAATATAAAATGTAAATTAAATTTTCAATTAATTGTACAATGTGAATCTTATTGACATCAACATTTAATTAGTGATTCCTATTACAATTAAATATGCCCAATATATTATAAAGCACATATATAACCTTGATGATTATTATGGCTAGTAATATACACATTAATCATATCTTTGATAATTAAATCATATTTAATTATCTTAGATGACTATTCTCATGTGTCTAAATAATATAAATCATATTCATATTATTCATAGTAGTTAAATCACATTCAGTCATCAATTTCCCAATGTTCATAACATTATCAACAATAGAATTATTTTTGAACTCTTCCAAGAATAATGTGCTTTCTCCTTGGAGATAAGGATATGGCGACTGTACATTCCATGTATAATGACTTGGATAATGAGATCATATCTCAAATCCATATCTCAGGGACCTCTTAAATATGTTTGATTAAATCAAACTATAAATCTAATCTTCTCATTGCATCTGAATCACATTCAGATCCATGTCCAACATTTGGACTAAGATCAGACCACTAATCTACTGACAGGAGTCACTAAAATCCAAACATGTTTCATCACTCCCTCATAATAGAAGTGTCATGGTTATACAATCATTTATGATCACATCACCCTCGAGTATTCCGATTACCAATACATTTTGTAGACTAGAAGTCCTAGAATAAACCTAAAGTTTTAGATCATATTTAAAATGTCTTCTTCACAGGTTTATCATTAAGTTTCTCATTTGATCATTGGGATTTGGTACCGATAATATGCTTTCCAAAAGCATATATCATACCTACAAATTCTTTTAATGCTTCCAAAGCAAGACGACCATGCATGGAATTTGATTGGTCAAAATACCTCACTAGTGATCACATGCCTTCTGGTTCATTAGTGAATCTGTATGATCCCTTTGAGAGATCATACTACTCATATACCCTTGTATGCACACCAGCTCGTTGATGTATAGACCTTGATTAGGTCATCAACCTAATGGTATGTCTAATGTACATACATAGACATATAGTAATACATATGTCTCTGGTCAGAGGATGAATGCTCATATCATGACAGCATATGACATAGGTCTTGATTATCTCGATCTTGTTAAGTAAAATCTTTGACTTAACTTATATGACACCTCCGAATGTCTATTCCTATGTAGAGGACCTACATCAAAAGTTCGATCGAATATCACCTTTTAGAGAAGGATTGCCATCTCCTTTTCAGGTTGGAGATCCTCATTTAACAATCATTTGACGGTGCTTCATGAGTCCTCAATCTAACTTTTTAGATATCATCCAAGCACCAGCCTCTATGATTCAATCATTGAATCAATAGTTGTATGATTACTAAGATGGCCATGGTGCATAACCCAAATTGTACAGGGACCTTAT
Organism: Ottelia alismoides; assembly: GCA_037367405.1. Classification (NCBI taxonomy): domain Eukaryota; kingdom Viridiplantae; phylum Streptophyta; class Magnoliopsida; order Alismatales; family Hydrocharitaceae; genus Ottelia; species Ottelia alismoides. Next base: position 422,190 of record JAZKJV010005152.1, on the reverse strand, counting down.
AAGTGCATTCATTCATTTAATCGCAGATAAGGAATGAAATAAATCAATAACTTTTATTGATATGAAAGAGTAGAATAACATTTATTATAGAAATGGTTAGCCTGGGGCTCATTGTTGTCTGCTTAGATCGAGGTTCCTAATGCTCGATTTTGGAGGGCATGTAGTGTCCGACAAGTCGGATCCGACAATCGCTATATCAGGTGCTCTCACGGTACTCGAAACCTAATTGATGCATGCAAACAAATAATCAACCCACATAACAAATAAGCAATGAATCAAAGTCAAATGAACTTTATTATACCCTATAAATAAGTGTATATAACAAGCAAGTGTAGGGGTTGAACCATAGAAGGCAACGAGGATAGGTACAAAAATTGATCATCAAAACATACTTTCCACACGTTTTTGTGTATTTTTATAGAATTTTTCTAATTGTTGTGGGTTTTTAATTAATTATTATTTTCTTCTTTATTTTATTTTTGGATTTTGCACAATTTTAATTTCTTTTTGAATTTATAAGGAAAATATATGTAATAGGTATTATATATATATGAACTATATATAAGATAGAAGAAAGCAAAAGTTTTGGATTTTTCAAAGATAAAAGATAACTTTGAATTTTCAAATAAATATTTATTTAGGTTTTATATGTTCTTCTCTTCTTTAGGGATCTTTGGATAATTTTTGAGATTTTTATGGATTTTCTTAACAAATTAAAAAAGAAAAAAAACAAAGGAAATTAAATAGGTTGGATTACTTTGAGATTTAAAAATAGATAAATGTTTCAAAGATTCTCAAAACAAATTTTAATATGTAGAATATAAAATAAAGAAAAATATTTTATAGAAAATACTGTTTTTGGATTTTTTAAATTATTTTTGCAACTTTTTTAAGGGTTTTAGTATTTTGCAAATTTTAAGGTTTTCTTTTCATATTTTTGTGAATTTTGGTATGTCGGTAGAATATATAATAATATACTATGGCTATTTTTTGGAATTTTTGGAGACGTTTCTGTATACTTTTTAGAAATTTTAAGTTAAATAGGGAGTAAATACACAATTTCGATAAATAGGAAAACAAACTAAAATATCTTGAGAAAATATGTGGTGTAAATATAGTCTCAAGGTGCTTATAAGAATTTTTCCATAATTTTTGGGCTCAAAATACTATTTTTAACAAAAAGAAAATTTTAAAATAAAATTAAGTGCTGACAAGGACTATTAATATATATTTCCAAGAAGTTTAGGGGCCTAAAATTAATAAATAAGAGAAGATCAGGGGCCCAATGCAATTATCCCATGTATTAAACAAATAAAAAAACTTGCATGGACTAGATTGCAATAACAATAACTTCCAAGGTTCTAATTGCAAAATTTCTCAAAAATATTACACTGATTTTTCAAAAATGGGGAGTAAACAATTACACCAAATTTGAAGTGGGGGCATACAAACTTCTTGTCCCCTCACGTGCACAGGCACATGAGGTGACGTGGAATGGACTAAAAAGAAAATAAAATAAGTGTTGGGGGCTTAAGTGCAAAGATTATAGGTATTTTACAATGAAAATAAAAAATTCTAATACTAAATGGTAAACACAAAAAAGGCAGAGGGGGTGCGGTGCAATTACCCCTTCTGCACGTTGGTGGACGACGAAGATGCCTTCACTTAACCACATGGCGCGTCACGAGTGCATGATGACGCTTCACAAAGGAGCATCTGAGATTAGATCTTAGCCGCGAGATAGCATGGCATGGCACTGCCTCATCCAACGGCAGCTGCAACAACTAGCACGAGGACTTGATCAAACGGCTCTAGAGGGCCCTGGAAGAACATGGATGAACTGGTGCTCTAGGCTGCTTCGATTGAACAGATCTCGCGACTCCTACCACCTGGAAGGCTTGCGGGTAGCTCAAAATGGAGCTGGGGTTCCTCCGCTCCTGCTAGTATCATGAAAATGGTCTAGGATCCATTGATGGGGTCCTAGCATCGTGTGGAGCTCAAACGACCTAAGATACCTTCACTTGCTTCAAAATCACCTCGAATGAGGTTGAACACTCCCCAGACCTGTAGGGTGAGTTAAGGCAAAGAAAAGGATGGGTGTGGTGGTGTCTTTGGGTGGAGTTGAGCGGATATGCATTGAGGCAGAGCTCTTTGACATAAGGCGGAGGAGGAGAACCTGATCACCTAATCTATGAGAGATTAGGGGAACGGAGGGGTGCTGGAGCTGGAGAATCAAGAGATGAAGGAGATGGGGTGGCTTGCGGAGGAGAACGGTGGTCAATGATGGAGGAACTGAGGCTAGAGCCTACTGCTCTGACATAACTTCTTTTTTTGATTTTGGTGTATTCTAAACGAAATTCCATGAAATAAAACCCTAAATTAAGTTATTCGTTACACTGACAAGCTAAAATGCAAAAGATATAGGCTCACCTACTACAAAGTGGCGGGGAGTAGAACCACACAACGGAGCTTTGTCGGTGATGGGGGATCACCTCCTTAGCACGTCTAACTCATTGCAAATCTGACAAGGAGTTTGTTGTCACCTTCCTCGACTCTCCGGGGTTTGGATTTAAGGGATTCAATACGTGAAGACAGATCATTTTCAAAATGGGGCAGAGTAGTGTGTTATATAAATGCAAGGTTTGACTAGGGTTTTCACTCGATTCAAAGCTCTGTCGTTCGAGAAATCATCATGACGTGAAAGAATGATGAATGAGGAATAGATCTGCATAAGGAATCGAACTCAACAGATGCAAGGATCGGGAAGAGTAGAATGGTGAAGTGACAGGGTCAGTAGAGCTGCCAGGCCTAGGGTAAGCAACCTAGTTGACCGGTAGGTTAACCGAGGGTGTGCCTCCATTGGGCCAGGTCACCCTCTACAAGACAAAAATGAGTAAAATAGAAAAGAAAAGGAAAAAAATATAGAAAATGATTATTTTTATTTTTTTTAAAACATAAAATTGTTCCTTATTTTATGTACCATTTTATTACGATTTTTTATTTATTTTTACAATGTTGTTTATTAATTTTTTATTTTTAGGTTTTTTAGGTATGTTTAACTATATATGAAGTATTGTTATTTTGTATTTTATATTTTTTTGTTATATACACATATTTTATATATCATAACTTATTTATTTAAACATTTGTATATTTTTATTATATTTTTCAAAGTTTATTTACTTACTTAAATAAATAGGAGTATGCATTATATATGTATATTTTACCTACATATTGGAATATATTATTTATTTTGATTTATTTCTAATGTATTTATTATATGTTTATTATTTACATGTATTTCAAATAATATTTACAAGTATATAAAAATATAAAGATCCTAAAAATATAAAGAATAAATAATTTGACTATAATTTTCAAGTATATAGTACAATAGGGACCCAAAAGCCATCTTTACATCTTAACTCCATTTTTAATGCAACCACCTTCATTAGAGAGATAATTGAATTTGATGAATAATAAAGGTAAGTTTGGTCAATTTGGAATTCTTATGGAGAAGATATTGGCATGTGAAGTTTTATTTACGTCTTTGTCATCTGTGTATCCCAGTGGCATAGTACCTTATTTTTATGTGCAATTATATTTGTATTTTTCTATACAATTTTGGGTACAACTTTTCCGTTGAAAACATTTTTATTTGAAATGTATACAATACAAAATAGAATAGGGCCCAAAAGTCAATTTATTTATGAATTAAATTAGGGTTTTCAAAAGTATTTTGTGTACAACTGATTTCCATATCTCTCCCTACTTTATTCCTCATCGACCAAGTCAATATTGACTTAGTCTCGGGGTCTAGGGTCAGTCAGTACTTACAATACTTCCTTTCTTTTTCTTTTCTTCTCTTTATTCTTTTATTTTGGATTCAAATACATGCATTTATACATTATTTATATCCAACCTCTTGAATGTTAAGTCATGCAAGTTAATGATATTTACATGTGTTTGGCTAGGGTTTTAAAGACAAAATGGAAGAATAAAGAAAGATGAATGGCAATCCATCACACCCCCTATAATTACCTTTTCTAGTCCCTAGCAAACACTTATGAGAATGAATGCATTAAAAAATAAAATAAAGAAAGGAAAAAGGAAAAAGTTGGAATGCTTTTGATTCTTAAACTTATCTTATGAAATCAAAATTTGGAGCTTGGTCAGACCTTTGTATTTTAAGTTTGGTTAGAACCTTATTGGAAATCGAGCTTGAGACTCGACAACCTTTAAGTACCATAGAACCATGTACATGCCTCCTTAGTAGCCAGATCAGAACATGTCTACATTATTCGCAAACCCTTATGACTATGATTATGTATTGTACAGTGTAAGTGAATATAGCTCTCCTCAGCTGAAGTGACAAAGAAACTGACTTCTCCAACATGGTGACCCTAGTTCCCTAATACAACAACTCTTTCCTCGAGGAACAGGGGTTTTCCCTTCTAAGTCCAAGTGCAACCAACTCAAGAAGAGGGGTGGAGAAAAGAATGGATGCAGACTAGTGTAGTCACACATCCTAGGATGCTTGACCAGTGTTGTCAAGTCATCCGGTTGCAGGATCACATGCATAACTTTGACTTTGAAGTACAAGCTTGCTTTTAGAATACATACCTACTCCGATAGGAATTGATTTTCTTTGATTTTTTCCACTCTATTCTTTTTGGAGTTTTATATTTTTGAATTTTTTAATACTATTTACAACTACATTTACATAAGGAGTTTTTCTTCTTGAGCCAGTAGACTATACTTATTTTGAAACTTTATTGCAACCCATATCCTCATGTCCTTAGACATTATTGCGATTGGACCGGGTTGGGGCACAATGGTCACATATTGTGACTTTGTATGTTTCCATTCGCTTGTGTCTCATGCTGGCAAATCCAACCCCCTTACCCTCTAACTGAATTGAGCTAAGTGTAAGGTGCATGTGTCGAAGTTAGGTAACTATCGACAAGAGTCATACGCGAAATATTCTACATAGGCAGTCGAAGTGACATTGAACTCAGTCCTGTGGTCCCAAAGAATTAAGTCTAGCAGACCTCAAGTATCTCATTTTTAATTCCTCTAAGGTTCCTGCGACTAAGTGGATTAAGGCCCAACCAAGCGCCAATCTTCGGATTTCTCTTAGACCAGTTCAATTGTCATTATCATTCTGAACACGCAAATGCTGTGCAATGAAAGGAAAATTTTTTGTGAAACATTTTCTCTTTTTTGAAATTTTTATGCTATTATTTATAACATTTTACAAAATTTTAAGGGTTTTTGAAAACTTTGAAAATTTTAGGATTTTTAATAAAGTTTAGTACAGATATTTACGCGGGATCGTGTGCACATTTATAAGAGTTTGTTATAGGGTTTACATGGGAATATATATAGAATTTGATTTAGATATTATTTACTTGCTTTTTATATAAAACTTGGTGCTTTAAAGAATGTGTACAAGGTTCTCAAAATAGTTTGAGAACATTTTTGTAAAAGTTTTTGAAAAATTTATTTCACAATTTCTTTAAAAAATTAATTTTACAAATGTCTACAAAATTTGAAAATTATTTTGCAAAGATTTTTCAAATAGTATAGATTTTTTTCAAAATATTTTTACAGCTATTTTCCAAATCATTTGTAAATTGGATTTTCAAAATATTTTATTTAAACAAACAAAAGTTTTTTTGCAACCATAAAAGATTTTTACAAAGATTTTAAATAATTTTACAAAAGTTTTCCAAACAGTTTTCAAAAGAATTTTCAAGATATTTTCCAATAATTTTTCAAATCATTTTACAAAACAATTTGAAACTGGTTTATTATAAATGTCCAGTCTTTTTCAAATGTTTTATTTTGTATTCCCAACTCAATATAGTATATTATCCATATTATTCAAAAAATACAAAAGTACAAGTTATGGATAACATATATTCATAGTATATATGACCCCCCTATACTTAGCTTGGGCTATGTCCTCATAGGTCAGAGAGAAAGAGGAAGATATAACTCATGCTAAGTATAGAAAAGTTTATATTAAACAACTAAAAGAATAAGAAGTCGACCGTCCCCCCTATACTTACGATCAAATAATCCTAAGTATCGTAGATTATACACAAAGATGGAATGTTTGAGGGTTATAATGTACGAAATCAACGAGCTTGGCTTGTCCCCCTGATGAATCTCCATTTCATCATCTTTATTCTATCATTTTGGCCTTAAAAACCCTAGTAAATGCGTGTAAATATCCTTAATTTAGGCATTCTAGCATTCATGCATCACTGTGTAAATAGTGTATAAAATACGGTTTTTAATGCCAAAATTATAGAATAAAGAAGAGAAAATAAAAAGAATAAAATATCGAAGATATTTTATGACCCTAAACCCCAAGACCTAGGCATCTCGATGATAGGTCGACAAGGAATAAGGTAGGGGGAGATAAGGGCCAAAATAAAATAGATTTCCTATTTATTTTAGGGATTTTTAGACCCATAACCCTGTATAATTTCGCAGTTACAATCATAACCCCGCATAATCGTGAATTACACGAGAAACCCTGAGTAATGCTTAACTCTTGCATAGCATAACCCTGTGTCATATTCCATTTAAGTTGTTTGTTATAACTCCAAAATTATGAAAATACAACCATTTTAAAGATAACTTAATTTAGAATCCAATGGAAGTGAAATTGGTTCAATTTTGAATTCATGTGGAGCCAGAATTGGTCTTTCAATTAGTACTCAGTGTTTTTTTCCAAGTGTGGTTGCTTTTATTCTGTACAAGATTTAACTGTGCAATTATTTTTATTAATTAGAACACATTTTTATTTACAACTTTGGTTTTGAAATTTATTTGATTTGAGGTCAATTAAGGTACAAATAAAATAGTGTAGTATACAAATATACATAGCACACATTTTTTTTGGATTTTCTCATTGAGGACCCTATCTCCCCCTACTTTATTCATGATCGATCATGTCAAATCTTGACCTTCTCTCGGGGTTCAGGTTAGCCTGTATCTATTACATATATACAATCTTTCTCTCTTTTTATTTTCTTTATTTTTCCTTTATTTATTTATTTATTTATTTTAGGTTAAAATAATATACAAATCTACAATATCTACACACAGATGCAAGTTATTAAGAATATGGAGTTAGTGTTATATGCAGGTGTTTTATAACGGATTTAAAGCTAAAATAAATGAATAAAGATGATGAATCGTAGATTCATCAGTGGGAGATCGTGTGGAACCTCCTCCTCCTCCCTCCATCCCGCGTCGCCCCCACCAACCTTGTCCTCCTCCTTTCAGGAACTGTCGGGTCCCCGTGGTGTTCACATCCCGAGACGATCTGTCTGGTCTGTGTGGTTGGTGTGTTTTAAGCAGAGGATTTGCAAATAAGGTTGAGTATTAGGGCCAGTTTTGAGTCTTGGGTTGCTCCCAGGACATGACTGCCTCTGCCTTGGCTGGATCAACCGCCACCCCTGCTCCTGAAATTACATGACCGAGGAAAGCTACTTCGGTAAGCCAAAATTCACACTTATTGTATTTTGCATACAACTTGTGTTCTCTGAGTGTCTCAAGAATAATATGCAGATGTTGTTCATGCTCATGCTCATCACGTGAGTAGATCAAGATATCATCAATGAACACCACCACAAAACGATCTAAGTATGGACGGAAAATTCTGTTCATCATATCCATGAACGCAGCAGGTGCGTTCGTGAGTCCAAACGGCATAACCACAAACTCATAGTGGCCGTATCTGGTGCGAAAAGCAGATTTAAGCACATCCGTGTCCTTAATCTCAATTGATGATAACCCGATCGTAGGTCAATCTTTGAGAATACCGTTGCACCTTGTAACTGATCGAAAAGATCATCTATTCGTGGAAGTGGGTAACGGTTCTTTACCGTCCTTTTATTCAATTGCCTATAATCGATGCACAAGCGCATAGACCCATCCTTCTTCTTTACGAAGAGGACCGGTGCTCCCCAAGGTGATGTACTGGGACGTATAAATCCCTTTTCCAATAACTCCTGCAGTTGTACTTTGAGTTCCCTGAGTTCGGCTGGGGCCATTCTGTATGGAGGAATGGAGATCGGTTGCGTGTCAGGTATCAAAGTAATCTCGAACTCGATATCCCTTTCTGGCGGTAGTCCGGGTAATTCCTCTGGGAATACATCAGGAAAATCTCGTACAATTTTGACGTCTTCAATCATACGATCTTTGACAGGTAACTCCACAACATGGGCGAGAAAACCTATGCAACCCTGATCGAGCATGTGTTGGGCCTTCAATGCTGATACATATAAGACCTCACTATCTGAGGTACGTCCATCAAACAGAAAGGTAGGTATGCCTGGGAGACGGAACACTATCGTCTTCTCGAAGCAATCAAGGCATGTGTGATATTGCTCGAGCCAATCCATACCTAGTTAGACATCAAAATCTTCTAACTGAATGAGTAAAAGATATGCGGGTAATATGTGCCCGCCGATCTGCACTGCTACATTCTCCACTGCTTGTTGCACTATGAATAATTGGCCCCCGAGGCCCTTGATGTAGTATGGAGATGGAACACAGACATGCTCTTTATCTAACTTGGGCTCTAATCGATGTGCTAGAAAGGAGTGCGTAGCTCCCGAATCAAATAAAGCATGTAAGGATATACCATGTACTGAAATCATACCTCGCACTACAGCTCCTGAGGCGCGGGCCTGCTCCTGTGTGATTGCATTCAATTGTCCCTACGGATGTGATGGGGCGTTAGAACCTGCAGCGCTGAAGGTTGGTCGCGGTGGAGGACGTTGAAAGCCTCGACCTCCACGACGAGAAGCTGATCCATGTGACTATGCGGGTGAGAAAGTTGGCCGTACACTTGGCTGATGACTGCCTGAGCTGCCGACAAGTAAAGGACACTTGGCCTTGAAATGGCCCGGCTGTTGGCAGTGGAAACACCTACGGTCTCCTGACTGAGAAAAGGAGCCTCCCGAGACAAGACTAGCGCCTCCTGTCTTACGACTCTGCGAATGTTCTGAAGAGCGGGAGGAAGTAGTACCACGACCTGCCAAGCCCTGCCCCAAAGTAGGTGTAGGGGTAAATCTGCTAATAGTAGGAGTGGTAGCCAATGGGTGGAAACGACGCTCTCTACGAGCTTTGTAGAAATCTCGACGAGCAGATCTCCCGGGCTGAGGTGGTTGGAAATGTGATGGACTCCCCTAAAGCCGACTCTGGGTTGCCTCCATCTTGGTAGCTTTAGCAGCTACCTCCTTGATGGAAGTGAAATCTAATGCAGATAGCTGGTGCTGCACATCATCACGCAGTCCCCGGATAAACTTCTGTAAATTCTCTTCAGGAAAAGCAGTAGTCGCTGGTGAGTGGCGGGAGAGTTCAGTGTAACGAATGAGGTACTCTTGGACCGTCATTGATCCCTGCTTCAGCTCAGCAAATAACCTCCTCTGATCCTCAACCCAGTGATCAGGATAGAACTGACTACGGAACTCATCAAGAAAATTTCTCATGTTATGGGATCCTCCAGATGTTTCTTGGTGGCGAACCACCAACGCTCAGCATAACCTTCTAGTGAGAACTCCACAAATGTAAGCCAAGACTCTTCAGGAGCATGAATCATCTTCAACACCTTAGATACGTGATCCAGCCATAGCTCAGCCTCATCTGGCGTGCCGGTGCCAAAGAATTGTGGCACCTTAGATCTCTGATATGCTGCGTAGGTCGTCTGATGTTTCTGCAGCATCTCTAGGTCATATGATCCTTCCGGGTCCATAGACACCGAAGGGTGAACACTGCCCTCCTCCTCACGAGAGGGCTGGTACGAGGAATCATCCTGCTGGAGGAGCCTTTGCTCCAATACTTCCTGACGTTGTTGTATACCCTGTACGGCCTGAACTAGCAAGGCCAACTGCTGTGCAACATCAGGGTCAACACGAGGCGGCATGATTCCCTGCGAGAATCATTATATTAAAAAAAAGTATTTCTATGGTTAGAGAGACAATGGACACTTTAAACATGACTTGAATTATTCTCCTTACTAACGACAAGATGAGAAGACTCTGTCACTATATTTATATTTCAAATATTATTAACAATTCTAATATGCGAAAGAGAGAATGGAGTATCGGGCTTTGATACCATCTGTGATGTCCCGCCCCTCCGGCTACCTAAACCGACGAGACGGGAGCGTCGGACCTACGGTCCAAATACGTCCATGATCTATGATACTCAGCAAACCATCTTATGCACATTAGATTAACATTTGAAATATAAATAACAACATGAGAATAATATGAAATAGAAATTAAAATGCAACATCCATTCTGATCAATACTCATCAAGCCCATATCCATGATACGAGATACATCAGAAAATCTCAAACTTTGTAGAAAACTCTCCACATATCTCACTACAAAGTCTCTCAGAATAACATAAAATAAAGCGGAAGTAAATAATTTAATCTAAGCAGGACGCACCCTGCCTGATGCGAATATGACGAAAAGAAGTCTGATCTCCTCAAGAGAGCGCTACTGTGGTGGTTGTTGCTCAGGTACACCTGTTGGGTTCACACGAGGGTAACGTTATGTGCAATTGCCCAGTAACGAGACAAATATTATAACGACTAAAGTAGGGGTAAGAAAAGAATGTATCCCCAATTTTATTTAATGGAATATGCATGTATTGAAACAATTCAGAAAGAACGCCAAGTTATTTAAAAGCACATTCGATCACATTGATTTTAAAAATAATTGTTTAAGTTCTACCATAATAATCATTGATATTTTGACAAGATGGTTAGAGTTCACAATGATATACAATATCTGGCATCCGATCATAAATTATTTATCCTTTCTCGTATTATTTTAGCACACGCAAGTACGCGACTCGCAGGCCTCCGCTACGCGGGAACTTGTTTGTCATCTTGGATAAACTTCCAGGTATTTCAACTTCAAATTCTCCAACTTCAAACCATATCCCGAAACACCCCTCACAATAAAAATATTCGAAGGAAATTTCGATGCGGCCACATCTATTTTCAAATCGAATCTTAATATTGTGTATAAGTGCGAAACCATGAACGTCAACCGTACCACCTGCCAACTCCGTCGAGCGACTCCGGATGCTACCGGGCTGGTAGGTGCAATACGTCACCCAACTCGTCCGTTGGGGTCACGGCTTTCATGACATCTATCCGGCGCCCAAGGGTGCATGTCCAATCCCTTGAAGCACCTAACTCCAATTACCCGATCATCATAAATTTCCACTCAGAGAATGATTGTCTCTGCAAATAATGCTAGCGATTTGTTGAAAAATTTTGGATGTTATCCACGAGGATTTTTCATGTATATCTACCACGTACGTGTGACAAGATGCAAATTTGTAGGCTTTGTATATAACCAGATTTTATTTTCTTCTTAATACCTTCGGATAATTATTGATATCTAATTTAATACTAATGATCGTGTGACCAACAATGCATACACATATCAAAATATTTGTTGGCACTACATTATCTAGAGATAATACGACTGAAAGTATAGGCACTAGCATTTGGTTTATTAATTCCTAGATTGAAATCTTATGCGTATAAAACTTTTAAGCAGTATATATGTTCCAGACCGAATTCATTGATTGAGAATATTCTAATCTTATACTATAAAGTTACATTAATGAAAAGAGTTACTAATGTGTAACCTTATGATTATTAAATTAATAATTTACTTACCTTTGAGCTTGAACGTGTATCCTATAACAGTTATCATAGTAATGATATTCGTTGAATTATTTTCTTACACTTAACACTTAAAATTCTATGCACGAATACTCTACTGCCATCAAAACTTTTCTTTGTGAGATAGATATTACAATTATTGATGAAAAATCTTGCGTAGGAACTACATCAAACTTATCTAATAGGAGAGTTAGACGTTAACATCAGTCTGTGATAATTACAAACCCACCACTAATGTGACTACAAATTGCAATATTAAACTAATTATAATGAAATCACATGATTAAAAGGTAACGTCCTTGCATTAATAAAAGTTAATCTCTCTAATGAAGTTATTTCATAATGCCAACATTATAACGCCTATAGGTAACGTCCTTGAATTAATAAAAAAATTCAGTTTCCCACCCATATAACATTAGATAAAATTCGTATGCCACCCAATTCGTGATAGCATTCTAATCATTTAGCATAAAATATAACCACCATCAAAAAATCATTATTGAAATATTGTGTAGATAATATTATCTCTAGAGGGTTTCTTAAAGATGCATATATTCTTGTTGAAAAAGTAACAGATATGAGAAAATACGATCATATTCGCAGTCCACGAGAATTATATGGCTCTACGTATATGCAAGCAAAAAGGGACCGTCAAATTCATATGAACCCAACGACAAGATGAGACGGACATCGTTAAAATTCAGATTCAAGGTATAAAGATACCTAAGGCTGTAAGGATGTTCCAAAAAAAGATCTCAAAAATCATACGAAGCCAACAACAAGAGAAAGGTAAAGCATCATTACAAGAACACATAAGTCTCCAAAGATGTTCAAGTATGTAGGAAAAATATGTGGAAACCAACAGCAAGAGGGGGGTATTATCGTTACCTCCGAGGATGTTCCATCGGGATCTCCTCTCACATGGAAATGATATTTCCGTCTCTCGATGGTAACGTGAATGCGTGTGTGAAGGTGACCTCGAGCTTTCCTACGTGATGGTGGTCGCAGATCTTCGATCGGAGCTCTTTCTCCGATTTCGACGACGGCCCTCCGATGATAAAATCGACCAAGGTGGTGGTGTTCCAAAGAGAGGGAAAGATGGTGGTGGCTAGGGCTTTGAGAGAGCAGCCTACCATCTCCTATTTATAGAAGGAGAGGTGTATTTGGATCTCGATTCGGATCCGGTTTGGATCCATATATGGGTCCCGACTATGATACGTAAAACAATGATAACTTGAGCTAAGAATATCGGAATTGGGTGTTCTTGGGCTCGTTGGAAAGATCTTGACGAGATCCACATAATGGCGTGATTATTTGAATTTTTTAGACGCCAAAAATACTCCAGATTTTAGAAAAGCAAATTCGGGATTTCACACTGATCTTTGCATGCTGTGTAGATAAAATAATTCCTGATGTTGACTTACAAAAAAATCCGGCCATTTCCTCAGACTCTTGTGACTCGGATAATTGCCTCAGTCACTCACTGTATGTGGAACTAAAACTACCATCTCCTATTGACTGGAAATATGATTTCAAGTGACGGTGGACTGGCGAACTAAGCAATTACGATTAATTCCTTGTTCTAAATTGATTAGCCTGAAGGAGGGGAGATCACTCATTTCATACAATGATGCCCTGGGGTATTAATTTCAAAATAAAGCTGAGTGAAAATTCAGATGCCTGCTGGAGGGATCTACAAAAGAGCTGCATCGTAATTGTCTGAGGTGTTGTCCAATGCCTCAAAGAGGCATGCACTGATTCAAGCATACAATATAATATGTTAAGGGAATTACTATGTTGGACACAATCTTCTTCAAAAATACTCCCAAATGAGTTTGCCAATGATATATTATCCGTGAGTTGCATCCTAGCTGAACTCTATAAAAAAAGGAGTTCAATGTTCAGAATAACATGTGCATAAGCTACATTGCTTATAGATTAATTATCTGACTTACAATTTTAATTCTTAATCTTATTTTCTTCCCAAAAATCTACTGTTTGAAATATGGTATGGGCACGTAAATTGTAGCAACTTGGTGCACTTTAAGCATCTGCTGTCTTACAAGCTCCAGAGGAGCTTTCATTATTGATTGTATTGTAGGTATATGATCAAGAGGACGTGTTGTAAGTACTTTAATGACTTAGAGGGGCATGAGAATTGTCCTTGCTTACCTTAGTATCAAATCATCATTTTGCGTTTATGCATCTTTATCATACTTGGATGTAGGGATCTTGATCTATTTGACGGTGTGGTACTTTGCAACCTAAAGCTCCATAAAAAGGGCATATCTCTCCATGCATTAATGACAATGATCTGAGAAAACTTACGCACCCTGGGGATGAAATTATATGATTTTTTATTACGTGTGTATATATATTTATTTAGATGATTGTTAGTCCAAGAAAGTCAATTTTGTTTTAATAGGGGGATAGCATCGATCTTATTCAAGGTGATTATTATCATATGGATGAGAATTCATGATGTTTAGGTAGATGGAGCTGGTGCTTCAATGGATTGCACATGCACCCTTGGGGCTCCCGATAGAAGCATAGGGAGTCCTGATCCCAACTGCGACTACGTAGCGGCGATGGTTGGAGGACATGTTGCTTGGCACACCAAGGAGTCACCACACGGTGTTTAGCCTCAACACTTGCATGCCTCTAGCATAGTGCTTCGAGTGCGGGCCAAGCAGTCATGGTTGGTAGTATATTTTTTCGCTTGTTCACTTAGAGTTAACACTCGTGTATTGGCTGGTGTAGGCCTCATTGGTTAGCATTCCGAGTAGGAGCGCTAAGAGGGGAGTTCTGGGAAATGTGGTTAATGAAGTTGGGAAAGAAATATGAATCTCCTGTGCATAAGGAGGATTGGGTTATTCGTGGTGATTCAAACTAAGGTAGGAATGATTTGTAATCTATGCCCTTACTCATTCCCTACACCACGTGTACTCTTACATGTGGGTAGTGGACGGAGTGGTTCACGATGATTCACGAGTTGGAAATCGCACTGGAATCGGAGTTACAATCTTATAAGTGAAGCCAAGTGGATGTGTAAGGAACTTAGTTAGGATGAATTGTACTCCACCGCATGCCTATAGAGGCTCCCCAACCTTAAGGTCTTATTCTTGCCTTAGAGTTATAGTATGAGGTCTCACCCAGACCAAGACCACAGACTATACACGAAGCTTGGGCGATCCATATCAAATACTAATGGTTAAAATTTGTTTTTTTTAGGACGGTTTACATAGTTTTATTTTGCACACTTTTTATTTATATCTTGCTTTATATAGTTTTTTATTATACTAAGTAACTTTGCTCATAACATACCTATTTGTGGATCCACAAGTTCTTAGCAAAAGCCGCAACAGTGAGCGGCTTGGAGTTTCTTCTTTTGCATAGCTACACTGTTTTCTAGCAGTACCGTAGTTGTTGTTGCTTTTACTGTGTTACTTTGCTTGTAATTTTGCTGAGAGACATGAGGTGTACCATGCATATATGGAATATTTTTTTAAGCATACATGTAATATATTTATGTGGATATGGATAGCATTGTAATTAAATGCAATGATGGACATGTTATGAATGGATGAAATTTTTTTAATTCTGGTCTTTTATGCTATTTCTCTTGCTTTATATTATATTATGTATTTCGAATGTGGAATGGTATGTTTGTGGAATCAGTTTGTCGAGTACCTGGATCCTAGGGAGACGGTCGTGACACTAACAGAATCTGGCATATTGGAATGTAGTCCCTCATATATCAACATCCACTGAAATGACTCGGGATATTTGTCAAAATCTACTTTGTGCTTAATGGGGATAGGAAAGTTAAGGAAAGAAAAATGGACCAGCTGATAAGATGACTGAAGCAATGCATGTTCTTGCTCTATCTCCTAAAGTATTGAAAGAGAAAGTACATCAAATTCCTGAATCAGGACATGTAGAAGCGACTCAAGGATCGACATCTTAAAATGAAAACTCACAACATTAGTCTCAACATCTAAAACCTATACTGCCCTCAATGTGGTGTGCAAGATCAGAATCCCTAATAGTGGCACTACACCTATCTGGTCCAACATCCACCAAAGATACCACACACATTTCATCTTCAAATATGCCAGTGCTATCATATGATTTGTATCCTCAATGCAGCCTCATTGCTCAGCACGACATGCCTCGGTGAAAGAGAGGGTGATACGGGTGGGAACAAAGAGGACAGGAAAGACATACGAGACTAGATGTTAGATAAAAAACCAACAACATGTGGGGATGAAGTCAAATCGGACAAGGCAAAATTATGGTTTAAGAAAAGAGTCATCTTGAACCGGACTAGGGATACAAGGGTGATATGGGTAAAAAGTAGCCACGAGATATGGTTGAAGAGAAGAGTGACTCATTATAACGATGTAGGTAATGACTAAAAGGGAAAAGGACTCAAAGATTAAAAAGACCCGTGGACTGCTAAACTCAAAGAAAGATGAACACAATTAGATCCAATACAAAAACAAACACAATGCAAACTCCAATTCACCTACTCAACACAATGATAACCGTGAGAGAGCAGTCGTTATCTTTTCAATTTAAGAGTTAGGTGATTTCCATGTAGTTGATTAATCAGGCTCACATGTGTAGTCTACAAGAGTGGTTGTGTCCGAGTTAGTGTACCACACGTACAAGGACACCTGCCCACTTCATCTAAGGTCAGAGGCAAGTGCACTCAACAATAATAGGGCCCAAGAGTCGGCCCAAGCGCTTGGGGTATAAGTCCAAGGTTGGGGGCTCTATCCCATATGGATACGTACCCCACTCGGTCTAGAGAGTACCTGTATCCAATGTTGGAGTTACTCTTCCCAATACAATGAATCCAATTACATTTTATTTTAAGGTTAAGTGGAATTGGCAGTCCTAGTTTTATTTAGCTTATCACGTTTTCTGGTTAGTTTTCGTGCAATGTCTTGACGAAGTTTTAGTTCATTTAGTATCCTAAGTGATCAAAATCAGAGGGTGAAGACTAAGAAGCAATGCTAGTCAGGAAAAATATGATGAATGCTCAGTCCTTGCTTCCCAACCTCCCCATGTGGGATGCCCGACATGAACTGAAATTATATTAAATGTAAGTATAAACAAAAATCATCCTAAGCATAAACTCCTATAAGCGGGAAAGAAAATGTTTTGATTTGTCTAAGTTCAATCTAATGCTATAGGTATATGAATTGTATTACGAGTTTGGACCTAAATTCTTCTTGCCCAACCGAAAAGAGTAAATAATCGAGGGGCTCTAATCACTCTCGAAAAATAAAAGAAATAAAGAATGAAGAGATCAAATAACATGAATCAAGAAAAGAAGTCGAAAAACAAATGAAATCGATAAATACCACGAAAATCACGAAAATATGGAAAATGATAGGGAGATTATGCTCCTGAATGTACAAGTGTCTGAGTTCTGCTACACATGCGAGATCCCGACAGAGATTCGCTGTAAAGAATATGCAGTACAAAATACACAAAAGAAGATGCAAACTATAAATACGAAGTGATCTACTTGATCTTAAAACACTCTAGATTGGCTTCTCTGCTTGTTGTGGTCAAACAATTGGCTTTCCCTGAAAGCTAGCCTCCGATCTTGAGCAGCTGCTCAAGCTCCGAAGATCTTGCTCCACTCCACCTGGACCTGCACAATGCATAAAGGATTCAGTAATACCAGAGTTCTAACAAGTAGTTTTATATGCAAATAAGACAGATGCTTAAATGAGGTAAATACATAAAGAGTGATATCACACAAGGTCTAAAAATCAACTAAAAGTCCATGCTCCCTGACAATGATGCCATTTTGATAACAGCTTTGAGTGGCATTCTAAAACTGTAAAGTAGTAGTACCCACTCAAGACAGTTAGCAAACAAATTTGTTCCAACTTCTTTTTAATTAACTAGGAGGAAGTAATCTCGGGTCGAACAAAAGGAGCACTAATTGAGAAGTTTTCTTTTCAATCGATTTTTATATCATGTTTAACTCACTCACAAATAGAAAATGAGAAGAAACAAATAATTAAGACAAACAACCACAAGTACATATGAATCACAAGGTAACAAGGCAAATAAAAGAGAGAGAAAGTGAATAAAAGACACAAAACACAAGTAATCAACTCAAGAAAATTAAATAAAATATGGAAAATAGCTTTTTGAGTTTTTAGAAGATATTCAATTGTTCTGAAATTTTTAAAAACAAGAAAATACAAGTAATAAAATAAAGTGGATAATCCTACATTAGAAAAATAAGGCAAATATGACACTAAAAAAACCCTACAAATAGTTTAAAATGAAATTCTAAAATTATGCCTACAATTTTATTAGATAAATAAGAATATAAAGAAAAACACATGACCTTGTTTTTAGATTTTGACACTATTTCAAATTTTATGATTTTTACAATATTTTAAGTGTTTTTTGAATTTTTGGACTCTAAACATAATAACATTGAATGTACTTTAGTTATGAGATAGATATAGACAACGACAAGCTACAACATTTTTGGTATTTTTATGAGATGCAATGAATAAATTAAAACTAAAAGATAATAGAACGGTTGAAATAATGTTTTTGATTTTTAAGATTAATCAGTCAACAATACAAAAATACAACAAAAATCCCTCATTATAGAGCAAGATCAGGAGCACATGAACATAGTTTTAAATTTTTAAATAGATGAAAGATGCTCTAAAAATAAATCAATGACTAAAAATGTTGTAAAAATTCTACAGGCCACAAATCAAAATATCTTCTGATGAAACTTGGAACATGTTCAGCCTAATGCAAATCTACAACATATCCAAAAATGAGCATGAGATATCACATATTTAAAGAGTTATTAACAAAATAAGACAAAGAAATACACAGACTTCAAAAATTCACTAATAATAATTTGTGCATACGGATATTTACAAAACTTGAATACATTGTAGATGATTAAATCAATTTTCTAATAAAACAAATTTCACAAATAATGGAATGCAGATGAATGATTAATAAGCGTTAAGTGTAGGGGTGATGAATCTCCATTTCATAACCTTTATTCTATCATTTTGGCCTCAAAAACCCCAGCAAATGCATGTAAATAGCATCAAATTGTACATAATAGCATTCATGATTCATTGTATTAATTACACATTAAATAAGGTGTTTAATGCCACAATTATAGAATAAAGAGAAGAAAAGAAAAAGGAGTAAAATATTGCAAATATTTTATGACCCTAACCTCGAGACCAAGACCAGTATGGAATTGGTCGACAAGGAATAAAGTAGGGGGAGATAAGGGCCAGTGTACAATAAACACCTCATTTATTCATGCATTTATTTATGCATTTTTTGACACCTATTTTGTACATAATTATTTATTCATCAAATAAAGAAACTTTATACATGAAAGTTGGAGATAATAATGTAAATAAAAATACAAAATTGAGTTTGTGTAAAAATAATACTCAGTGTACATTTTATACACAGAATAAAAAGCCAAAACCTCAACTTCACAGACCCATATCTTGCAAATAAAAACTCCAAATCACCAAACTCACCTTTAATTGTATATAGCTTTCCAAGAACTATTTAATAAAATTAGTTTCATAATTTTTGGAGTCCATCTGCAAAAGTTAGGTTTTTGGCCCCCATTGTGCAGCCTGCCTGATTAAAATATTCAATATATTCCTTGTCTATAATTTTTATCAAATTATATTTTTATAATTTTGTAAATAATGTATATAATACATGTATATATTAAAATTAGAATAAAACTAAAAATAATTAATAAAATAAAATAAGCCTATGCAAGTTAATAGGCAAAAGACCTATGATCAAGTATGTACATAAATAAAAGGGGAAACATTCTTTAATTATTTTCTTCTTTTATATTTTTATAATAATGTAAATATTACATATAACTTATTAAAAATGTAAATCCAAAATAAAAATCAAGAAAATACATTAAATAAATTAAGTATACAAAGACATAGGTAAAATACCAAGAAGAATACCTATATATACATATACCTATTTATTTAAAAATGAAAATAAACTCATAAAAATTAAATAAAAATACCTTTATACTCACAAAAATAAATTATAAATTTATAAAATAAGCCAATAAATAATAAAATAAAATAAACAAATAAAAAAATTAAAAGATACAAAATACATGTAAATACACACATATACACTTTATTAAATAAAACTATAATAAAACACTTCAAACAATTCAATAAAAATCGTAAATAAATACTACACAAAATAATACACATTTTTTATTTTATAAGAAAAAAATAATAAGATCATTTACTAGGTTAAATAAATCAATTTCGAATAAGATTTCCTATTTTGTCTTCTAGCGGCCGATCTGGACCAATGGGGCACCAGCCCTTGTTGACCGCCTGGTCAACTGTCCCATCCAAGCTCTGGCGTCTCTGAACCATCTTTTCCCCGGATTTCATCCCTTTTTTAAGGCCATCTCGTCCATCGATCGGGCTCGCTTTCTTCACAAGAAATGATCTCGGATGATCACTGATACCCGTCCAACTCTTAGATCAATTCGATACTCATTGGATTAAGCAATAATCGCCAGTCAATAAGGCTCCAGGCCATTGTCTATAAATAAGAAGCTCCGCTCCCTTCCTCAAATTTGGCCAATTTTAATCCATCCAAAAGCCCTAATTTCGTTCCTGGGACATTCCTCGTGACAGGGGGAGTGCTCCAGCACCTCGAATCGGCCGGAGGAAGGACGATTTTGACGCGGCGGAGCTCCGGCGTCCGTCCTGCTCCCTGGTGGCCCCCCAGGTATAAGAGCTGCTTCTTTATCGCTTTTTAGTTAGGTTTTAATGTTAGCTTTTGATTCCAGTTGTTAGTTTAGTGTTTAGTTAATCAGTGTAGCTTAGAATCCAAAATTCGAAGTTCGCCGGAGCTCAGCTCCGGTGACTTCTTCACGGTGACCTCGACTGTATCCGACCGCCTTTCGCCTCCCATTTCATTCCCCATCATTTTCTCCATTGATCGCACATCTTTGTTCAACCCAGGACCTCTGGTCTTGGCGAATCGGAGCTCCACCTCCGCCTTTCGCCGGAGCTCCTCCGCCACACCTCATCTTGCTGTATAGCTTCAAAACCCGGGGTCGAGGAGGAAGCCCTCGCTCCCCCGGTTCTTCCTATGTAGGTTCAACGAAGAAAGAAGCCCATATGGGCTCGATTCAAACCAGGAAGAGGTTCCTGG
This sequence comes from Ottelia alismoides, assembly GCA_037367405.1. Classification (NCBI taxonomy): domain Eukaryota; kingdom Viridiplantae; phylum Streptophyta; class Magnoliopsida; order Alismatales; family Hydrocharitaceae; genus Ottelia; species Ottelia alismoides. The sequence continues at coordinate 401,204 of JAZKJV010005152.1, read as the reverse complement.
AGGTCTTGTCCTTCATCGACCTCGTCCGAGCCCTTCAGACCTCCAGGAGCCATGGCACGACCTTCAGGAGATGCGGAAGACCTCCAGACACATTTTGAGCAACCCAGATGCGCGGGAGACGCCCGTAGGAGCCAAAGCTTCACGATCGAAGCTCGCCGGGGGCGAGCTTCTTCCCTGTTCTTCCGATGGGCTCCAGCGCCGTCAGATCTGGAGGGTCGCCCCAGATTGAACGAGCACCGTCAGATGAAGCCTCGCATCCACTGTCTGATCGACGATGCTGATCTAATCTCAACCATCATCTGCGAACCGGTATCGGCCGACGGATACGCGACGCGTGTCAAGTGGAAGACGACCAACCATCGGATCAAGCGCCTGTTGGGGGTAAATTTCAGACACCTCCCCCCGTCTTTTTGTATTTATATTTTAATGCTATAAATAAAAAATCCCCGTTGTAAATAAATTGTAAAATTTACAGAAGCCCCCTGTCGTTTATGTATTTACATATTAGTCCCTCCGCGCCTCACGTGCAGCACCCACGTGAGGCGTGTGATTTTTGCACTTAAACCCCGCCGGGTTTTATTAATTGTAAAATGACCTCGAAAATAAAAGTAAATGTTTATTTTTGTTTTAATTTTTGCATGGATGCCCCTGAGAAATATTTTAATTGCAAAAATGCCCTTGTCAGGCCATATATTTTTGTATGCTTTGTCCATTTATTTGATGCCTCATATTAACTTGAAAATTTTTGCAAAAAAGGATATAAGCTCCTGTTAGCTTGCTCTTGCACGTCATAATTTTAGTTTTTAATTTTGTTGCATTCTTGCATTTATTAAAAATAAAAAACAAGCATTTTTATTACTGTCTACCTTACAAAATACCAAAAAAATTAAAAGACTTCGAAAAATTTCAAAAAAATTCCCTAGTGTGTATTTTGACCGATTTTAGTGTCATTCCAAAAATCCCTAAAAATCTCAAAAGAAAGACCTTAAAAATTCAAAAATACACAAAAATTTCCAAAAAATATATAGAATCAAAGAAAACTCAGAAAAATATAAACTCAGTTCCTGTTTCTTCTATATTTTATTATCTCTATTTGAAAAATAGTGTGGAAAAATTTTGTGGATGTTTGCTATTTTTTATTCCTATTTTACTTACAACCAGTACCTATTTCACTGTTTTCCTTTATTTCAGCATTTAAAAATACCAAAAACAATTTGAAAAATACCCAAAAATCACCAAAGTAGTGAAAAATTATAAAAATACCAAAAAGATTTTATTTCTATATTTTTGAGTATTTTTATATATTTTTAGAAATATTGTATCACTCCTCTCTCCCCTTTATATATATATTTCCCTATTAAAAAAAAGAGAAAATTAATGAAAAAAATGTATATATATATAACTATTAATATATAAAATTCTAAAATTAAAATAAAAAAACTTAAAATTATTATTTATATATATATCTAATGTATGTATTATAGGCTATATACCTACCCTCTAGGGATATGTATTCCTTTATATATTTATAGTCTATAAATTTTATATATATATATATAACTATATTATTAAAATAAAAAAAAGAGGGGTGATAAAAACCCCCAAAAATATGCTTCACACAAGGATGACTCTGTGGTACATGCACATCATGAGCTATTGCATTTTTGTATTGCTCTCTGTGGTTCGATCTCTACATACTTAGTCACTGTACATCTTGTGGTAGAGTAATAAATATTAATTCACTTTTTTTTTGATTTAATTTATTCATTCTTTTATTGTGGGTTAATGGCTGATCAACATGGTATTCTGCGAGCAGTCGCCTCGGCGACACTTTATATTTATTATTCATGGTGACCTTCGCATGAATTTAGCGTGTTATCAAGGGGTACAGATGGAAAGGAAAGAACGAAACAACGGTTCGAAAAATGCTCCAAAAACTTCCTGTAATATCTCAAAAATGCGGGGGCATATGATCAAGTTTTGCCACTAATCCGCGTGGCACGTGTGGATGCACGTGGATGAAGGCCGATCGGATGGTTGGGGCTCTGGATGATCTAACGAATACAAGAGAAAGGATGGGTCCGATCCAACGAAGGCTCTAGCATGCACATACCTCCTACTCTTCTTTTTTTTAATCCACTGCTATTAATGAATCGAGCAAAAAGGAGCTAGTTGGTGGCCCTCAACTCCGGTGAGGAAGTACACATGCGGGAGATGCTCCGGCACGATCTACAAGTTGGAAAGTGCTCGAGTTTGGAGAACTCGACCTGCACATTAAGGTCTGAAAATAGTGATCGCGAAATGGTTCCGCCCACGTGTGTGGGAGATAGGAGGTTCGTCTCCAGCCAAATACTTGGCCGCAGGTTGTGGAGGTTACGAGGGAATATGCATAGAAGTAGAGAGTGGTGGCGACGAGGGTGCGAGTAGTGGCAAAGCGATGGAATAGATTCAAACTGTGATGTTTTTACACAAGAAATAAGAAGGAACATGCTAAGTTAAACTCTAATCTATTGTTACCTATAATGAAAATCGCAGCCAGTGAAGGATGTCTCCTAGTTTGCTGCAGTTGAGAGTGCAAAGGGGTTATGGCTCCTAGTGCTTGGCGAGTCCATGAAGATTGATGGAGATGAACTTTGTACATGTGGATGACCACCTGGATCATGTCAAAGATCATCTCTACTCTATCGTGGCTCAACTCTCAGTATCTCGTTGTCATCGGGATTGAGGGAGCTTGGAGAAGAACACAACAAATGGCGGATGGTTTCAAAAAAAAGAGTTTGAAGCTATATTTATTTGGTGGAGGAATGGAGAAGATGATGGCTATTGAAGGTGGTCTGCATGAGGCGGAGTTGGTCAGTGGGGCGCACAAGTCGAGGGATGATGGGGGAGGCTCAAGGTTAAAGAAGATGCAAGAGAGGGTGGTTGGGTTCTTTATGGAAGAGTAAAGAGAGAAGAAGAGGGTGAAAAATGGACTTGGGATTCAATTTCCATAAGAAGGGAAGATGCTGATGTGGAGGGTACATGCTACTCAAGTCATGGTTTTCTTGCATCTGCTTATGTAGCGGAGAAAGCAGATTCTTAAACTGATGCTTCTTCGGATTAGATGTATGATGGCCTCATTGCTCGACTACGAGACATTATGCTTTCATGGAGTTCCACTGACTCTTCGTCTACTCCTGGAGGCCACTCAGATGTTGCAGCCTCTGCCTCCTCCAATACTTCAGGTAGCACATATGTTCGTTCTATTTGTCATGGTTTTGATTTTATAGAATGGATTATGGACTATGAAGCGACACACCACATATGTAGCAATAGAGATCAACTTGCAGCTTACAAACCGGCAACTCTAGGGAGTACTATTGTAATAGAAGATGAGACCCATTCCCCGATTACAGGATAGGGGGAGATCATTCTGACATTGTCAATGCGTTTGCATAATGTGTTATATGCACCTGATTTTTCTCTAAATTTATTATCTATCAGTCATATTACAAAGAATTTACATTTTCGATCTATTTTTTATTCATCATCTCTTGTCTTTCATGACATACTTACAAGTAGGGTGATTGGTTGTGGCCATGAGCCGGGCGACCTCTATCGACTAGTTCGAACCCCCTATGTTTATATATCTTCTCAATCTTCTGGATCAGACTCTCCTTTCACATGGCACCTGCGCTTTGATCATCTCCCTCTACAGAAGATATGCCATGTCCTGCCTCAGATCTCCTATTGCTTTTAGTTCCAGTGTGAGGCTTGTCAGTTGGGAAAGCATCATAGGTATGATTTTCCTTGTCGTCATAGTCGGAGCCGCTCCCTTTTTGAGTTATTTCATATTGATATTTGGGATTCGAGTCGTGTTCCTTATCACCAGAGGCACATATTTTACCTTGTTGTAGTTAATGATTTCTCTCATTTGTCATGAATGTTTCTTTTGAAGAATAAATCTGAAGAAGGGGATGCTATCAAAACTTTTATTAATGAAGTATAGGATATTTTCTCTTTGTTTGTGAAATTTGTGAGAACTAATAATGCTTTAGAATTCTGTATGCATTCTCTCTCAAAATTCTTTCCATCCCATGGTATAATTCATCAAACATCGTGTGCATATACTTCTCAACATAATGGTGTTGTAGAGAGAAAGCATCGCCACTTACTACACATCACCCGTACTCTTCTCATTTAGAGTTGTGCCCCACATTTGTTATGGGGTGATGTAGTTCTTACAGTATGTTATCTTGTGAATCACATGCGCTCCTTTGTTTAGGAGAGAAAATTCCTCTCTTTGGCATTTTCAGAGAAGAATTATTCTCTATTACTCCTCATGTGTTTCGCTTGGTCGCTTTTGTCCACCAGTTGTCTCCAGGTCTAGACAAGCTCTCTCCTAGAGCCGTGAAGTGTATGTTGGTTGGGTACTTCAGGACACAGAAGGGATATCATTGCTATGATCTATTAAGAAGGAAAAAGTATGTGAGTTCTGATGTTACATTTTTTGAGTCGGTTATGTACTTCTCTCCCACAGAATATAGGTTGACTTCATCAGTTTCAGATGATGAGGTTTACACGCCACCTCCTTCTGTGAGTACATTTATTTATCTTGGATCATCATTCTCATGCATTTAAATAATATGAATCATATTCAAATTATTCATGATAATTAAATCACATTTAATTATCAATTTCTCAATGCTCACATATATAAATCATCAATGGAATTATTCTTGAAGTCTTTCAAATAATGTGCTTTCTCTGCAGATACTAGGAGATACGGACATGGTGATTGTACGTTCCACGTATAGTGACTTGGATATTGAGATCATATCTCAAATCCAGATCAAGGGGACCTCCCAAAGATGTTTGATTAAATCAAAGATGTAAATCTAATCTTCTCATTGCATCTGAATTGTATTCAGATCAATATCCAACATTTGGACTAAAATCAGATTACTTCTCTACTGAGAGGAGTCACTAAAATCCAAACATGTTTCATCACTCCCTCGAATGGAAGCCGGTTATACAATTGTTTATGATCACATCACCCTCGAGTATACCTAATACTCGTGCATCTTGCATACTGGAAGATCTAGAATAAACTCGAAGATTTAGATCAATTTAGATTGTCTTCTTCAAGATTTTATCATTGAGTTTCTCATTTGATCATTGGGAGTTGGTAACGATCATATACCTTCCAAAAACATATATCATTCCCAGGTATTGATCATATACTTTCCAGAAGCATATATCAAACCTACAATTCAGTCAAGCTTCCAACACGAGACGAGCGTGTACGAAATTTGATTCCCAATATCTCATGAGTGAGCTTATGTCTTCCGGTTCAGTAATGAAACTGTAATATCCCTTTATGAGATTGTATTACTCATATGCCATCGTATGTACACCAGCTCACCAGCATATAGACCTTGGTTATATCATCAACCTGTCGGTCTACCACATGTACATACTCAAAAATATAGTAACACATATGTCTCTAGTCAGAGGATGTGTGCCTATATCATGACTGTATACGACATAGGTCTTGGTTATCTCGATCTCGTTAAGTCAAATCTTTGACCTAACTTATCTAACTCCTCCGAATCTCTATTCCTATGCAGAGGACCTACACCAAGAGGTCGGTTAGATATCAATCCATTAGAGAAAGAATTACCATCTCCCACTCAATCTGGAGATCATCTCTTAATAATCATTTGATGGTGCTTGATGAGTCCTCAATCTAACTCTTAGATATTCATCCAAGCACCAACCTCTATGATTCAACAATTGAATTAATAGTTGTATGATCATTAAGATGACCATGATACATAATCCTAATGGTATTTAGGGACCTATTATGTAAATTAACTATTTTTTATTTCAGATCAGGGAATGGTATTTGCAATAACATTTATTGCATAATGGCTCGTTGTGGGCTCGCAGGTCCAACAAAACATTCATAAAAGTCTAAAATTTTTAAAATATTTTGTATTATTGCTGGTAGTTTTCATATTTTCGTTTTTCTTGTCTACTTATCTATTTATGCATTATATAATTAAATAATTATATAAATATATAACAATATGTAACTATTTATAATTACATATATTGTTTTATGTAATTATTAGTAACTATTTGTAACGCTACCATGATAGTTCACACATGTAACTAATCGCATTATTTATGATTATAATTATTATAAAACTACTATCTAAATTATACATATATGTACATGATATGGTTATATGTATAAGAAACGAATCGTATGAAATTAAAAACATATAATATAATTTAGTAAAACAAAAAAACTGTTACTTAATTACACTATATAATGCTAGTAACATCCTGGTGTGATGCATATGTTATGAATTATAAATTATTATAAATATGCTACGTAAAATACGTTTTGGTGTATATTGGGAACATTGTCACGAAGGGGCTTTTACAGGTGCGGGTCATGATTAAAGGTGATTTAATTTGTCAAGGGTAAATTATACATGTTTGTATTATATTGGGGTGAGTGACATGGTCGAAAGCACTTTGAACTGGCACTCTTTAATATTTTCCCGAGGCAACCACTCTAACTTACAGAAAATCTAATAGGAATTAGAAAAGACAGAACCGTAATGAGTAACATGCAAGCACATTCGATCAATTGGTCACATGTCCAATTAATGTGTTTATTCCGATTTTCATATTGCAACATGCAATAGTAGCTGGACAGATTGTGTCAGTCGCATAATCTTTCCAAATATTATGGGTGTTTTTTCTGTAATCGAATAAGATTTTACATGTTGTTGCAGTTATAGATAGTGCACATTATTATAGTTTCTTACGCGTCGCACATTGGTTGAGATGGTCGAAGAACAAGATTCTCCACATGCACAACCTTTAGAGCATGATCTTCAGTCACCTGCTCCATGTAAGAAGTTCATGTCTCATCCAATTTCCATGCCTTCATTTCATACTTCCTTGTTATTTCTCTTATAAAAATCTTTTTTGATACAGATTTTTATCTTCAACCATTTCTAGCTTTTACCATATAGATAGATTTATGTCTTTCTAGTAAGTTAGTTCTTCATTTGATTATTGTATACATAAGATTCATATTGCCTAATATATGTCAGTTGTTTTCTTTCAAAGCACGACGACCATCTGCAGACATTACGAATGGTATTGTACCCACGTTATTTGCTCATTTATCCATATAAAATTGGAGTACATATTTCTATTACAATTAACTACAATAGGTATATCTCATCTAAGTTGAATTTCCTTTTCTCAGATCATGGCAGATGCTCAACTAATAGCTTTGACAATGTGACTCCTTATCCTAGACAAACTATGATTTTTATTTCTTCACTAGTAAACTACTAAAGAAAATTATCTTGATATTCGATTCGTTTAGTAGAAAAACATTGTCTGATTTTAGCTCTCTTTTTAAATATTATTTCTTGGAGGATACTGAGAGCGATGGAACTTTGATCCTCCCGATTCATGTTGCAGTAAATGTGGTGCAATTATATGGTTTGAAGAAAAGAGTACTGCAATCCCAATTAGGCATCCACAATTTCAGCTTTGTTTCTCATATGGAAGAGAACTAAATTGCCGTTGTTGAGAAATGTCCCTTATTTCTTGAACAACTTCTATCTAATCATCATACTTATGTTGCACATTTCAAGAAATTTGTTCTCCAATATAATAATTATTTTAGCTTCACCTTTGTTGAAACATATATCGTCCCAACAATTGCTAATTCTCAAGATCCTTACTGTTATCGAATTCACGGATAAATGTACCATAGAATAGGATCATTACCACCTAAAGAAGGAAGTTCTCCAAGTTTCGCACAAGTTTATGTTTATGATCTTGAGCTTGATTTTAAAAAGACACACTTTTGGGTTGGATTAGCTGATGATATCGTTAATAAGGACTTGATGGCATCATTGCAGTCAATCTTGGAATACTGTAATATATATGTCTCCATCTTCAAAAGTGTTAGAGATTGGACTCAAGAAAATAGTAGAAGTCATGTGACTTTGAAGATCATATATTCTAGAAAAGTCAATCATGGTGAATTTGCTACTCATGTATCTTTTGAGATTGAAGTATTAATGGTTGGAGATGAGGACACATCTGGAGAGAATCCTGATATAATTACATGCAAACAAGGAGATCGATTTCAACTAATTAATGAATTCCACCCATCATATATGCCTCTACAATACCCCTTATTGTTCCCATATGGTGAAGATGGTTGGCGATTAGGTCTTAATCGCTACACCAAAGATGGACATACATAATGTCGTAATACAGTAGTATCCATGGTGAATTTCTGCGCTTTCGGGCTACAAAATCGAGCCGTTAATCGAAAATTGCATTGCTGAGATGGGGTAGATTAATTCAACAATTTATCATTGATGCATATGCATGCATCGAAAAAAGAAGATTAAGTTGGTTGCGTAAAAATCAAGACAAATTGTGGCTTAAAAGCTTTGGGGATATATATGATGTTATATGCGATGGGAAAGAGTTGGGTGTAAGCACATGAAAAAGGAGAATTCTACCTGTTTCTTTCATCGGAGGTGCAAGATATATATGCTCTAGAATTATTATTATTATTATGCAATGACTTTATATGCATGGTCCAGAGCACTTGATTTATTTCTGACATTTATATGTAATCCAAAGTGGCTAGAGATTTGATATTTGCTTGATATTGTCGGGTGTTCATCTTCAGAGGATCGTCCATATTTTTAATAGAAATCTAATCAATGATAAATGTAAAAATTTTTTTTGGAATTTTTGGATTTAAAATGCAACAATGAAAAATGCAAACTTTTTAGGGGGTTTTATGCAATTTTTCATGCAAAAAGAATGGAAAATTAATGAAAATTTTACTGAAAGTTAAACATGATGAAATGAAGATACAATAATATTTTTGAAAATTTTCGTGAATATTTATTTTTTTATTTTTTAATGAAAATAGAGTAACTTTGAGTATCTAATTCCTAATAAATCTACAAATTGAAATCATCCAGAAGCAAAATTATCTCAAAAGTATATTTCAATGAGCAATCCAAGAGAGTTGACATTTCGCAAAATAATGTATGTGGATCTAATTAAAAATCAGTTATAGAAATCACTCGATATTTATTTCAAGCAGAAGAGACATCTAATTTAAATTAAATTTGGACTATAATTAAAAAGCATTTAGAAGCATCAACTCAGGATTTTTTGGGAATTTTTAAAGAAAAAAATATTTACGTACAAATTTCAGAGCATGAATGGGAAAATTTTCAATCAATTTTAATCTTTGATTTTTAATTAATCAAACCCTGCTAAAAAAATTACAAATAAATAACCACTAGAAAGAGAATTTTATGAAGTACAAATAATATTTTTGTATTAAAGAAATGATGCCAAATAGATATCAAATTAATACGTAAATGCAGGGTTGTTCTTGCAATACATGACTTAAGATAAACAAAATGAAATGTGCACATGTACACTTTTAAAATTACAAAAATGTAGGAGGAATAAAGTGCAATTTTCACAAATAAAATGATAAAATACAAAAAGAAAAAAAGAAAATAGAAAGGACCTTCTCGTAAACGTGGTATCCAAGAAAGGAACCCACCTTCACACGGCTAGGGAAAGCGGGGGCGCACGTCGGCAGTAAGGGAGCTCAGCCGCAGGGGTGGCGAAGGTGACTGCTGGAGATGGCGCATTGACATGCGTCGGTGGCGAGGAATCTTGTTCATGGGGATGGCGAAAGCGGCTGCTGGAGATGGAGGTTGCAGCTGCACGAGGTGGGTGGTGCGTAGCTGCAGGGGCTTCGCCCGACCAGATCTACAGATGGAGGCACGTGCGGGCAGGAGGCGCACGTGGGCAGGGGGTGCGTGTACAACCGCACATGGTGGCACAAATGGGCAGTGAGCCAGTGGGGTATAGGTGGAGGAGGGTGACCTGCGGCTGGAGTGGAGGCCACACGAGGCGGCCGGGTGGTGTAGGAGCAGCCACCTAGCAGTTGGGAGCGGACCAGATGAGTGTGAGCATGAGGAGGGAGATGGAGCCGCCAACATCGGGGCGACGTGGCGGTGGAGGCACGTGTCTATGATGACGATTTGCTACCTTTTTATATTTTTTTTGGTTTGATTTTATTTATTTTATTTTTTTTCAAATAGGAATCAAAAAGTGGGAATGGTGGATGAATGGTTTATTTGATGGTGGAGACGGTGATGATTATGAATGATTCAAGATGTAGGACACAACAAAATATTATATATATATATATATTAAATGAATAAAATAACAAGTAAAAGGAGAGGGAAAAACTTACCTGTGTGGTTCGCCTGATTGCGGAATAACTAAGTTGAACTCCTATCATGGCCTCGCTCTGGTTTGACGAAAATTCAGAGAAGCTATGCAGCTTGGATGCGGCTACGATGAGGTCGATCTCTCCACCTCGGATTTCGTCAAACACAATAAAAACCATCATCATGTTGAAAACTTACTCGATCGTTGTCACCGCTGAGCAGGATGAGCTGGTGGCTTCCTTTCTCTCTCGATTTTGGCAGATGATTCTATCATGTGGGTGGCAACGAGCTTTTAAGGGGCAATTGGCATGAGAAGCGGTCAATGCAGAGATGGTTGGCATAGGGGTCGTGTGGAGCGAGTCAGCGGGAGATGTGAGTTGGAGGGAAGAGGAAATTGGGAGAAAGAGGTAGATACATGTGGTTGCACGGGTGAGGGATGGAGAGAGAGAGAAGCGGAAGACGTGAGGCAGTGGTTCTCGCACCACCGCGAGGCACGGAGGAAGCGGGTCGACGGCAGCGACCTGCTACCTTTTTATATTTTTTGTTTTGTTTTGGTTTGATTTTTTTTAAAAAAAAAATTCAAACAGAAATCAAAAAGTGGGAATGGTGGATGAATGGTTTATGTGATGGTGGTGATTATGAATTATTGAAGATGTAGGACATCGATAAAACAAAAAAATATATATTAAATAAATAAAATAACAAGGAGAAGGAGAGAGAAAAACTTACCTATGTGGTTTGCCGGATTGCGGAACAGTTGTGCTGAACTCCTGTCGTGGGATCGATCCAGTTCAGTGAAAAGTCAGAAAAGCTATGTAGCTTGGATGCGGTTGTGACGAGGACGATCTCTCCACCTCGGATCTCACCAAACACGATGGAAACCATCGTCGCATCGAAAACTTACTATGTCGCTGTCACCGTCGAGCAGGATGAGCTTGTGGCTCCCATTCTCTCTCGATTTTGGCGGATGATTCTATCAGGTGGGCGGCAATGAGCTTTTAAGGGGTCGTTGGCATGAGTAGCGTTCAATGCCGAGGTGGTTGATGTAGGGATCGTGCAGAGCGTGTCAATGGGGTATGCAGGTTGGAGGGAAGAGGAGATGGGGAGAAAGAGGTGGGCATAGGCGGTTGCACGGGTGTGGGATGGAGAGAGAGAGAAAGAAGCAGAAGATGGTTGCGGTTCTCGCACCATGCGGAGGAAGCGGTTGCGTGCGATGCTGCGAAGCGGAGAAGCGCATGTGCGTAGAGGGAGAAGGAGAGGGGGTCTACGTGGCATGCCCCGGGATTGCCACATGGCACCAAAAATAAATAAAACTAATAATTATAATAATAAGTAATAAGAATAATGATAATAATAAAATAAAAAATAATAATAATAAAAATATGATAAAATAATTAATAAATGAATATAAATTAAATAAATCACAATATTAATTAAAGTAATAAATTAATAAAGATAAAATAAATAAGTAAATAATAAAGTAATAAGATAAATAATATTAAACAATTAATTAGTCAAAATAAATAATAATAACGATAAATAAAATATTAACATAATAAGAACATAAATAAATAAGATAATAAAATAAAAATAAAAAAATTACAACGGGGATGACACGTGGCGACTACAGAAGCGGCCACGTGTCACTCCCATAAAAAATGGGAAAAAATAAATCCAAAGAAAATATAAAAAGAAATAACAAAAGAGGTTAAATAAAAAATGGCCAACATGAAAGTTTCTTGTCTCGACGAGATCTACAACTTTCATGAATGATTGAAAACCAAAATAAATAATATGTACAAAAAATATTTTTGATGGTATCTTATAGATATAAAATACTGCATTTTGTGTTTTGCAATTTTTTTTATCATTTTTTATATAAGATAAAAATAAAATTAAAACTAGAAAGAATATAAAATAAATATTTACACCTTCTCCAATTTTTTGTATTTTTAATTAATAAAAAGATAAAATAAATAAAAGGGACATATGTATAATATATAATAGGGGCCCAAAACCCAAGTTTCACATACGAACTCCGATTCTTTTTAATTTGGTCTTATTTTTAAGGTAATTGAACGTAAATTAATTAAAAAGTGAGTAGGGGCCCATAGGAGACTGTATGAGAGAGATATTCACATTTTAATGTTCTTAGTCTCAAACTAGGGTTCGGGTTTTATTGGTCAATTTTATAAGTTAGTATTTTGTTGATATTTTTCATAATTAGTGTTAGTAATATAAATACTATAGAGTTGATTTTATTAAATTCTGAATTAGTGAAGAATAGATAAAAATAAGGAAAAATACGGTGATTATACAAGTGATATTTACATGTGAATTTGGCTTCTTATTTAATGCCAATATGCACGCTAAAATAAAGACATTAATTCTAAATGTATGAATGAGAATAATGCAAAATAAATGGGGATATGCAGTTAATTAATCGAGAACAAAGCTCTATTTTCAACCTTTTTAAGAGTGATGAATCACATATTTGTCAACCTCGATAATTAAACCTTACTCGTCCCCGAGAAACTAAAATGAAATGCAAAAAGTGAAATGATTTTGGGTTCCATACCAAGGTCATGAAGAAAAGGTTTCTCGACTTGACCTTTGGATTAGTAATGTGGTGGAACGTTATTGGGAACTGAATTTAAGAACAACCTTTAAGTTCTAGAAGTCTCTATTTAGGTCACCTCAACAGTCAGGTCAGAACAAATCCTCATACGTAAATACTGATGACTACGAATCTTATTTGTACTGTGTAAGTGAAATATAACTCTCCACATCAGAAATAACAAATAAACAACTCCTCTAACAAGGTAACTCTAATTCTCTGGTCTAGCAACTCTTTCCTCGAGGAGCGGGGTATTCCCTTCTAAGTTCAAGTGCAACCAACTCAAGAAGAGGGGCTAAAGAATAGAATGGAGTGTGACCAGTTTAGTCACATATCCGTGGAGCTTGACTAGTGTAGACAATTCTCCTGCTGCAGGCTTCCTTGGTGTGAGACTATGAAGTATATGCCTTTCTTATTTGACTATACAAATATACACTCTGGAAGGCATTTTATTTTCAATTAGGCATGCCCCCTTTTTTGGGGTTCTTTCTTTTTTTTCTTTTTTTGACATATATACAAGGTGCAACATGTACATAAGGAGTTTTTCTTCTTGAGCCAGTATATTATCCCTCTTTTGAAGCTTTATTGCAACCCATAGAATCCCATTGTTAGACGTCGATGCCACTAGACTAGGTTGAGATACACTACCCTCCTTAGAGGAGGACGGATGTTTCCACCGGTGTGCTACTCCAAGCCAAAGGATTCTACCTCCTCACCACCTCATCAATGAAGAGCTACATGCATGGTGCTTGTCCAAGTTAGGTCACCATCTAAATGAATCATGCACGTGTAAGAAATTTAGACCAATCAAGATGACATGTGAACATAGATTTGTGGACTCAAAGAATTAAGTCACTCGACCTGAAAAAAATCTTAACTCCGGTTCCTATAAGATTCCTATGAAATTAGGTTGAATAAAGTTAAATCAAATCCATCCTTGACTTTTATTCATAACTTGGTTCAGAACCCACTAACTTTCCACTTTGCATATGCTAGATATGCAAATGAAATGCAGATGACATGCAACATATATGAATGAAGTGTATGAGATTTTTTGTGAATACAAGGATGATATGCAAGAGTAAATAAGAAGCCTCTCTTTTTTTCAAGTTTTTTTGTATACCTCCTATTTTACAACAAATTTTACAAATGTATTATTTACAAGAATTTACAAAGTTATACAAGTATTATACAAAATAAATACAAATATACATACATGTAAAAATTGTTGCATAATATATTCAACAATACATAGAAGTACGGGTAAAGTATATATATGTATGTAATATATACACGCACTCTGTACTTAGCATGCACTATGTCCTTAATGAGAAGCGAGGAAAAGACATAGCTCGTACTAAGCGTAGGAGAGTTAAAATAACAAAAAAGTATAGAAGTCGATCTGCCCCCTATACTTAGGCTCTGGTCAGCCTAAGTATTGAAGAAGATCAAAAATGGGGCGGTCGAGGTCAAGAGGAGAAATAGATGAATATATACAGGGTGGGCATCGGTCCCCCCTATACATAGGCTCTAGTCAGTCTAAGTCTAGGACATGAGTAAGTGTGAGAATCGATGAGATCTGGAGAATATATAAGGATCAAGAAGCTTTGTGATGAACTTTCTTGCGAGAGAGAGGAGGTGAGTAATATACATATGTATCGCTATCAAATTCATCCTCAGAGGAATAATAGTGATGGGCAGGGAACGTCCAACGAGGGTCGACACACAGCTACTTACTCAGATATGGGTTAAGAACATCCGAACTGAGCTCACTCATATAAATCACCTCATTTGGACCCGATGAGGACTCCTCAGAAAATTCCTTCTCGGGATGCTGAAGGAAACTTCTTAGTCTATTTTCTAGAACCTGAAGCATTGAGAGGGAGAGGAGAGTGACACACCTTGAGGGGTTCGGGGGAACACCTCAAGGAATCAATTCTCGACTTCCTTTCAGTGGATAATCTACCAGAGGAAGGAGGAACCGTGTTTTTGGGTGAGGTCAATTCAGTCTTGGTTGTCTACTTTGAAGGTCTGGGATGTGGTACGGTGCTGACCATGGGTTCCTCATCAGATGAGTCACCATATAGATTGTAAAATTCCTGAAGGGCCAGCACACGTCTCGATAGGAGCTAGTGTTCTTAATTGGCTTGGAATTCATAGTGATGCAAGCAGCATGATTCATGGATGTGTGGGAAGTCTTTGATCCAATGGTCAGCTTGACAACTGGTATCTCATGTGTAGCAGAGAGGTGGGACTCATCTACCTCTCGATTGGGTCATGACTATCAACAGCTTCGTGGGTTCCCCTAGAGTATAGTGTGTCAAAGAATGGGTGAGGTCGGAGTGCTCCCAATGCTGAAAAATTGATCACCCGAGTCTCACAATCTATCATCGCCTTAGCCAAGGCTAAAATGGCTTCCTGAGAATAATTGAAGACTGGGCAAACTCTCCTTGGTGCTCAATGTCAATGATCGTTAAGTCTACCTGGAGTAGAGCAACTTGGAAAGTAATGATGACTGAAATGGTTCCTCTTGACCATTTTATAGACCGATCAACCAACTGAACGATCTTTCTCATCTTTCTGATTGGCCTGAGTTTGAGCTTGTCAAACACGGAGGTCAGAAGGATATTTATCGATAAGTCATCATCGATTCTAACATGGGTGAATGCAGTGTATTTGATTTCACAACAAACCCTAGGCAACCGCTTCACCCTGCGGCTCTTGGTCTTTCTCCCCATCACCAAGGAGGGGGACATAGACACTAGGTGTCTTTATGTCCTTTTTCTCTTATTGCCCGAACTCTTAGGCATCAATTTACTTCTCACAAATCTTCGGAGGTCGGAGAAGTGATCTATGAGCTTTATTAAGGGAAGCTCTAGAATCAGTTCTTTAGCAATCTCTTCCCTAAGAGCAGGGTCCAAATATTTTAGGTCTTTCATTTCTATTTTTATAAGATTGTCTGGTTTTTCATTTTTTTTGATATTTTTGGGATTTTCGATTTTTTTGTTATTTTTGATAGGAGAAGGAGGAGTGGGAGGATGTACAGACTCTAGATTGGAAGGTAAGTGGTTATAGAAGAGGGAGGTAGAATGGACTCCATATGTACAGATTGTGTGTGTTTTCTTGTGTTCTCTATGTTTTTCAACATTGAATCTGTTTATTTTATTCTTCACATCCATACCTAAGCTGGAAATAAATTAAAATCAGTCAGTCTATGACATTTCTATATTTATCCCTAATTAATTCATATCTTTTAATAATCCTAGAAATGCCATCCTCCAAAGACTCCTCATAACAAATCATGGAAGCAGTCTATTCCTTCGGAGGATACTACAGAGATCTTGAAGTCTCATACTCAACATACCTAGACTCTAGCATGTAATGCTGGGTCAAGTATGGACCATCTGAATGGCAGATATTGGTCGGAGCCTCATGTGGTGGAGTCAATAGATAAGGGGTTTGATGATTGAGCTCATGTGTCTAGTCTCCTATATGTGAAGGCTCTCCAAATGAGTGGTATGAAGGCTGGTCAATATGTGCTTGATCACTAAGGTCAATCAAGTTTGGAAGACCATATAGTGCAGGACTCTCCATTTGGTTTTGGTCAACCATGTTATACCCTAAGGTCAAGTCAGGATGTGTATATGTGAATTGTTGTCTGATCCCAACTTGAGGCAAGAAAGAGGTATGTGGCGGTAAATAATTTTGCCATTTCTATGTCTCAGAAGTGTCTTGCTCTTCGAATGATTCCTTGATTCTAGCAAGCGTCTGACTATAAGGTGAACCAACCCACGGTGGAAGAGGATCCGAGGTGTAAGAAGGTGGGGTAGGTGAGAAATGCAAGGAAGTGGGGAAGTCAGTCGAAGGTCTGACTTCGTACTCGGAATGGGGTGGGGAGATAGGAGAGGGAAATGGTGAAGGTGTTCGGCAACCAGTAGAAGAGAAATGATGTAAAGAATTCGAATACAGATACCGATACATTGAGATAATGCGCACGGACATACACAAAAACAAACACAAGAGTAAACCCCAAATTCACCATCTGAATGCTGTGAAGGCCATAAAAGTTCAATCAAATTATCTTGTTTGTTTTAGTTCGTGATAAATCCAAACTTTGAAAGAGTTAACGAGCTATTAGGTGCATGTATTTCCCTAAAGACTGACTCGACTCTTACGAGTAGTTGCACATACTTTCAGCCAGTATGGATGTAAGTAAGGACCGTAAAACGATTACCATTACTTAAGGACCGAGACTTACGCAGTGTCCTTTAAACCATCCACTCTACTAATGAAATACGGACTGTTTACCGGCTACCCATATCTCCTCACTGAGAAGTAACTAATCATTTTTGTAGAATCAGTAGTCAATACGAAAATCCTGTCTTGGCTTTATCGTAGTGTTCGTCTCTCTCTATCTCTCTTTCACTCTCACTTGCAAGTAAATTCAAATAATGAGGGGTTACTCTCCCAAAAACAAGTGTTAATTTTAGTCAAAAATGTTTTTGTCAAATCTTATTAGCAGTCCCGATTTTAAATTTGATTATCACTTGATTAGTCCACCAAGCACGACACACCTAATGATTAGTCCTGATTTGTGTTTATTCCTATGTAGTCAAACCAAGGGAAAGGGACTCGAGAAAAACCGATGCAATTGGAAAATCAATGAAGCATGCCCAGTTCAGAAGACATGCATTTATCCTCGCGCTCTACATGCAGGATGCAAAAGAGAATTGAATTTTTACACTCTATGAAATGCAAATGAGAAAACCATTCCTAGACATGTAGTTCTATTAGCGAGTGATGAACAATTTAGTTTGGACTAATAGATCTATGGTCTAAGTACGTCTCATTAAGTGCGATGTGTGGTCCTATAGAGTATGATTACAAGCAATAAAATGATCTAAAAAATGCTCTAACAGCCGCAAGTGTAGGTCCTAGTCTACGTCAATCAACTACACGACCACGAAGGGTCCAATGTCCAGTCGTGATACACGCACGAGATTCCAAACATAATCTTCTAGAAATCAAGAAATTATTACAAATTAATTTTTTCAAAAATGAAAAATAAAATCTCTCTTCAAAAATCTTCTTAGTGTCTCAACAACTGGCTTGCTCCACGAATCGACAGTCTCCAATGCACTTTGAGATACGTCGAATTAAAGAAAGTCACTCCAAGTCCACCGAACCCTTGTACAAAAGGATAAAATTTATTCAGAGAGATATGTCAAAATATATACAAAAAATAAATAGAGAAATAATTGAAAAAATGAAATAATTACAAGGTGGTTCAGGGGTCAGACTACCCGAGCGAATGGAAAACCTAAATCTAATTTTCTAAAATGATCATAAGTCGTTTGCCTCCCTGGCAATGGCACCATTTGACGAGCCTCTAATATGCCAGGTTTTATGTGTCGTGTTATTATAGTCAGGCAATTAGGATCGATCAAAAATTAACTACACGAATTGATAAACCAACGAATTAATTAATATGTAGTTTTGTATTTATTTTACCAGGGCAACCCCAAGGTCAACTAAAGGAGGCAAAGGTACAATGACAGTCAACTTAGATGAATTGTCTCTAGGTTTCCACGATGTTTTTTTTGTATTTTTAATGCAAAAGAAATGCCAAAGCACAAATGAGATTGAACTAGTTTATTAAGGAATCAAGCAACTTAGTTAAATTAATTTTAATGTGAAATTAATCCATTTATCCAAGTTATATTTTTCTTGGATACCTAATCCAATGATAAATGTAAAATGCATTTTTTTGGAATTTCTACATTAAAATGCAAACACTGAAAAATACAAACTTTTTAGGGGTTTGTATGCAATTTTTCATGCAAACAAAATGCAAAATTAATAAAAGTTTTATTGAATATCAAACATGATGAAATGAAGCTACAGTAATACTTTTGGATTTTTCATGAAAATAAGTTTTTTATGAATTTTTTAATGAAAATAGAGTGACTGCGAGTATTTATTTCCTAATAAATCCATAAATTGAAATCATCCAAAAGAAAGATTATCTCAAAAGTATATATTTCAATAAACAATCCAAGAGGGTTCAGATTTCACAAAAATAGAGTATGTGGAATTAACTAAAAATCAATTATAGAAATCACTCGACAATTTATTTTAGGCACAAGACACATCCAATTTAAATGAAGTTTGGAAAATAATTAAAAATCACTTAGAAGCGTCATCTCTAATTTTTTGGGAATTAGCAAAAAAATATTTACGTACAAATTTCAGAGCACGAATGGGTAAATTTTCAATGATTTTCAATCTTTGATTTTTAATTAATCAAACAATGCTCACAAAATTACAAATAAATAGCCACTAGAAAGATAATATTTTGAACTACAAATGATTTTTTGTATTAAAGAAATGATACCAAATGGGCGCCCAAATTAATACATAAATATAGGGGTGTTCTTGCAATACATGACTTAAGATATACAAACTAAAATGTGCACAGGGGCATTTTTGTAATTATAAAAACATATGGGGAATAAAGTTTAATTTTGGCAAATAAAATAAATAATAAAAAATTAAAAAAATAAAAAGGTCCTTCTCGTGAACGTGGGTTCCAAGAAAGGAACCCACCTTCACATGGCTAGGGCAAGCAGGGGCGCACGTTGGCGGTAAGGGAGCTCCGCTATGGGAGTAGAGAAGGTGGCTACGAGGTTGCGAAGCGGCTACTGGAGATGGAGGTTGTAGCTTTGTGAGGTAGGCGACGCATGGAAGTAGGGGCTTCGCCTGGCGAGATTTGCGGCTGGAGGCATGCGCGCGGGCAGGAGGCACGAGTACGGCCGCATGTTGTGGTACAGATGGGCGGTTGGACGGTGGGGTACATGACAGTAGCGTGCGGGCTGGAGGTGCAGGAGGGCGACCTGCGGTTGAGTAGACGCCACGTGAGGCAGTTGGGTGATGGAGGAGCAACCGTGTTAGGCAGCTGGGAGCGGACTACAGGAGGCTGCACGCGAGGAGGGAGATGGAGCCGCTGACATTGGGGCGACGTGGCGGTGGAGGCGCGTGTCGAGGACGATGGCCTGCTACCTTTTTTTTATTTTTGTTTGATTTTAGTTTCTTAATTTTTTTAAAGAGGAATCAAAAAGTGGAAATGGTGGATAAATGATTTATGTGATGGTGGAGATGGTGATGATTATGAATGATTAAAGATGTATGACAACAACAAAACAAAAAATATATATTAAATAAATAAAATAACAAGGAAAAGGAGAGGAAAAAACTTACCTGTGTGGTTCGTCGAATTGCGGAGCAACTATGCTGAAATCTAGTTGGGACCTCGATTCAGTTAGGTGAAAAATCGGAGAAGCTATGCAGCTTGAATGTGGCTACGACAAGGTTGATCTCTCCACCTTGGATCTTGCCAAACATGATGGAAACCGTCATTGCGCCAAAAACATACTCGGTCTTTATCACCGTCGAGGAGGCTGAGCTGGTGGCTCCCTTTCTCTCTCGATTTTGGCAGATGATTCCATCAGGTGGGCGACGAAGAGCTTCTATAGAGCCATTGGCATGAGTAGCGGTCAATGCGGGGGTGGTTGGCATGGGGATCGTGTAGAGCGAGTCAGCAGGAGATGCGGGTTGGAGGGAAGAGGAGATGGGGAGAAAGAGGTGGGCATAGGCGGTTGCACTGGTGAGGGATGGAGAGAGAGAGAAGCCGAAGACGCCGGGTGGTGGTTCTCGCACCGCAGCGAGGCACGGAGGAAGCGGTTGTGCGCAATGCTGCACGAAGTAGAGAGATGCAGGTCCGTAGGGGGAGAAGGAGAGGGGGGCACGTGGCAGGCCTCAGGGATGCCACATGGCACCAATAAATAAATAAAATTAATAGTTATAGTAATAAGTAATAAGAATGATGATAATAATAAAATAAATAATTATAATTACAATAAATAAATAAATGAAAAATATTTAAAATAATAAATAAATAATAATAATTAAAGTACTAAATAAATAAAGATAAAAAATAAGTAAATAATAAAGTAATAAAATAAATAGTATTGAATAGTTAATTAATTAAAAAAATAATAATCAAAATAGTAAGATAATATATAAATATGATAATAAAATAAATAAAAAAGAAAACAAAAATTTAACTGGGGGTGACACGTGGCGGCTATAGGAGCGGCCACGTGTCGCTCCCAATAAAATTGAAAAAAATAAATCTAAAGAAAATTAGAAAAGAAATAACAAAAGATGCCATATAAAAAGTGTCCAATATGTAAGTTTCTCTTTTCGATGAGATCTACAACTATCGTGAAGGACCCAAAACTAAAATAAATAATCTGTACAGAAAGTATTTTTGATGGTATCTTATAGATTTAAAATACCGCATTTTGTATTTTACAATTTTTTGCTATTTTTAAATAAGATAAAAATCAAAATAAAATCAGTAAAAATATAAAATAATTA
The DNA here is from genome assembly GCA_037367405.1 of Ottelia alismoides. Taxonomy (NCBI): domain Eukaryota; kingdom Viridiplantae; phylum Streptophyta; class Magnoliopsida; order Alismatales; family Hydrocharitaceae; genus Ottelia; species Ottelia alismoides. Next base: position 379,841 of record JAZKJV010005152.1, on the reverse strand, counting down.
TCTACACATTTGCCTTTTTTGGATTTTAATAAAAAGACAAAATAAATAAAAGGGACATATGTCCAATATACAATAGGGGCCCAAAACCCAAGTTTCATATACAAACTCTGGTTCTTTTAAATTTGGTCTTGTTTTGAAGGTAATTGAACGTACATTACTTTAAAAGTGAGTAGTGCCCCATAGGAGTCTGTATGAGAGAGATATTGATATTTTAATGTTCTTAGTCTCAAACTAGGGTTAAGGTTTTATTGGTTAAGTTTACAAGTTAGTATTTTTTTGATATTTTTCATTTATTAGTATTAGTAATATAAACATTATAGAGTTGATTTTATTCTGTTCTGAGTTAGTGAAAAATAGATAAAAATAGGAAAATATGGTGAATATACATATGATATTTACCAGTTAATTTAGCTTCTTATTTAATGCAAATATGCATGCTAAAATACAGACAATATTTCTAAATGTACGAATGAGAATAATGTAAAATAAATGGAGATATGCAGCTAATTACTCAGGAACAAAGCTCTATTTTCATCTTTTAGAGTAATGAATCACATATTCATCAGAGACAATATTTGACGTTGAGGTATATCCGATAAATAGGCGACGTGATGATGGTAAAAAGACACAAGCACTACAATGTTTGTTGATAATAAATGGATTGTTCTTACAATATTAGATTTGTTGATGAAATTTGATGCTCATATAAATGTTAGAGCTTGCAATCAAATGCAAGAATCAAATATTTGTTTAAGTATGTTCATAAAGGATTTGATAATCTGACATTTGCTTTGCGGAAGATAACCAAGTTACCATTGGCAAAATCCACCAATACTCAAATGCAAGATATATCTTGGCAAATTTTTGACTTTCGATTACATGAATGGCATCCTGTAGTTCAACATTTATATTATGACTTACCTGATGAACACTGTGTTAGAGATGATGACCCTTCAACAACTACTAGAGTCCTTCTATCGGCAAAACTATGTTAACTGTATGGTGTTTCCAATAAAACTATCCTGATGGTAGATCATACACATATGTGTAGTTTCCACGACATTATGTTTGGAAGGACGAATGTAAGCAATGGACACCATGTATTTGTGATAACTGTATATGACGTCTTATAGCAGCTAAATTATCATATGGAGAATGATATTATCTAAGAATATTACTGCATGAAGTTATCAAGGCAAAAAGTTGTGCTGACCTTTGTATGATAAATTCTATTGCATACAAAACCTTCAAAGATGCTTGTGATGCTCTAGGACTCCTAGACAATGATAACGAATGGACTTATGTAATTGAAGATACAACTTTACGGGAAACTGCATGGCAATTAAGACACCTCTTTGCATCAATTTTGATAACAACATGCTTAACAAATCGTAAAAGTCTTTGGGATAAATATAGGAGACATTTTACTGATGATTTCCAAGAAAGACGTGCATGTGATTCCTTATGTGTTGTTTGTAGATTGTTCGATGAAGAGATACATAGAAAAGGTTTACAACATCTACAATCAATCTTGAAGAAAAATGGCAAATCACTTAATGATTACAGATCTCTACATGTTCCTTAAAGTAGCCATGAGCTACAAGATCATGATTAGCTACTTATAGATGAAAGGAATTACGATGTAGAGTACAAACATTCAGAATTTGTTCGGTTATTTTATGAATTTAATGAGGAGCAACTACGTGTGTGTGTGTGTGTATAATGAAACTATCCATTCATGTGAAGCTACCATTGGTTCATTTATTTTTCATTTATGGTAGTAATGGAGTCGAAAAACATATTTGTGGAAAACAATCATTGATGAACTTCGCTTAGAATGACATATAGTTCTTCTAGTTACCTCCTTTGGAATTGCATCGTTATTATTGCTTGGTGGTCGGACAACACATTCAAGATTCAAAATATCCTTGGAACTTGACTGATCATCAACATGTAATATTCCACAACATTTCGCATTGGCTAAGCTAATTTGTTCTAGCAAGTTAATTATATGGGATGAATCACCAATGGTCAACAAAAATGCTTTACATGCATTAGACAAAATGTTAAGAGACTTACTGAGGGATACATGAGAATATGCTGAAAATCTACCTTTTAGAGACATAACTATTGTTCTGGTAGGTGACTTTAGGTAGATACTTCTTGTTGTTCCTAGAGGTTGTTGAGCTAATATAGTTGATGCCTCCCCACTGATGAATTCTCGTTTATGCACCTTTAGTCTTTCATTTTAAGTTTTAGACCCCTAGCTAAATACATGTAAATAGCACTAACATGCATGAATTAATATCCTTATATTGACCTACAAATAGTGTGTAAATACATGTTTTAAACCCTAAATAAAAGAATAGAGACAAGAAAAGAAAAATAAGCGAAGTATACTTCATATTGACTGACCCTGAACTCTGAAACCAAGTCAAATGTTGACTTGGTTGACCAGGAATAAAGTAGGGTAAGATAGTGTGAAACAATGTACATAAAAAACCCATAAAAACTCTAAAAATGGGGAGTACATAATATAGTGTAAATAGCTCAAATTTATATTAATTTATTTGGCATCATGTACACCTAAAATAGAAATGTGTTCAACAGGAAACTTATACATGATAATCTATATAAAATAATAAAAATATTGACAAAAATATATCATGCACATGTCACTCTGTATACTTAGTTGAAAAAGCTGTAAAAGGAACTTAATTGATCAATATCTTCCCCTATATGAATTCAAATTGAACCAAACCTCACCTCCATTGTATTTAAAATTAAATTATATATCTAATGAAGGTGATTTCATTTTAATTGGAGTTAAGATGCAAAAATAGGCTAATTGGGGCACACGAGTACTTATGTATCTGTATTTTCAACCATATTATTTATTGTATATACTGTTAATCCTCGTATATTTCTAAAATAATCGTACACATTATATACCATATATTAAAAATACAAATTGAAATTAAAACCCCCTAAAAGGACTAAAATAATTAATAAATACCAATATATATGTAAAATACACCTATATTGAAAAATACTTGTAATTATTTGTAAATATAAATAAACATATACTCCCATATATATACACATATCACAAATAATATTTTATAAATAAATTATTTAATAAAGGTATTATTTATATAAATAACAAAATAACAATACAATCCATATTATATATACATTATTATATATAAATAATAATATATAAATAATAGTACATACTATATTAGGTTGTATAAGTAAATAAAAATCATAATAAATTAGTTTATAAAATAATAAACATTTTTACATTTTTTGTTTTATTTAATAAAATCATTGTCTACTTTAATTAGTTATTTTATTTTTATTATATTTTGTCATGTATTATGTTGATGTGGTCCTAGGTAGACCAATCAAGCAGGTTGGGTTGTTGACATGCGATCAACACCCCCTCCTCTTGTAGAGATATGTAAGAATATGTCCCCTCCTACTTTTCAACGATTTTTCCAAAATGGATCGTTCCTCTTTTGGCATGATCCCTTCTTTAACTTTGAAGATCAAATCATGCTCCTTTTTACCTAAATTTTAGATTTGGTTCTGATGAATCTCCATTTCATCACCTCTATTCATCTATTTTTGCTTTAAATCCTAGTAAAATGCATGTAAATATCATTAAATTGCACTGAATAACATCACATATTTACATGTAAATATAATATAAAGACTTGTATTTAGACCCAAAATAAAAGAATAAAGGAAAGAAAAGAAAAGGAAATATCAGATATATTGACCAATCCTAAACCTCGAGACCAAGTCAACATGGACTTGGTTGACTAGGAATAAAGCACGGGGAGATAAGGGCAAAATATTGTGCATAAATACCTAACAAACCATGATTCAATTAAGTATAAATAGCGCATTCTTACACTATTTTATTTCATATTTTACACTCTCCAACTAATATTTTTTTCAACATGAAACTTGTACATAAAAATACATAGAAAATTATAAAAATAATTTCCAATAAAAATCATGCATTGTGCATCTGGGACATGTAGATGAAAAAGCCGCAAATAAAACTTTATTAATCAATATCTCCTCCATCTGAACACAAAATTCATCAAACTCACCTCCATTTTATTTCAAATTAAGTTATCTATATGATGTAGATGATTTCATATAAAATGCAGCATACAAAAGCTGGCTTTCTAGGGAAAATGCTTAACTAGTCTTCCTTGGTTTCAGACACCAAAATTCTTCATTCTCAAAACTTATATAGTTTTCTTGGCATAAAAAATAGTTTAGGAAGTTCTCATCATCGAGCACACCATCTACTACCTAAGTCGGCTTGCTCGCTTTTGACCTTTGATCTCGCTTCTTGCACCCCTACGCTAATCATACATGCGCTTAGCCGTAGGTTCAGAACAGTTGACCGGATGTGGCTATGGCCTTATGGTTCGTGAGCACATCATCTTTCTTCTCATCAAAACAATGCTTGTGGACTAATTGCCTAGTGGAAGGTTAGGGAAAGAAGAGGGAGGGCGGAATTTTCTTCCTTTTCGATTCTATTTAACAGTTTGCTCCACCTTGCTTAGGGTCCGAGTCATATTAGAGGTGCGTCGAGGGGGAAAAGTCCTTTCCAAGAATGATCCCGTGGGAACTATGTGACAAAGCAGAGAAGGGGACAAGGTTCAAGGTGTAGGAAAAGACACATAACAACATCTTTGACTTTTAAGAAGTTCAGATGTTTTACTTACTAACCATATAGCACACACCTTGCTCTTTACTAGGCATGGAAAGCATACGAGGCCATGATAATCTATTTCCTGAGTGAGGTAGGCATTTTGGGGAGGTTAGGCAGATCTCAGGGGACGTAGTAGCATTTGCCACACCATAAAGTAAGAAAGCGTGTTGCCACATGGGTATATGACAGTTGTGGGAAAGATACGAGAGGCATGAGTGCAGTTGTAGAAAGGTGAGAAAGACCTCTGAAAGTGATTCCCTAGTTTTTCGCATGATCATTCTAGAAAATACAGTGATTTGAGAGCCATATATCTGGGCCCATAATAGGAGGAGAAAGGCGGTCCTCCTCTCTTTGGGGATCAAAGGGGGGAGGGACTCGCATTGACCACATACAAAGTGAAGCCATCTTCCTCATTTCTCTCCACATGACGACATGCAAAAAAGACAATGGAAGGACACTTGATAATGTTCCCTTGTAAACACCACATGTATGGCTTGCCTCGAGCAATTCCTACTAAAAATGACCTCACCAGATATAAATTTCGGAACTACTCTCGGCTTGCTTTATGAGGATATGGTGATATGGCAGTCAAATACTATGGACTGAGACCTCCGTCAATATTTATATGATGCTATGGCATCCTCTCTACTGCCTTCTGAGCCTTCGTCGAGACTGATCTCTGCCTATTACCTTATCCAGACCCGATGGTTCTTTCATGGCATTTCTAGAAGTCCTGCTAGAAAAAGAGAAGGCTCTCTCTATGACTTCACGAAGAGGAGAATCGTTTATTTGACCGACAAACTATGTGGGAAAATCAAGAAGAAAATCACTAAAAAATAGCAACATTTGAGTTGGCTTACAATAATCCACCTCAGCAACCTCAGAAGGGGGGAAAGGTGAGTCATCTTATCCCATTCCCTCAGGCTTGACGGGAATTCTTTATCTAGGATTTCTAATATAATAGTTTGAGGACATATAAATGCCTCTAAATTATATCAAAGTTTTCATAACCTTCAAAGACATTTTTAAACAAGAAAGTAGACGAGGAAGAAGTTGAGAAGTGGGAAGGTTGTTCACATTGGGGTGCTTCTTGAGGATTGGCATGTACCTAGCTATCGTAGAGATTCTCTTGCACATGTCTGTGTGCTTCTCCCTGATCTTTAGCATCCCTTGCATATGGATCTGAAACCTCTACCCCATGTCACTAGAATCTGTAGTTAGCTTTCAATCGGGCATGGCTTCCTCCACTCCGATGTGTCTTGGATGCTATTAGAGAAGGTCCCTGACATGAAAAGCAAAAGACACTTTTAATGTCAGCGGTGTTGTCAAGTGATCCTGAGAGAATTTCAATTCCATCTTGGGATTAGGGTGCAAAGTCAGAGGTGCATATTTTCATATAGAAAAGAAGCCTATTTCCATGTCGGTCATCAAGAGAGCCTTCACCAATCTTTGATAGAATGACCCAATAAAGTAAGGTTGATGTAGGACATGGCCCTGCATTTTGAGAAAAAAGAGAATATATCAAAGGGAGATTCAAAGTCCCATGGGGGAGAGGTGGGGTAGCCTACCTTTAGGAGTAGGGGCTGAAAACGACATATATTATTTGATCTGGTTTATCTGGCACGCCCGCTTTGGTCGTGGGGTGCAAGCGGGGGGGGGGGGGGGGGGTTGCATGAAGAAGTAGCCTCTGATTGTAATTAGCTTAGTGGCTTTGGTGCCTATGTTAATTCTCTCATCTCTACCCGAAAAGTCACATCAGCAGGACTTTCCAAACTTAGGTGAGTCCAGAGCCCAGACATTCTCTACAGAGCCTTCTCGAGTGTGCATTCTACCTGAGTCAGAACTTGGATTTTGCGAGTTCATTTATTTATCAAGTGCGGACGTAGTAGCTGAGAAGCTAGTTGATGGGGCATTTTTCCACATTTTGACAACGTATCTATATAGTTAACATATTTTATTTTCTTTGCTTTTGCCCTTTGCTTTTCATGTCAACGACCTTCTCTAACAGCATCCAACACTGCCAAGACATAACAGAGTAGAGACGGCCATGCCTGATCGAAATCTGTTCTTTAGTTTTTGAGGAAGGGATGCATATATATTCTAGCAACTATGCGTGTATCTCCTGCTCCAGAAACCTATAAGGGCGCATAGCACATGAAACTACATATGGGATTGAGGGCTCGTGTCTGCCAACACAAGATAACTAAAGTACAAAGTCTAGAAGCATGGAACTTTCTCATTAATTCAAGCGTCAAGAAGAGGTGTAAGGAATACTGGACTAATATTGTGGAAGGGAAGATGATATAGACACATTTCATAGGCACCTCGAATACTACTTGAAGAGTGGGTCTTGTAATTGAGAAGTCCAAGAAGTCCCAAGTCTAAAAAATGGGATCAACTTGTCATACTTACGAACGACATAATATGATAAATATTCTGACCCGTAGTCTCGTATTTTGATAAGGCTAGCCAATGTGAGTGAATTTCAATGAAGTCGACTCCCAAAAAACTGAATGGTATGTATTCCTATGCCATCGATTGGAGATCATAGGTCTCTTGATAGTCAGTCTTGCCACTGAAGACTATCGAAGCATTTAATAGAATCTGGGGCCAGTTTAGGAGAGTCAGTAGGAATCAAAATCTTTAGTTGGATCGCTACCATATGATAAGGTTCAATACAATATAAAACACCCATGTTATTTGCAATAGGATTCATCTTTTTGTTCCCTTGAGATGACCAAAACAGGCAATGCCTGAGTAGGAAAAGGTTGGTTTTTATGTCAGTGAGCTTGTTTTGGGTCAGTTAACTGTATTATATGCTCGAGCTAGAGGGTCAAAGGTCTCACTATGATCATTCCCAGTGCGAGTGAGTTTCGAGTGTCTTCATGGATAGTTAAGGATCTTTCTCTATTATAACCTTCTTTGAAGAGAGGGGAAATCGAGACTAATTTTGAGAATCTATTTCTTTCTCCTCACTACTTTTCTATATTTGAGAGAGGAAAGAAAGAGTCTATTTTCACAACACAATTGGAGGGTAGGATCCGAAATGGGGCAAAGCACGTCGAAAGGCATGACTTTTCCTAAAATCATATGTCTTCGAAATCAACTAGCGAGCTCCCCTTATCCCCAACATCTCTCTTTATACGCGTCTTTGACGCCCTAAATGACTACCAACTCTTCCTACGCATTCTAGTAATTAGTTCCACTCATAGAAGACTCACGCTTTAGAGAGGTCAGTTCTGTGCCTTTATTCTCCACTAAGAGAAAAGCTTTGCTGGCCAACGAGATGCTAACATTGTTGGCTTTTCTGCTCTTTAACTTGCTCTTCTATCGCCTCGCTCACTCGCCTTGCCTGAATCTCTATGGGAAGGCTCTCACTCTTTTTTTGAGTTCAGAGTTAGGGAAAAGAGACAGCCTAATTCTTGTTTTTCTCCTAGAAGAGTGTGTACCGCACCTAACTAAAGAATCCACTCTCAGACTAATACCAAATCTACTATTTTTTTCATTAATTTCCTGGGATTGCTTGGTCTCCGATTACCAAATATGGGATACATGGCAGCAAAGTGTTGAGGCTCGTCCATATTTCTTTGGGTTAGGAGTGAGGTTGTCAGCTTTTGGGATGCAACATATTCCACCAGTTGAGTGGAAACTTGAATATTAGTATATCGGTCGGTCCAACACAGATTGAATAGGAGTCAGTTCGAGAGGAAGCTTTTGAAAACATGGTGCACCCAGGTAAATAAAGAACAAGGTGTATCTTGCTCATCCGACATGGCATGAATTGCCAAACCTACTCTCAAGAATAGGGAGACTTTGAAAAAGGCGTGATTCATTAAGTGAAAGACTCCCACGAATACTCTAAGATGCTGTAAGAATAGATCAGATAGCCTAATTCACCGATCAGTGAAGGCAGCTATATATTTGGGGGTCTCGCAACTAATATATATTTCTAAACCCCCATTCCAAGATGCTTTTCATCTAGATATATAATAGTCGAGGTTGTCCCTATGTGAACTTCACAGGGAAGGAAACTTTTTCCTTGTGTGAACCTCACAGTCTAATTTGAGTGAACATCTCCTTTGCCTTATAATCTAGAATCGGGATCCTCACGCCAATCGGTCTTAGCCTCATCTGAGTTGAGGGCTATCAGAGCAGGATGGAAGGATGTCTAGTGTAGGTCTAGTAGATGTGCAAGTTCCCCAGGAAGAAAAGCGGTTTCTAGCAAACAAGCAAGAAGTGAGTGATCCCCAGTTTCATGCAAAGTGCAAAAATTCTCCTTTCCTATATTACTGCCCGTCCATCAGATTAGCTCGATAGCTAACCTTCTGCTCAACTACTTAACTCACTATCAAATCTTGATTCTGTGCGTCTTAATTCATTGTGTACTCGAGTCTTCGCCTGTGGGACTAATTAGCATCTTCTGGAATGTAGAAGCTGACGAAAGCATGAGAATATTCTAATTACCAAAGCTCTTCCGCTCCGTCGCACAACTAGAGGGCTTAAAGGCTGCTAAAATGACATCAAGTCGATTCACCTCCAAAGAATAGGGAGGACCCCGAGGAGAATTAGGCAATATGAATGCTTACCTACTCCTCTGAAAAAACCAACTGACCTTGCCCTTTACCTAGACAGAGAAGCACCATTGTACTTGGGCATCTATATATAATGTTATTTTATTTAACTCCTTATATTTTTACTCCCTTTATTTTTTAAATAATAATTTTATATATTACAAAAAAATGTATTAAAAATATAAACATAAATAAAAAATTAAAATAAATCCAAAAAATAAGGGAATAAGAAATTAATATAAATATAAATACACATAAATATACTCGAACATCAAATATTTGTAATTATTTTTAAACAACTCTGATTAAAATGATTTTGTTTGTATTAATTCAATATAAACATATATAAAAGTATAAAAAAATCACAAAAATATCACCATAAATTGTTGGTAAATGGAACTGCTTTACTTTTTTCCAATATGCGTGTAATCCAAATTTTATTTTTGGAGCATATAAAGTCCAATTCAATCCAACTTACTTTTAAAGCTCATCATTTGAAAACTTTTAAAATTTAAAAATACTTTAAAAAGTGATCGAGGCTCATTTGTGAAAAGTCGATTCTGGGACCCATTTGTACAATAGTTTACGGCTTTTATTTCTTTTGTATAATTTCATTTTAACATGTTTTTTATTTTAATTTGATTTGGTTAGCTGCACAGTCTACTTTCTATTAAAATTGAACAAAATTGATTAAAAATACAAAATAAAAGAGATAAAAATAGGTCTTTTCTATACAAATTGACTTGTATTTTATCTTCCACATTGTTATCTTTTTATTTCATAAAATTTAAAAATAAAAAAATATTTTCAAGTATCTTATATTATATACTATTATTATAATATATAATATCGTAGCATTATTAACAAGAAAACAAAATAAAAATCATAAAACTCCAAAATAGGAATTTCACACGTAAAAAATATATTTAATATTTGTATATTTTATTCTAAGCATTTTTTTTTGGAAAACCTTCTTCTGTAATGGTATAGATAAAATTATTTTGAGACAGTTTTATGTTTTGAATTTTTTATTTTGAGGTCTCTTATTATTTATTTCATGCTTATTTTCATTGGGAAAACTCACTTTTTGTTATTGGTCCACATCACACACTTGCCACCAACTAAAAGAGAAAAATATTTTAATACACTCCTCCCATTGGTGGATACCCCTCCACATCAGCATCTTCTCTTCTTATGGAAATTTGACCCCAAGTCCACTTTTCACCCTCTTCTTCTCTCTTTCCTCTTCCATGCAAGAACCCAACAACCCTCTCTTGTGTCTTCTTTATCCTTGAGCCTCCCCCATCATCCCTCGACTTGTGCGCCCACTGACCACCTCCTCCTCATGCAGACCACCTTTAATAGCCATCATCTCCTACATTCCTCCACCAAATAAAAATGGTCTCAAAGCCCTTTTTTTGAATCCATTTGCCATTTGTTGAGTTCTTCTCCAAGCTCCCTCCAATACCGCTAACAGTGAGATCTCGAGAGTTGAGCCACGACAGAGTAGAGCTGATCTTTGACGTGATTCAAGTGGTCATCCACCTATACAAAGTTTATCTCCGTCAATCTTCGAGGACTCTGACATCCACTCGTTGCGATTTTCAATATAGGTATCAACATATTATAGTTTAATTTAGCTTGTTCCTTCTTGTTTCTAGTGTAAAAGAATCACAGATTGAACCTATTCCATCGCTTCTCCACTGCTTATCACCCTCATCATCGCCACTCTCTACTTATACGCATATCCCCTCGTAACCTCCACAACCTACGACCAATTATGTGGTCGGAGAAGAACCTCCAATCTCCCAAACGTGTGGGAGGAACCATTTCACGATCACTATTTTGAGGATTTAATGTGCAGGTCAAGTTCCCCAAACTTGAGCCCTTTCCAACTTGTAGATCAAGCCGGAGCATCTCCTGCATATCGTACTCCCTCATCAAAGTTGAGGACCACCGACCAACTCCTTTTTGCTTGATTCACAATAGTAGTGGATTAAAATGGAGAAGAGGAAGGAGGTTCATGCATGCTATAGCCTTCGTTGGATCGGACCCCTCATTTCTCTCGCAGACGTTAGATCATCCAGAGCCCTAACCGTCCGATCGACCTTCATCCACATGCATCCACATGTGGAACGTGGATTAGTGGAAAAACTTGAGCATATGCCCCCACATTTTTGAGATATTGTAGGAAGTTTTTCGAGTATTTTTTAAATCGTAGTTTCGTTCTTTCCTTCTCATATGTACCCCTGCCTTAATGCTTATTAATCATTCATTTGAACTGCATTATTTGTGAAATATTTTTTAGAAAGATGATTTAATCGTCTAGATTATATTCAAGTTTCACAAATATTCCGATGCACGAATTATTTTTAGTGGATTTTTGAAGTCAGTGTATTATTTTTACTTATTTTATTAATAACTATTTGAATGCGTGATATCTCATGCTCATTTTTTGATATATTGTAGAGCTACATTTGGTTGAACATGTTCCAAGTTTCATCAAAAGATTTTTTGATTTGTGGCTTGTATAATTTTTATAACCTTTTGAGTCATTGATTTATTTTTGGAGCATCTTTCATCTATTTGTAAATTTAAAACTATATTCATGTGCCCTGATCTTGCTCTATAATGAGGGATTTCTTTAAAAAAAATATCTTGTTAGTTGAATAGTCTAAAAATCAAAAACATTATTTCAGCCTTCCTATTTTCTTTTATTTTTAATTTATTCATTGCATCTAAGAAAATTACCAAAAAAATATTGTAGCTTGTCCTTGTCTATATCTATGTCATATCCAAAGTGCACTAAATGTTATTATGTTTAGAGTCCGAAAATCCAAAAAAACTTAAAACATTGTAAAAATCATAAAAATTGAAATTGTGTCAAAAATCTAAAAATAAGGTCATGTTTTCTTCTTTATATTCTTATTTATCTAAGAAAATTGTTGGCATAATTTTAGTTTCATTTTGAGCTATTTGTAGATTTTTTTAGTGTCATATTTGCCTTATTTTTCTAAGCATAGGACTATCCATTTTATTTTATTATTTATATTTTCTTATTTCTAGAAATTTCAAAAACATTTGAATATCTTCTAAAAACTCAAAAAGACATTTTCCATATTTTTTTGATTTTTTATTGAGTTGATTACTTGTGTTTTGTGTCTTTTATTAACTTTCTCTCTCTTGTATTTGCCTTTTTACCTTGTGGTGCATGTACATGTGGTTGTTTGTCTTCATTATTTGTTTCTTCTCATTGTCTATTTGTGAGTGAGTTAAATATGATATAAAAATTGACTAAAAAGAAAACTTCTTAGTTAGTGCTCCTTGTGTTTGACTCGAGATTACTTCCTCCTAGTTAATTAAAAAGAAGTTGAAATAAATTTGTTTGCTAACTGTCTTGAGTGGGTACTACAACTTGACACTTTTAGAATACCGCTCAAAATCGTTATTAAAATGGCGGCATTGTCAGGAAGCATGGCTTTACTCGATTTTTAGACCGTGCATGATTTTAGTCTTTGTGTATTTATTTCATTTCAGCATATGTCTTATTTGCATATCAAACTACTTGTTAGAACTATGGTATTGCTGAATCCTTTGTGCATTGTGCAGGGCCCGGTGGAGTGGAGAAAGATCTTCATAGCCTATAGTTGCATGAGATCGGAGGTTAGATTTTAGGGAAAGCTGGATGTTGGAGCACAAAAAGCAGAGGAGCCACTATCTAGTGTGTTTTGGGATCAAGTAGATCACTTAGGATTTATTTTCATATTCTTTTGTGTATTTTGTACTGCCTATTCCTTATAGCAGATCTCTGCCGGGATCTCACATGTGTAGCAGAACTCAGGCACTTATACATTCAGGAGCATAATCTCCCCTATCATGTTCCATATTTTCGTGATTTTTGTGGTTTTTATTGACTTCATTTTCTTTCGACTTCTTTTCTTGATTCCTGTGATTTGAGTACTTCGATCTTTATTTTCATTTGTTTTTTGTGAGTGATTAGAGACCCTTGTTTATTTACTCTTTTTGGTTGAGCAAGTAGAATTTAGGTCCAAACACGTAATACAATTTACATACTTATAGCATTCGATTGAACTTGGATAAATCAAATCAATTTCTTGCTCGCTTATAGAAGTTTATACTTGGGATGATTTTCCCTTGTACTTGCATTTAATATAAATTCAATTCATGTCGAACACCCCACATAGAGAGCATTGGGAAGCAAGGACTGAGCATACATCATATTTTTCCTGACTTGTTAGGATTATCCCTCTGATTTTGATCACTTAGGATACTAAATGAACTGAAAACTTCGTCAAGCCATTGCATGAAAACTAACCAAAAAAAGTGATAACCTAAATAAAATGGAGACTGTTAATTCCACTAATCTAAAAATAAAATGTAATTGGATTCATTGAATTGGGAAGAGCAACTCCAACATTGGACACAGGTACTCTCCAAACCGAGTGAGACGCGTGCCAATAAGGAATAGAGCCCCCCAATCCTGAACTTGTATACTAAGCGCTTGGGTTGGCTCTTGGGACCTATTATTGTTGTGAGCACTTCCCTTTGACCTTATATGAAGTGGTTAGGTGTCATTGTAGGTGTGGTATGCTGACTCAGACACAACCGCTCTAGTAGACTACACCTCTGATCCTGATTAATCAACTGCTTGGAAATCACCTAACTCTAAAATTGAAAAGATAATGGTTGATCTCTTTACGATCATCATTATGTTGAGTAGGTGAATTGGAGTTTGTATCGTGTTTGTTTGTGTCTTGAATCTAATTATGTTCATCTTTCTTTGAGTTTAGCAATCCACGAGTCTTTTTAATCGTTGAGTTCCTTTTTCCTTTTTTATCCTTTCACTATAATGGGTTACTCTTCTCTTCAACCACATCTCGTGGCTACTTTTCACCAATATCACCCTTGCATCCCTGGTCCGGTTCAAGATCACTCTTTTCCTGAACCATAATTTTTCCTTGTCCGGTTTGACCTCAACCACCATGTGGTTGGTTTCTTATTCGACATTATGGCTCGTATGTCTTTCCTGCCCTCTTCATTCCCACCCATATCACCCTCCCTTTAACCTAGGCATGTTGTGTTGAGCGATGAGGTTGCATTGAGGATACTAATCATATGATTGCATTGGGCATATTTGAAGCTGAAATGAGTGTGCGATCTTTGGTGGTTGTTGGTCCAGATAGGTGTAATGCCACTATTAGGGATTTTGATCTTGCACACCACTTTGAGGATGTGATCACTGAGGCAGTACAGATTTTAGATGATGAGACTAATTTTGTGAGTTTCCATTTCCAGAAGCTGATCCTTTAGTCGATTCCGCACTTCCTAATTCAGGACTCTGATGTACCTTCTCTTTTGACACTTCAGGAGATAAAGCAGGAACCTGCATTGTTTCAGTCATCCCATCAACCGATCCATTTTTCATTCTCTAACTTTCCTATCCCCATTAAGTACGTAGTATATTTTGACAAATATCCTGAGTTATTTTAGTGGATGTTGCTATATGAGGGACTACATTGTGATATGCCAAATTCTATTAGTGTCACGACCGTCTCCTTAGGATCAGGGTACTCGACAAACCGATTCCACGCACATACCATTCCACATTTGAAATACATAATATAATATAATATAAAGCAGGAGAAATATCATAAAAGACTGGAATTAAAAATTTTCCATCCATTCATAACATGTCCATCATTACATTCCATTGCAATCCTATCCATGTCCGATAAAATATATTACATGCATGCTTCAAAAAATATTCCATACATGCATGGTACATATATCTCTCAACAAAACTACAAGCAAAGTAAAGCAGTAAAAGCTACAACAAGTACTGCACTGCTAGACAATTGTGTAGCTGTGCAAAAGAAGAAACTCAAAGCTACTCACTGTTGCATAAGTACGTTATGAGCAAAGTTGCTCAGTACGATAAAAAATTACAAGCAAAATATAAACAAAAAGTATGCAAGAGAAACAACTGTGTAAACTGTCCTCACAAAGAGATAAATTTTAATCATTAGTATTTGATATGGATTGCCCAAGCTTCGTGGATAGTCTGTGGTCTTGGTCCATGTGAGACATCACACTATGACTCTAAGGCAAGAATAAGACCATAGGGTTGGGGAGCCTAGTGGAGTACAATGCATCCTAACTAAGTTTCCAACCCGTCCACTTGGCTTCACTTATAAGATTGTAACTCTGATTCTCAAAGCGATTTCCAACTCATGAAACATCGTGAACCACCCAAGTCCACTATCCACATGTAAGAGTCCACATGGTGTAGGCCACGAGTAAGGGCATATATTACAAGATCATTCCTACCGTAGTCTGAATCACCATGAATATCCCTGTCCTCCTTATGCGTAAGAGATTCGTATTTAGTTCCCAACTTCATTAATCACATTTCTCAGAATTCGCCTCTTAGCGCTCCCACTAAGAATACTAACCAATGTGGCCTATACCATCCAGTACACGAGTCTTAACTCTAAATGAACAAGCGAAACACTAGACTACCAACCATGACTGCTTGTCCCGCATTCGAGCACTAGGCTAGATGCACACAAGTGTTGAGGATAAACACCGCGTGATGACTCCTTGGTGTGCCAAGCAACATGTCCTCTAACCGTCACAGCTACGTAGTAGCGGTTGAGATCATGGCTATCTAGGCTTCTACCCGGGACCCCAAGGGTGCATGCCCCTTCCCTTGAAGCGCCTACTCCATCTACCTGAACATCATGAATTCTCATCCATATGATAATAATATCTTTGAACAAGATCGATGTTATCCCCATATTAAAACAAAATTGACTTTCTTGGACTAACAATCATCTAAATACATATATATGTATATGTATATATATATGGACACAATTAGAAATCCAACAGTTTCATCCCCAGTGTGCATAAGTTGTTTCAGATCATTGTCATTAATGCATGGAAGAGATATGCCCTTTTTATGGAGCTTTAGGTTGCAAAGTACTATACCGTCAAATAGATCAAGATCCCCAAGTCCAAGTATGATAAAGATGCTTAAGAGCAAAATGATGATTTGATAATAAAGTAAGTAAGGACAATTCTCATGCCCCTCTAAGTCATTAAAGTACTTACAACACCTCCTCTAGACCATATACCTACAACACCATCAATAATGAAAGCTCCTCTTGAGCTTCTAAGACAACAATGCTTAAGTGCACCAAGTTGCTACAGTCTAAGTGCCTATACTATATTTCAAACAGTAGATTTTTGGGAAGCAAATAAGATTAAAAAGTAAATATTTCAAGGTAGATAATTAAGCTATAAGCAATGTAGCATATGCCCATGTCATTCTGAACATTGAACTCCTTTTTTTCATAGGTGGCGTTCGGTTGGGGGGTTACCCCCCACTTTGGGTGGGTAACCTCCCAAAACCCACACTTTTAACCCACTAGTGGGGCCCACTCCATTCCCCAAAAAAATTATATATTATACCATCATATCATCTAAAAAATATAAAATACTCAACTTCTATTCACTATTCCAAACTTCAATACAATCACATCACAACAACTATCCACTTTTTTCAAATTTCAATATAATCATACCATAATAACTACCAACTTTTTCAAATTTCAATACAATCACATCACACAAACCCTCCCAACCCTAAACCCACCAACCAAACACACTAACACAAAAACGGGTTATCCTCCCCGGATAACCCACCAACCAAACACACCCATAGAGTCCAACTAGGATGCAACTCACAGATAAGATATCATTGGCAAACTCATTTGGGGGTATTTTTGAAGAAGATCGTGTCCAACATAGTAATTCCCTTGACATATTATATTGTATGCTTGAATCAGTGCGTGCCTCTTTGAGGCATTGGACAAAACCTCAATTAAGATGCAACACTTTTGTAGATCCCTCCAGCAGGCATCTGAATTTTCGCTCAGCTTTATTTAGAAATTAATACCCCAGGGCATCACCGTATGAAATGAGTAATCACCCCTCCTTCTTCAAACTAATCTAGTTATAACAAGGAAGTAATCGTAATTGCTTAGTTCGCCAGTCAATCGCCTCTTGAAATCATATTTTTCGTCAATAGGAGATGGCAGTTTTCGTTTCAACAGTGAGTGAATGAGGCAATTATCCGAGTCACAAGAGTCCGAAGAAATGGTAGGATTTTTTATATGTGAACATCATGAATTATTTTATCTAACACAGTATGCAAAGATCAGGGAGCTCTAAAATCCCGCTTCTATGTCATGGTAAGTGCCAATCAGCATGCTACATTTTGACTTCTTGCATAACGCTATATTAAGGATTCTTCCATCAACTTCTGCATAGCATTGATAAAATTCCACTAATGACCATCTCGTTTTTTTGTTAATCATGTGAGTTTTTCAATTCCAGTAAATCTATCACTTCCAAATGGGAGTATATTAATAGTATGATAATATAAATGCTAATGACAATGGCAAAGCAAGATTATAGACTGCAAACGAATACCCTTTTTTCAGAAAAGAATCGATACAGCAAAACACAACATCAGGATGGTACGGTTATGAAAAAAAGAACAACCATGTTAGCCCCAACGACTGCAGACAAAATGACCAACCTAGTTTTTTCATCATGGGTTAAACTTCGGTTCCTTCACCCTTGAAGAATGGCACGTTCGACGCTCCGTTGACGATACGAAATCACACACGGAGGTGACCTTGACCTTCACAATGTGGGGGCGACTTCGGATCGTCTATACGACGATGCTTCAAGGATGAAGATGGAGGAGGAGGGGGCTGGAGCTATTGGGTTTGGGTTTGGGGCATTTTGGGAGAGGGGATGTCTATTTTATGTGGTCCAACCCGGATTCGGATCTGTATATGACCCGGACCCTAACTCGCTAAAATAGTCATAAGTCATGCTCTTGAACTCGGATTTTTGTGTTCTTAGACTCGTTGGAATGGTCTCGAAGAGCTCTACGTGATGGCAAATATTTTTTTGGACATTGTATCAATTTTTGCAAACAATTATAGATCCAATTACGAGGAGTCTCACAATTAGCCCCACATATCAGCCTTCTGTCCTCCCTATTGATGAGATTGATATATTATTCGAGGATCGGATTATAGCCAGCATTGCCTCACTTTTCACAGATCATTTTGCATTACTCCCCAAGGGTTATCTATAGGAAGATGCAACATCTTCTTTTTCCTCAGTTTCATTCCAGCGTGTGTAGCGGATCTGTCAACTGTCGAGATCGAGTCTTCTGAATTTTTTGAATATTGTGAGTCCTCTTTCCTTCATGACCCTTGCGAGGATGATCCATGCTTAGTAATATTTGATGATTTCTCTGTTTTTTTGACACTATGTCCATCTAATATTTGACTTCGTAGTGAGTCTCCTGATATTGACTTTTCGCATCTTATTGAGACTATGACTGACGTGGAGGATTCCTTGGTCGATCTTTCTTTCTCCGTGTTTAATTTTATTGTCTTTTATCATTTACTCCATTCTTAATAGCCGATGATTCCTTTCATGCTATCGGATCCTGGCCTAATGTTCAATTCTTTTCTTCCGGTAGAAAACACCTACTAGAGTGTATATTCAAGTGTTTTTCTTCTACTTGTTGACTTCGTCATTTTTCCCACACTGAGACGATAGTGAGATTATGGCATTCACCTTACAGATATCGTTCTGAATCTTGACACAACATTATCCAAACTTTTGCACCCAGCTTGGGACGTAAAACCTAACGCTCATTGAGAGGCACCTCAACACTTTATACCTCTTGTATATATGTGTTTCATCTTTGTGTTACTTCCTTCCTCTACATGTTTTCCTACACCTCATTATCTATCATCGGATATTTGTGTATATACTTAGGATGTACTTTATCTTAAGTGTAGGGGGTGGCTGATGAATCTGTGATTCATCACTTTAAAAGTTGAAAATATATCTTCGTTCACGAGTAATTAGCTGCATTTTATCATTTATTCTGCATTATTATCACTCATGCACTTATACATAATATCTGCATTTTAGCATGCATATTTGCACTAAATGAGAAGCCCAAATTCTCTTGTAAATATCATTGGTATTATACCATATTTTCCACTATTTTATTTATTTTCACTAACTCAGAATTAAATAGAATCAACTCCACAGTGTACACTACTAACACTAATAAATGAAAAATACCAAAAAAATACTAACTTGTAAAATTGTCCAATAAAACTCAAACCCTAGTTCGAGACTAAAAGCTTTAAAATGTGAATATCTCTCTCATATTGTCTCCTATGGACCCTTGATCACTTTCGAATTAATTTATGTTCAATGATTTACAAAACAAGACCAAACTAAAGAATTGGAGTTTACATGTGAAACTTGGGTTTTTGGCCCCAATTGTATATTGTACATATTATCTATTTTGACCCTATTATTTCATGTATAAAAATTAAACTTTTGATTTATTCATTTTTCATTTATTTGATTTGATTATTTTTTCTTAAAATGTGTAAAAGTTCAAATAAAATTGAGGTAAAAATCAAAGAAAATAAACCACCTTGAGTATGTATATATAATTTATATATATGTCCCCTCTATTTATTTCTATATTTTATTAATTATTAAAAATCCAAGAAATAAGATTAAGGGTTAAATATTTATTATATACTTTCTTCGATTTATTTTGATTTTTATCTTATTTAAAAATGCCAAAAAAAATTGCAAAATAAAAAAATGAGGTATTTTATATCTATAGGATACCACCAAAAATAATGTTTGTACATATGATTTTTTTTTGTTTTATGTCCTTCACAAAAGTTGTAGATTTCATTGAGACAAACACCTTCCATGTTGACCACTTTTTGATATGACTTTATTTGCTATTTCTTTTTTTCTTTAAAATTAATTTTTGATTTTTTAGGAGCGACAAGTGGCAGCTCCTAAAGCTACAACGTGTCACCCCCAATTTCTTTATTATTTTGTTTTTTATTTTATTTAATAATTATTATTTGTCTTTATTTTTATTTTATTTTTACTTGTTTATTTATTCTCATTTATTTTATTTTTTTTACCATTTTAATTATTATTTATTATTTTTATATTTATATTTTTAAAATTTTTAATTTATTTTAATTCCACTGCCACGTGGCTGCCCCACGTGAGCCACGTGGTGCTCTATCCTTCTCCCTTTTCCTCCAGCGGCTGACTCGACCTGCTTTCACCTTCTCCTCTCCAAACCACCCCGCAGGATCCGTGACCCTCTCCCTCTCATCTGCATGACCCGCAACCATCTTCCATATGCTCTACCTTGTTCATCAACCCAACCACCCATAAAGTTCCCACTTGCGGAGACTGTCGTGCACCATCCACCTTTCACAGGAGGCGTAGGCCCAGCTCGCTCCTCCCCTTAGTGACAGTTGTGAGATTTGGAGCTCATGTCGACGATGACCCATGTCCTCAGGTGAGATCCAGAAGAAGGTGTTCCCTTCTATTGTAGCTGATCCTGCAGCCATCGAGCTCCTGCCAAGTCAGGTTGTTGAGCGACAACTGGAGCGCTCCGACGCGCAGCTTACCCCCAAGTAATCACCTATTCGTCTCTCTTCTTCCTCCCTTCTTTTTTTTCCTCTTCCACCTATAATTGACCGCCTCCGTTCACCATTGCCCCTTTGTGAACCCCATTCACAACTTCTTCATCGTCACCGCCCTCTGCACCTCTGACCCATCCCACTCGCGGTCCATTGTGCCTCATCGACGATCCCATCGTACAATCCCAGTGCACCACTTACTCCACCGACCTCATGCAACACCTCACCTTCGACAACAAGCAGTGTCGCTTCTCCTCCATCGCCTCATCGATTGTGTATCAATCAAGGTCTCAAGCGGCCACCACATCCTCGACTAGTTGCATTCGTACTCCATCGTGACAACATCCCTTGCCAACCCCTTCAACCGCCCGTTCCCTTACTCTCCAGCGGACATTGTAGCCCTCTCTAGCCCCTCCTCCCACTGTACTTGGCATGCATGCCCACCTTGGGCGATGGGTCCTCCGCCCCCTTGAGCCTCCTGTCGCACATGAGGTGCACGTGTTGGGAGAGTTAATTATGGGAAAGCCCATGTATTTCCAACATATCACGTAGAGGACCCCCACCTCCCAGTTAGGGCATGTACAAGGCATGTGACTCTTCGTGAAATTCCAGTAGGCCCCCAGTATTCCTACAAATCATGCACATCCCCCGCCTTCCAGGAGGCACGTGAGGCGCACATGCCCCATTGAGAAAATTGCAGTAGACCCCCCTAAGATCCTCGTAATTGCATCTCGGTCTATGAAGCTTGCATGTAGTTTAATTTTATTTATTTATGTAATTTGTATTTATGCCCCTATCTTTAGGCATTAATTTGAACCTTCGTTTTGCATCTATTTTCATTCCAAAAATGGTATCTAGAGGAACACTTTATGATCTATTATCGCGGATATGATAATTTTATTTTTATGAGTTGTGTTTTATTTAATATAATTAAATTTGTGGAAAATTGCATAATCTACCCACTACCAACTATTAAATTTGTAATAAATCAGAAGCTGAATTATCAAAAAATCAAAGTTGGTAGATTTAAGTGTGTTTTACATTGTAACAAAAAATCATTGCATTTGTACGCATGTTAAGGTCACAATAAATTAAATGGTGATTTGACTGATTAATTTTAAATAGGCCGAAGGCCCATTATTTTTAGGATTTACTAATTTTTCTATGTATAACATGGTTAAAATGGTCTAGGATAATTTTATTTCTGAAAAATAAATTGGTTTCTATATATTAAAATTAATTTGCGAAAAATCACCCTTCACGCATCATTAATTCATAATAAATTCTTTTTACGTCAGAAAATTCCAAAAAAATTAGAGTGCATTAATTTCATCATATTTCACATTTTGGTCAAGGTTAGGATTTTTAGACTTCATTGATCAAAAATTGCAATTTAGCCCCTAAACTTGCACCTGAATTTGCATTTTATTTATTAACTGCATAAAAAATTAAAAAATAACACTTTGAAAACCTAAGTTATATATCGACTATTAACCAACCTAAGAAGACAATGGGCTCCCTGAGTTCGACCTTGGGTTTGCCCAAGTAAAATAAAAATCTAACCGCTCAATATCAATTGCCAAATTGATTTAGCGGCCTTTTTTAATAATCCTAAGTGTTCTAATATTAAGAGGTTCTTCAGGGGCCACCGTGTTCATTTTTATTATGTTTCTCCATTCCTATTGTTACCTATACATAGGGATCACTTTACACTAAGTATAGGGGGAGTGATGTGTCCAGTCTTTCCTTTTTTATTCCATATTTCATTCTCTGGCCCCTCGCTTGTCTCCTCTGTTGGACATGCGAGCCCATGGCGAGCCATTATGCAATAAATGTTATTGCAAATATCATTCCCTAAACAGAAATAAAGAATAATTATTTTGCATAATAGGTCCCTTAATACAATTAGGGTTAAGTACCATGGCCATCTCAATGACCATACAACTGTTGACTCAATTATTAAATCATAGAGGCTGGTGTTTGGATGAATATCTAAACAGTTAGATTGAAGACTCGTCAAGAAAAATCAAATGATTATTAAGAGATGATCTACATCCTGAGGAGATGGAAATCCTTTCTCTAAAGGCTAATATCTAACCGACCTCTTGATGTAGGTCCTTTGCATAGGAATAGAGATTCGGAGGTATTAGATAAGTTAGGTCAAAGAGTTGATTTAACGAGATCAAGATAACCAAAGACCTATGTCGTATGCTGTCACAATATAGGCATGCATCCTCTGACCGGAGACAGATGTATTACTATATGTCTGAGTATGTACATTTGGCAGACCAATAGGTTGATGACCTAATCAAGGTCTATACACCTGCGTGTTGGTGTGCATACAAGGTCATATGAGTAATACAATCTCTCAAAGGGATCATACTGGTTCATTTACTGAACCAAAAGACATGAGCCCATTCATGACATATTGGGAAGAATCAAATTCCGTGTACAATTGTCTTACTTTGGAAGTTTGACTGAATTTGTAGGTTTGATATATACTTTTGGAAAGTATATAATCAATACCTAGGTATGATATATGCTTTTGGAAAGTATATGATAGATACTGACTCCCAATGATCGAATGAGAAACTAAATGATAAAAACTCTTAAGGTGACAATCTAAAGAGATCTAAAACTACGAGTTTGTTCTATGGGTCTTCTAGTATGCAGGATGTACGGGTATTAGGAATACCTGAGGGTGATGTGATCATAAACGATTATATAACCATGACACTTCCATTTCTAGGGAGTGATGAAATATGTCTGTATTTTAGTGACTCGTCTCATAGAGAAGTAATTTGATCATAGTCCAACTGTTGGACCTTGATCTGAACGTGATTCAGATACAATGAGAAGATTAGATTTGTAGTCTTGATTTAATAAAGCATCTATGAGAGGTTCGCAAGAGCTGGATTTGAGATGTGATCTCAATATCCAAGTCACTATACGTGGAACAATACAATCGCCCTGTCCTTATCTCCAAGTATCCGCAAAGAAAGCATATTTTTCTTAAAAGTGTTCAAGAATAATTTCACTGTTGATATATGTATCCGAGCACCGAGAAAATGGATAATTAAATGTGATTTAATTAGCATGAATAATATGAATTGGATTCATATTATAAGGAGAGTCATGTAAGAAGATTAAATGTGATTTAATTATCAAAGATGTGAATAATGTATATGTGATTCACATTATTTGGGCATATGAGAATAGAGATCCACGATGATTAAATATGATATAATTATCAAGGATATGATTAATGTGGATATCACTATCCATAATAATCATGAATATTATAAATATGACCAATAATATGATGGAGAGTTTTGATTGTAAATAGAATTGCAAATTATATGTGGTTGTAAATTGGATTCACAATAAACAATTAATTTCAAATCTAATTTACATATTATGTTGGATGTATGAATATGATTCATATTTATCAATAGCATGATTGATGTTTTCATAAATTTAATTTGGAATTTTTTTTGAAGATAAATGCAATAATAGTTGTTGCATTTTGTCCTATATAAAAAAAATATATTAAGGATGGTAAAACCACCAACAAGGTGGCCGTCCATCTTGACCAAAGTCGAAGTGGGGGATGACCACCCTCTTTTTAGGGTGGTAGTTGCCTCCCATATTATCTATTTATTATAATTGAAATTATAATGAATTAATTTGTATCTTGATAAAATATATAATTAATTTATTTTAATTAAATTTGTTGTTGCAAATTTGTAGCAACAAATCATGGTGGTTAATTAATAACCTCTTAATCTAAAGCATCGGATTAAGAGGATTAAGAGGGCACATGGATTGAGCTCCAAATACATTCAACTAGTATAAAAGGAAGGGTAGCCCTTACCCTTTGAAGATATACACATATAAAGGGATTAAACTCTCTCCATATCTCTCTCTTTACACGCCATGTCTCTCTCTCTCTCTCATTGTGGTCGTCCACCATGGAGCCCTAGAGAGAGTCGCCATCATTGCAACATAGTCGTTATGCTGCCGGATTATTTGCTCATGGATCTCTATCCTTTGGTGCACCTCACTCATGAAGAAGATGTTGGATCTCTTGTGATGAGATCAGAAGATTTGCTGCTTGGATCGTCAATACAGATTGCGAGGAGTATGTGTCTCATCAACACGCTCGCAAGCATCTCCTCCGTTGGATCAGACTTGAGACAGGAGTTCTCTTAGTTTAGAGACTCAATCGTAACAATGCTTCAAGAGGTAAATCTAATAATTGTTTGTGGTTTAGATGAAACGATACGAGAAGTGTTCTTGAATCATGTGGTTTCATCAGATTAAAATTTTTTATATTCTGCTGCCTCGAGCAACTAGTACAACTACTCGCTCCTGATCGCATACGTTGCGATCCTCACGCTTCTGTGATGCCCTTAAGGATTTTTCCCATATCCTTCAAGTGGTATCAGCATCGTAGGATGGAGATTTTGGATATTTTCCATAAACCTAAAATTACTTGGGCATTGTATGGTTGTGTGATGCTTTATCGCATTTTGTTCATGCAGCCCTGTTTGTGTGATGGTTTCTCCCTGTTTAAAATGTTTAAATACGAAATTAATACCTGTATAATGATCATAATTAAAGAAATAAATTGTGGGATTTGAATTTACGTGATTTGGAACCCAATTGCTCAAGTTATAATCATTTTAATTAACATGTATCCAATATTTCGGGGATGGGAATCTTGACGTGATTAATGAGTTAATTATGGCTTTGAAATGCCTAGAAATGCATGCAAATCATTTGAGTTCTATTTTAATTCAAATTATCAAACTATGGAAACTTACTTTGCTGGATTTTAATTAAAGTAATTGAGATATGCTACTTTTAGTAAATAGGGGGCACTATGAAAATTACATACTTGATCATGAACCTTGTGATTGTAATTCAATTAAATTAATGGAAATTAATGGAAATTAATGGTTAATTTCTTGAAATAATTATTGATGAATGTTTGTGAAATATTTAAAGTGATAATTAATTCCTTGGACAACATTGACCATAACCAACTAAATTAGATATGATCTAGATCATAATTGGTTACATGAACCTTCCAACACACTTTGATGATTTAATAGGTTTGGAGATTTGTTTAGCAAATCTCCTTATAATATTAATCAAAATAGTTTTGATTATTATTATATGGTACAACTTTGATTGAAAGATTGATTATCATCTCAAGTACAACGTGATCAATTGGCAATATCCTGACCTGAGGCAGATATGGTGTCTAGTCGGGGAGTGTTGGGGTAGCAGGTTGCTCCGTGAGCGGTCTGTCCCACTCCTGTCGGAACTGGCCATAACATCGGGTAAGGAAGGGATAATGTTTGAAGGGATCATGACGTATTTTTCTAATTATTAAAATTCAAATAATATGTGATTGAGATAATACCATATTTCAAGTAACAATTGAGGATGTTTGTTGGATATTAATTGGATCATTAATTTAATATGATTAGATTAATTAGAATCCAATTAAAATTAAAATACTCTATTATGAATAGAGTTGTTATTTCCCTTGGAAGAATTAATTATGCGAATGTAATTCGTAATAATTAATCAGAATTTGAACATGATATGGAGCATCATATAAGTGACATCCATGGTCTCCCATCAAGGTGAAGGGTTCCGTCGCCAGGAATTGTGTGTAGGATACACATGTTTGAAGTAACAGCTCCTGCATACAAGCGCATCTGGATCGGGTCCTTTGCTTCTCGAAAGAGGAAGGCCATATGCGTAGTGACCCTAATATAGAGTCCTCATATTATTGGGGCCATACTGGATTGCGCATAGCGAGTTCTAATCTTGTTGATGGTTGGTTCAATTAACGATGGGTCAACATCACCTTAGGCATGGTGGGCTCAGGTGATAAAGACTAAATTGGGAATGCAAGTTGGACTTGCAAGGCAGAATGTGTTCCCGCTTCTTTTTATCGAGTTGTAAGTTCTCATATTATTGGGATGTAACAAAGGTAAGAAGGAGATCCCAGATCTTGCTTGAGATATAGTGGTAAGTAAATCTCTTACATTAAAAGTGAAAAAGGTAATGAACTTTCAGTGTTGACAAGACAATACAACTTTGATATAAAAATTCTTGAATCAAAGTAAAATATCTATATACAAATATATTTATGTAAATTTCTTATTTAAGATAATCTTCATTAAACCCACTCAATACTATACTCAATAATAACTAGTAAAATATCATGCATTGGATCCATGATCAAGATATTGTACTTGCAGTTGGACACATAATGTATGTGGTTGCAATGTGCAAGTTTCCTCATAATAATGAGGAATGACAATTAAATAGACAACAAGACAACAACCTAGGGTTTGTGTATCTCTATAGTCTTGATCTCTCATCGAATGTACTTTGGAAGTGACATATCTATGATGATCATAATTGTCAAACAATCCTTATAAAAAACGAAGAAGATGTTCTGGCATACATTTGTGCTCTCGACATTAAATCATGAATGACATGTTTTGCTACATCATACAGAATGATGGCTCTATAAGAGATGATGTATTCAAAATATTTGAGTACCTACCTTAAAAATAAGTCTTTGAGTTAAGATGTATGTAGATATGATGAGTGTCATCATTCTACTATCTATACTCTACTCATTCATGAAGCTTCATAATATTCATATTGTATGAATTGAATGAAGCATACTCTTATATTGAAATCTTTTAAGTTCAACATAAGAGATCCTTTATCTTAAGCAATGGTGGTTTATAGATGAAGAGAGAGTAGTGGAAGCATGTGTCTGACCAAAGTAAGAAAGAAAGTCGAAGAGTTGGTTGTACTTCTGTGACTTCCATATGACATCTAAAAGAGTTGGATGAATGCCAATAGTGCAACTAGCTGATATGTTGATGGTATGACTATCAAGACTATCTAAAATCCTTAGAGAAGGACTCGGATAGTGCAAAGGAATAATTTATATTATAATCATTGAAATTGGCTTTCTTATTAAACAAGATCAAAGTCTAATAATTGTATCTCATTCTTCAAAAAACACTTGCAATTAGTTGCATATGTTTTTAGAAGACTAGAAAATTTGATCTTAAGGTTTAATATTCATCTACATGGGTATTGATGCAATTGTTGTAACAATCTCTTTTGGATAGATAGACTTCATATTTTCAGTGGGAGAGCCCTTAGTCTTAGAGAATGCCTCTATGACCTAGATATTAGAATACACTCATATTTTATTTCTAAGTGTTGTAAATAAACATGAACTCTAGAATAAAGCTATCATAAAGAGTTCTGATAGATATATTTCAGATAGTAATCTGACATCCGAAGGACTCTACTAAATTAGAAAATTAATGAATGGTTCATTAAAATTTCTAATACTGAAAACTAAACCTTAAAATATCAATAGGAGGATGAAGATCATTTGACAATGATCTGGCATCAAGCCTTGGACATATGTCTGTTGATAAGATCAATGGAATAGTAATATCAATGGAATAGTAAGAGATGAAGCTTTAGAATGTCTGAAATTTCAAATCTTACATACTTATGAATATTTTATTCAAAAGTAAAAATGTCCAATACATCCTTCTTTGGGTATGGTGTAGGATGTCAAGTTATTCAGGATCTCATACATATTGATGTATGTGGATAATCTATATCATAATAAGCAGTATATATATGCGATATCTATTGATGATTATTTGTGATACGAGATTTCTTCCCTTCACCTTAGAAAGCTTTGAAATGTTCAAACATTTCACAATTTTGGTTTAGAACCAAAGTTTGAAGGAAGATGAAATGAATTTGATCTAACTTAGGTAGAAAGTACCTATTAGATGATTCAAGGATTACCTTATGATGAAAGGAATATCATTCCGATATCACTCATCCTAAAACACATAAGCTCAATAGAGTTTTAGGGAGATGCAATTGGATCGTGTGTGACATGATTTGATCAATGACGATTCTTAGCATAATTACCTCTCAGTTTCTAGGTATATATGTAATGGATCTACAATATATATCCTTAATAAGATTCCATGCAAGTAATTTGGAATCTAGCACAAGAGAGTGCTACTTCATTAGGAATATAAAGGATGGTATTGGATACCTACTTTATGACCTTGATATTCTTAAAATATTTCATCTCTAAGGATATTATTCTTAGAGGATGACTCTGTTGAGAGTCAAGATGAAAATGAAGTGAAGGAACTCATTCAATCTTGGGAAGATAATGAGGCTCCTAAAATCATAAACTAAAAGGACAATTAAAGATGAAACACTCGTCACTCTTCAAATAAGTTTGAGGATGTATTCCATGTGTTAGAGAAATCTGACATTGATCGAACTTCATATGATGAAGCTTCTGAAGATCATAACATGGAAAGATGGATGTTAGCAATAAAAATCTAAAGTAGGCTTCATATACAAGTGTTGTATATGGACCTCGAGGATCCACGTATATGGGTAAGACCCGTTAAGATGTAAATGGATCTTCAAGATAAAGAGGGAACCTAATGAGAAGGTATACACCTTCAAAGCATGGCTCGTATCCTCAAGATACACATGGAAAGAAGACATTGCTTGCGATGAGACTTGTTTTCTAGTGACCATGCTTAAACTCATCAAATTATTGCTAACTATAGCTACACAACTTAACTATGACATCTTCAAGATGGATGTCAATATTAATTGCATTCCTGTAAGAATAACTCTTTGAGGATATTCATATGAAGCAGCCACAGGGCTTCATGGTTGAGGAAAGCAAGGTGTGCAAGCTGAAGAACTTCATCCATGGACTCAAATAAGCTTCTTGTAGTTGGAACATTAGATTTGATGAAATTATAAATGTTATGATTTCAGATAGAATCTTGATGAACCATGTGAAGCTTAGTGGGATGCCATTGTATTCATCGTGCTTAATGTAGATGATATCATAATCATTTAGAATGATATAAGGATAATAATAAGTGTTTTATAGACCGTCTATTCCATACCTTGAGATATGAAATCAAGGATACCTCTTAGATCTTAGTTCTAAAGTTGTTCAGAAGGAAAGAGAAGAGGGCATTGAAACAGTCACATAAGTGGTACACCTTGGACATGTTCCATTTTTGGGAAAATTCTCAACAAAGGCCTCCTTACCATGGTACTGACCTATCTAAAGGGATAACACCTCAAAGAGTTGAGGAAGTGAATGCTAAAACTGCTTGTCCACGTGCAACAGTTATGAGAAGCCAGGTGTATACTAGATATGTACAAAAGCCAGATGTATGCCATGCAGTGGGAGTAGTAAACTATTGCTAATACTACTATGGAGATAAAACACTTAGTTGCAGTAATAACAATATCTTCAAAGATGACAAGACTTTCTGAGATAGTGATCTCAAAGTCTTAGTGATCTAAAAGGTCTTAACTGCAGATACCTTAGGAGATAGACATCTTCAGGAATACCAGCATTCTGATAGGGATAATGAAAGTACTGGTTATAATAATTATTGAGTTGTAGTGTCAAGGACACTATAACTGACAATATTGAATATTGGTTGCATAAGATGCAACATTCACATTGGATGCGAGCACTGTTACTAGGAGATATGTAAGTGTTGTAAAAGGACTTGGTGTAGTCTCTTGGGAATAGAATGATTGATCAGCTTACCTGGATATTTTTCTAAATAGCCTATGATTGTCACAAGAGTGTGGATTTAAAGATTAGCCCATTAATGGCTTTTTGGGCTAGTGGGAGATTGTTGGAAATACGAGCCCACAACGAGCCATTATGCAATAATCTGAAATGAAGAATAATTTTGCAATAGGTCCCTTAGTACAATTAGGGTTATGTACCATCTTAATGATCATACAGCTGTTGATTCAATTGTTGAATCATAGAGGCTGGTGCTTGGATAAATATCTAAAGAGTTAGATTGAGGACTCATCAAGCACCGTCAAATGATTATTAAGAGATGATCTCCAACCTGAGAAAGAGATGACAATCCTTTCTCTAACGGTTGATATCTAACCAACCTCTTAATGCAGGTCCTCTGCATAGGAATAGAGCTTTGGAGGTGTTAGATAAGTTAGGTCAAGGAGTTGACTTAACGAGATCGAGATAACCAAAGACCTATGTCGTATGCTGTCACGATATAGGCACACATCCTCTGACCAGAGACAGATGTGTTACTATATGCCTAAGTATGTACGTTTGGCAGACCAATATGCTGATGACCTAATCAAGGTCTATACACTGGCACGTTGGTGAGCATATAAGGGCATATGAGTACTACGATCTCTTAAAGGGATCATGTAGGTTCATTTACTACACCGGAAGACATGAGCTCACTCATGAGATATTGGGAAGAATCAAATTCGGTACACGATCATCTCGCTTTGGAAGCTTGATTGAATTTGTAGGTTTAATATATATTTTTGGAAAGTACATGACCAACTCCCATGTATGATATATGCTTTTGGAAAGTATTGATAAATCCCAGACTTATCAGCTTAATTTACCGTATTTATCTCTCCTGCTTAGGTTAATCAACAAGATTCATCAACAATTAACATTATTTATATAATTATGTGTTGTGGATAATTAACACTATTTAATATATATTATTATAATCCTATTATGGCGTAATATTTTATGTATTTATTTCTTATTAAAAATCAAATTTAAATTAGAATAAAATTGTGTATAAATAAAATAACATAACATAAAATAAAAATACAAAAAAATCAAAGAAAATTGTTCTATATCATTTTAATTAGTATTTAATTTTTATCTATCTATAGATGACCTCTGATCTCTTTGACTTTTACATGTCATTTTTACCATTTTTCCTAATTCACTCTCTAGTTATTTTTTTTTAATTTCTTTGATTTTCGATTCTATCCTTATTCTAATTGGGCCATGTGGCGCATCCTCAGCCGCCCATGTGGCATGAGCTCTATCAGACACCCGCTTTCTTCTGAACCATTTGATCGCTTCTAGATCATGACCATTTGTCAACGCCTTGATCGCAACTGTCTGATCGCACAATCGGGTGGTCAAGGTCCTTCATCAACCTCCAGTATCCTCCCTCCTCGTTGTAACTGCCCGTCTTCACCGAATTTCACCAACCTCTTCATGCACCATCTTCCTTTGAAACCACCACCAACTTCTAGCTCAATCAACCATCATTAACGCCAACCACCTATTGATTCCTAAACCCTAACCATCTTATCAATGTGGCGGTTGAAGCTTCGGCCAAAAACCACCTGCAACCTACGCCTTTTCCTCTTCAATTACCCCACTACCGCCTTGTGTGGCGGTTGTCCACCCTTGTGCGAGGCTCTGCCTAGCTTTCAATCCCTCCTCGTGATAGGAGCGAGGGGCCTATGGAGAGTGATGAAAGCGAGTAGTCTCCGGTGCTGACCCTTGGCAAAAGAGCCATGTCACAGCCTTTCTCTAGTCATCCAAGCTTCGAGGCTCGTCGTCCTCATCAAGAGAAGACCAGAGATCTCCTATGATTTCTATCATAAGCAACCTCCTTCATCTGTATCATCTTTAAAGATTCAGTTTATATTTTTCTTCACTTCGCTTTCTTGTTTTCAATCAGGTAGTTTGTTAGCTCAAATCCCCAATTGATTCGATTAGGACCTGCACCTAATGTCTTAGATCTTTGCTGGAGGTTTTCCTCAAGGTACTTCCATCTCCATTACTATCTCACATCGATCCTCGTCCTCTGTCTTCAAGGCAAAGCGACCAAAGAGGGCCTCTTCGTTCACCACCTGATATCCCTCCATTTTCACCCTCCCACTCATACGTTTATCCTTGTCTATTCATCCACTAACTATTGCAGGAAATTAGATTCAATGGTCGTTGTTTCCAAGCTCTTGTCATCATTAGCTCTTCCTCTGCCCTCCATCTTCTTCACTGACCCGTTAGAAAGATTGTTCAACTTTCGTAAGAGAAGCATGGCACAGGAGGAGGATTCTCATACTCGACGGAGCGCAATCCCTAAGACATTGTGTGTGGAGGATAAGGGATAATGAAGACAAGCAGTAACTATCAGATCGCCTTGATCAGACGGATCAAGAAGACTCCAAGTCATATATACAAACCGTAGCCTCGGTGGACCCGAAGCAATGGACGAAGCATCAGGACTAGCCACGTGTCCTAGACCACCTGCAGCTGACCAAGCCTCCGCTCGACCCTGGTGGAACGTGCCTAGCACGTGTGGTCCCGGGCAAATTACAAGTTTGCCCTGCTGGTTATCTTTAATTACAAAAATACCTGACATAGGGGGTATTCAATAAATTTCACTACCGATATTTCATAATTGCATTTTAGTCCTTTCAAGGACCTGTTCATAATGTTTGTACTATTATTTCTTATATTTTTATTACGATTATGCCCGTGTACTCTATGTTGAATATCTTAGCATCTTTTATCCTATTAATGTAATTTCAGTTTCATTGAAAAGCTAATTAAATTCTCTTTCACATGGTTTAAGTAATATTCTAAATTGATGCATATTAGTTGATGAATTAGTTCAAATAAATTCAGATGCATATATTTATATTTAATGATTTTGGCTTATAATTAAATGCTCCATTGGATCCAGATTTTCATCTAATGTCTATATCAAGTTTCTTGATCATTTTAGGGCATATTCATGAGTTTATTTACATGTGTTAGAGTTTTAGCATTATTTTCATTCTATTGATTTTCTAACATGCAGTTAAAATGTTTTTTAAATCACATTTCATTTCATTCATGCATGCATTCGTGATGTGCATTTCATCTTGCATCACTTTCTTGCATTGTTTTATTTGTTCTGTCCTAGATGAACTATCAATCACTTAATCTAGATATTTAAATACCTAAATAATGTATTATGGCTCATGTCCTTGTGTTCGACCTTGGACTTCCCAGGTTAAAAATTAAAGCTGAATCGTCCTCGTGGAGATCATTTATTTGGTTCTGTAAGGTACACTAAGTACACGTGCTACAACGAGTCATTATTAATATATGCATTTAGCGCTTCAACATATGGCGTTGTTGCTGGGGAGACGAATCATTAATATAATTACTTAGATTTTATATTTTAGTTAGGTTGATTTTTATTTTATCTAGGTCAATCCCGCGTTGTGTTGTTCTCTATATTATTTTATGTATGTGTTGATAATCTTAAGGGATTTTTACACCCATAACCCTGAGTAATTTCGCAATAACATTCATAACCCCGCATAATCGTGAGTTACACGAGGAACCCTAGATAGTCCCTCCGTCTCACGCATATAACCCTCCGTTAAAGGGACAATTAACTAAACCTTATCGTTGGGTTAATCTAACCCAACGTCTATCCAAGGGCTATTAAAAATTCTGCCCCTATAAGATCGTGTCCGTCATGCTCGAAGCTCTGCCATAGCACTATAGTGGAAGACCAATTGCTCTCATGTATGATAACTAGATTGCCAAAGTCCAGTAGCTTCATTGCAGTAGCGCCCTGATCTGATGTGTCCGTGGACTATATTACAGAGCCGTTGCCGGAGATGAGGTAGGCGTTGCCGGATTTGGTGAATTAGAACTTGTTGGTATCAGTGACTCAGGATGAAGGATTTGTCATCCAGACGACGGTACTGGTGGGGAAGTAGACCACAAAAAGGAAAAGGCGGAAGTCGCCGTCTAATTGGCTGGAAGAGAATCCGAAGGTAAATTGGCAGGCGTTGGAGAGGAGGAACGTGCCCTTCTTGTCGATCCAGTTGACATAGTTTCCCTCGATGCGGATAAGATGTTGTTGGGGTATCGGACGCTGGTGGTGCATGGGTGAAGGAGGAGAAAATAGCAGAGTGAGAGGAGGAGAGGAGTTGCTTGATGCAGCTGCATAATGGTGGAGAAAGGCCCAGTAAGCGGAGACTCAAACAGTCAAGAGGGTAAGGGGCATAGAAATGATGCTCTATTCTGCGGAAAGATGTCCATGTTAGCTTTGCTGAAGGGGAGGCGCTGCTGGAGGATAAGGAAGCGGCGGGAGGGAAAGCTGCTTGAGAAGGTTTTTGGGAACAAGGGAGGTGGGAGGAGCTGTGTGGTCAGGGGAGAGAGCGGGGTATGGAGAAGGCGTTAGAGGCCCCCGTTGCTCATGCCTCGAGCCAACAGGTGGTGTGGGTGGGTACGGTGCATGGGTCGGGCTGCAGGGGGTCGGGTCGGCGGCACAGGGGTCGGGGCTTGGGTGTTGGGTTCTGGTGGGAGGGGGGTGGGCTGCAGGGGTCAAGGTCAGATGCAAGGGTCGGGGGTGGGCGGCGCAGCAGGCTGGAGGGTGGGAGGCGTAGGGGTCGGGGTTTGGGTGTTGGGTTCTGGGGGGAGAGGGGGCTGCAGGGGTCAGATGCTAGGGTCGGGGATGGGCGGCACAACAGGCTGGAGGGTGGGCGGCATAGGGGTCGGGGCTTGGGTGTTGGGTTCTGGGGGGAGGAGGGGTTGTAGGGGTTGGGGTCAGATGCAAGGGTCCAGGGTGGGCGATGCAACAGGCTGGAGGGTGGGTGGCGTGGGCTGTGGTCGATGCCAGCCTGGACTGCAGGAGGTGGGCTGGGGGTGCTCTCAACAGGGTTTGGAGGAGATCGAGGTGCAGCTTGAGGGACGGTGGTGGAACTAATGTCATACTTTGTAAATATGATATGGTTTTAGGGGTAAAATTGGCAATATATAACTTTTTCTGTGAGAGTTAACGGATAAAATTGATGCCAACTAACATAGGGTTAATCCATGTAAGAGTTAAGCATTTTTAGGGTTCTTGGTGTAATTCGTGATTTCACGGGGTTATGAATGTTATTGCGAAATTACTCAGGGTTATGGGTGTAAAAATCCCTAATCTTAAATATCTAATATTTTGTCTTATGTGGTAGGGCCTATTCACGGATGACATTCATGGAGAATGGAGGCTGGATGCTCAAGCTGGAGTTCCCGCTGAGAAGAACCACAGAAAATGTCTTCAAGACAAGTCGAAAATTAGTCTATTCATATTTATTGTATATTTTTGTGGACTTGGAATATATATTATTCATTTGGTGTGTTGAGTCTGTTTCATCCATGCGGGGTGGGACTTAACTAGAGTGCTCGACTTAGGATCTAGGCACACGACTCATAGACCTGCTTTCGATATATCATCCTAAATGCTTGATTCATA
The DNA here is from genome assembly GCA_037367405.1 of Ottelia alismoides. NCBI lineage: Eukaryota > Viridiplantae > Streptophyta > Magnoliopsida > Alismatales > Hydrocharitaceae > Ottelia > Ottelia alismoides. The sequence continues at coordinate 343,747 of JAZKJV010005152.1, read as the reverse complement.
TGTTAGGGCACACTAACTTCATCTTATGAGATTCACTCATCTCTAAGATTCATGAGACACACATAATCTACGTTCAATTTAGCCCAAATCGATTATATTCCTGTTAATAGACGTGTGATTAGGTTCGGATTTGTATCGACTTGCATGCATTTAGATATAATTTTAAATTTAGTTTAGCATGTGCATGAAGAAAGCGGGAGCCACTATAAGTACTTCTTGAGCATGACATCATGATTTTATGTCTGCATGATTTTTCTCTTTTCATGATTTGTAACTTAGGATATTATGGAAAATGGACTGGATGATAAACGGCAATTTATGTGTACAGAGATTTACAAGTGATAACCTAATCTCTAAAAATGGGATTGTTAATGCATGTTGATGTAAATAAAATGGAGCTAAAATTCACCTTGTTTTTGGGAGAGAAAACACCGCTTTACTTGCAGATATATGCTTTCGTTGTAAGGTGAGGACATATCCCTAGGATAGAGCCCAAACCCTAAGTCAGTATGCTTGTAATGAACGTGAATTCTGTATTATCACAAATAAAAGAGACAAGATAATTATACCATATTTATGGTCTTCACTATGTGTGTTGGTGAAATAATCATGTTTATTTTATCTTGTTTGACTCTTCAGCCTCCCGAAACCCTAGGCTCCATTATCATATCCTGAGATTCATCATCTAGAGATTCAGCTAACATTTATCCCTTCATCACTTACCTATTAGGTATACTTAAGCTTATTTTCATCCTAAGTATAGGGGGGATCCAAAGTCATTCTGATTGTTCCCCTCGGGTTACCTAGTTTAAATTCATATCTTTATACATAAGCTATTTCTCGGCTTAAGTATAGGGGGGACTCGAGTCCATATATTCCTCTGACTAATTCTTTTTACTCTTTATGCACCTGTGATTCTTGATTCAGTTCATGTAAATTTCTTTTATACTTAGATGTGCTATGTTTTCATATCACATTGTGCTATGAGGACATAGCAAAAGTTAAGTATAGGGGGTCTACCGTATATACACACACACACACACACTTTAGCCATAGCTCATATTTAAAAAAAATCAAACTATTGGGGTTATGGGTATCGTATTACTTTTTTGAACTAATTTGTGTACACAATGTTTTGAAAATTGTGGTTTTCAATTATTTTACATGGTTTGTGAAATTATGGCTTGATATTTTTGGAAAATCATTTGTATGATGTTTTAAAAACCTATATATTTATGTGACATTTTTTGAAAAATGTTTTACTTAGGTTTGAAAAATGGGGTTTTACTTGTTTTGAAAAATCTGTGTAAAATGTTTGCAAAATTGTTATACGTATGTGACAATATTTATAAAAAGTTTTCAAAACTATTTTTCAAAGATAAGGGTGTAAATGAGTCTATTAATTAACTCTCTAATTTTAAAAAAATGGAAAAATAAAATCATAAAAAGATTAACTTATTAATTAGTGATTCTGCTCTAACACTTTCACTATGCACTCAAATCTTGAGAGGATCTTTATCACTTGCTTTAAAGAGTCCCTAGACTTAGAGATTATCATATATTGATCATTAGCGTATTGGACTTAAAAATTCACACTCTTCTAGTTTGAGGATATACATGCTATATTTTGATGTTCAATCTCCCTTAAAAAAAATTGACTATCACTCACATGCATGACTGCATTTATGATTGAGATGAGTTATAGTATTACTAAGGAGACCTAGTTTGGAAGTTTGAGTTTGGACACGATCTATATGATGCTCGAAGATGGGATAAAATTAATGATTGATTCATGAAACCTGAGTGTCAGCATCATAGCCAATATGGGACATGTTCTCATGCTATCTCTTGAATTTAACCTAAAGTGCCATAGTGTGATGACATGTAATTAATAAGTTGATCAATGTGTGCCAACTTTTGGTAAAAGCAGTGGAGCTAGCCGAAATTAAAGAAAAGAAAGAAAGAAACATTGAAAGAAAATCTCTCACCATACAAAATCAAATATCAAAGAGCTTCCACTAAAGGAAAGCATTCCCAACCATTTTAAAGTGTCCACTTGGACCACCGCTATTAGGACCAAGAGTCAGGCTAGCACCCAAAAAGGGCTCTGCGGCGTAAATGCTACAAGTCTGGGTGTAGAAGGTATACTAGATACTCATAAAAGGCACATCCCGGTGTACTCCCATGAAAACAAGTGCATACGACTCCAACTTCTCTTGACGGACACACTGATTGGTAAAATAAAAATAAAAATTTGCGTTGAGTATTGGCACTTGAGAGAACCCTATTCCAATGAGAGGAAGAGAAAATAGAACACAATCCTTCATCCTCCATAATATGGCCTTCCATTTATCCTTTTGAAGTCTGAGAAACTAAAGAGAGGGTGGATTGAAGCAAGATTATACTTATTCCCTAGTGTTGAGGGTGGGGTCCTTAGGAGAGCTTCTGAGATGGGATGTTTTGGTGATATTCTGACTCTATTCTCATGGTGTGGTCTACACTAAGTCATACTTTCTTTATATATCTGTGTGTGTGTGTGTGTGTGTGTGTTTGTGTGTGTGTACATCGAGAGTCTGATAATTAGAGGAGTTGAATTCCTTTTAATTAGTACTTGGATCAACTTAGAGTTTTAGTACTTCTAAAACCTAGTGTTCTCAGTCAAATCATGACTTGTATACTCACTTGCACATGTCAGGGATCTCACTAATTAAATAAACTCTCTAACAAATTCTTTATTTATTACATCGAGGACGATCTTAGCTTAAGTATAGGGGTGATAAATCCTAAATTTATCAGCTTAATTTACCATAAATATCTCTCTTGCTTAGGTTAATCAACAAGATTCATCAACAATTAACATTAATTAACTAATTATGTGTTGTAGATAATTAACACTATTTAATATATATTATTATAACCCTATTATGGTGTAATATTTTATGTATTTATTTCTTATTAAAAATCAAAGAAAATCAGAATAAAATTTTGTTTAAATAAAATAACATAAAATAAAATAAAAATATAAAAAAATAAATAAAAGAAAAATCAAAGAAAATTGTTCTATATCGTTTTAGTTAGTATTTAATTTTTATCTATCTATAGATGACCTTTGATCTCTTTGACTTCTTCTCGTTGAGATCTATAGCTTTCAAGTTTATCATATTTCCTAATTCCCTCTCTAATTATTTCTTTTCTAGTTTCTTTGATTTTTCCATTTTATCCTAATTCTAATTGGGCCATGTGGTGCATCCTCAGCCGCCCACGTGGCCAGAGCTCTATCAGACACCCACTTTCTTCCGAACCGTCTGATCTCTTCTTGATCGGATAGATCATGACCGTTTGTCGGTGCTCAACCGCAACTGTCCGATCACATGATCATATGGTCAAGGTCCTTCGTCAATCTCCAGTATCCTCTCTCCTCGTAGTAACCGCCCGTCTTCACCCAATTTCGCCAACCTCTTCACATACCATCTTCCTTTGAAACTACCACCAACTTCTAGCTCAATTGACCCTCATTCACACCAACCACCTATTGATTCCTAATACTAACCATCTTATCGATGTTGCGGTTGATACTTAGGCCAAAAACCACCTGCAATCTCTGCCTTTTCCTCTTTAAATACCATACAGTCACCTTGTGCGATGGTTGTCCACCCTTGTGCTAGGCTCTGCCCAGCTTTCAATCCCTCCTCGTAATAGGAGCGAAAGGCCTATGGAGAGCAATGAAAGCGAGTAGTCTCTGGTGCTGACCCTTGGCAAAAGAGCCATGTCACGGCCTTTCTCTGGCCATATGAGCTTCGAGGCCCGCTGTCCTCATCAAGTGAAGACCAGAGAACTCCTAAGAATTCTATCATAGGCAACCTACTTCATCTGCATCATCTTTAAAGATTCAGTTTATATTTTTCTTCACTTTGCTTTCCAGTTTTTAATCGAGTAGTTTGTTAGATCAAATCCTCAATTGATTCGATTAGGACCTGCATTGATGGTCTTAGATCTTCGCTAGAGGTTATCCTCATGGTACTTCCATCTCCATTACCATCTCACATAGATCCTCATCCTCTGTCTTCAAGGAAAAGCGACCAAAGAGGGTCTTGCAGTTCACCACATGATAGCCCTCTATTTTCACCCTCCTTCTCACACAATTAGCCTTAGCTATTCATTAACTAACTTTTGTAGGAAATTACATTCAATGGTTGGAGATTCAAGGGTGTTTCAGGTCTAGAGTTTCTTCTCGGATGGTTCCCCACTGACATGATGCTCCCGACATCATTAGCTCTTCCTCTACCCTCCTTCTTCTTCGTTGACCCGTTAGAAAGATTGTTCAACCATTGTAAGAGGAACATGGAATAGTAGGAGGATTATCAGACTCTCTGGAGTGTAATCCCTAAGCCGTCGTGTACGAAGGAGAAGGGTTAATAAAGACAAACAATAATCGTCCGATCGCCTTGATCGAACGGATCAGGAAGATTCCAAGCCATATATACAAGTCGTAGCCTCGATGAACCCGAAGCAGTAGACGAAGCATCGAGACTAGACACGTGTACCGGACCTCCTGCAGCTGACCAAGCCTCTGCCAGACCCTGGTGGAACGTGCCTAGCACGTACGGTCTCGGGCAAATTGCAAGTTTGCCCTGCTAGTTATCCTTAATTAAAAATTACCCCACGTAGGGGGTATTCAATAAATTTCATTGTCGGTATTTCTTAATTGCATTTTAATCCTTTCATGGACCTGTTCTTAATGTTCGTATTATTATTTCTTATGTTTTTATTACGATTATGCCCCCACACTCTATTTTGAATATCTTGAGCATCTTTTATCCTATTGATGTAATTTCAGTTTCATTAGAAAGTTAATTAAATTATCTTTCACATGGTTTAATTAATATTCTGAATTGATGCATGTTAGTTGATGAATTAGTTAGAATAAATTCAGATGCATATATTTATATTCAAAGAACTTGACTTATAATTAAATGCTATATTGGATTTAGATTTTCATCTAATGTCTATATCAAGTTTCTTGATCATTTTAGGGCATATTCGTGAGTTTATTTTCATGTGTTAGAGTTTTAGCATTATGTTCATTCTGTTGATTTTCTAACATGCAATTAAATGTTTTTAAAATCACATTTCATTTCATTCATGCATGCATTTGTAGTGTGCATTTCATCTTGCATCACTTGCTTGCATTGTTTTGTTTGTTCTAACCTAAATGAACTATCAATCACTTATATAGATATTTAAATACCTAAATAATGTAGTATGGATTGTGTCCTTGTATTCGATCCTAAACTTCCCATGTTAAAAATTAAAGTTGAATCCTCCTCGCAGAGATCATTCATTCGGTTCTGAATGGCACGCTAAGTGCCTGTGCTACAACAGAACATTATTAATTTATGCATTTAGTGATTCAACAAATGGCATTGTTGCGGGGAGATGGCTTCATTAATATAATCATTTAGATTTTATATTTTGGTTAAGTTGATTGTTATTTTATCTAGATCAATCTCGCGTTGTGATGTTTTATGTATTATTATATATATCATTAATCTTTGAAATATATAATATTTTATCTTCTATGATAGGGCCTATTCACTGAGGACATTTGTGGAGAATGGAGGTTGGAAGCTCAAGCTGGAGTTCCTGCTGAGAAGAACTGCAGAAGATGCCTTCAAAACAAGTCGAAGATTATTCTGTTCATATTTGTTGTATATTATTGTAGACTTGGACTATATATTATTCGTTCGGTTTGATACATGGCTAAGCTATTTAGGATCTCGCTTGAGGTATAACTATGTCGTTTCTCTCACTCACTAACTCTATATGTCATAGGAGATAGGTTAGGGCTCAGAGACATGCTCACAAGCAGCAGATGGCAGTTGATGGTGGCAGAGAGTTAGTATTTGAAGTGGAGGTGGTTGGCAGAGTTGATTTCCAAGTGGTGGTTTTGTTGGACATGCGAGCCCACAGTGAGCCATTATGTAATAAATGTTGTTGCGAATATCATTCCCCGATCTGAAATGAAGAATAACCAATTTGCATAATAGGTCCCTTAGTACAATTAGGGTTATTTACCATGGCCATCTTGACGATCATACAGCTGTTGATTCAGTTATTGAATCATAGAGGCTGGTGCTTGGATGAATATCTAATAAGTTAGATTGAGGACTCATCAAGCACCATCAAATGATTGTTAAGAGATGATCTCTAGCCTGAGTAGGAGATGGAAATCCTTTCTCAGTTAGGTTGATATCTGACCGACCTCTTGATGTAGGTCCTCTGCATAGGAATAGAGATTCGAAGGTGTCGGATTAGTTAGGTTAAAGAGTTGATTTAACGAGATCGAGATAACCAAAGTCCTATATCGTATGCTGTCATGATATAGGCATGTATCCTCTGACTGGAGACAGATGTGTTACTATATGTCTGAGTATGTACATTTGGCAGACCAATAGGTTGATGACCTAATCAAGGTCTATACACCGGCGCACCGGTGTGCATGCAAGGGCATATGAGTAATACGATCTCTCTAAGGGATCATACATGTTCAGTTACAGAACCGGAAGACATGAGATCACTCATGAGATATTGGAAAGAATCAAATTCCGTGCACGGTCGTCTCGCTTTGGAAGCTTGACTGAATTTGTAGGTTTGATATATACTTTTTGAAAGTATATGATCAACACCTGGGTATGATATATACTTTTTGAAAGTATATGATCGCTACCAACTCCCAATAGTCAAATGAGAAACTTAATGATAAAACTCCATAGTAGACAATGTAAAATTGATCTTATACTTCAGGTTTATTCTGAGTCTTCCAGTATGCAGGATGTACAGGTATTGGGAATACCTGAGGGTGATGTGATCAAAAACGGTTGTATAACCATGATGCTTCCATTCCTAGGGAGTGATGAAACGGGTCTGGATTTTAGTGACTCCTCTCAGTAGAGAAGCCATCTGATCATAGTCCAAATGTTGGACATTGATCTGAATGTGATTCAGATACAATGAGAAGATTAGATTTGTGGTCTTGATTTAATCAAGCATATATGGGAGGCCCGAGATCTGGAATTGTGATGTGATCTCAATATCCAAGTCACTATACATGGAACAATACAATCGCCATGTCCTTATCTCCAAGTATTCGTAGAGAAAGCGCATTATCCTTGAAAGGGTTCATGATAACTTCATTGTTGATAATATGTATCCGAGCATTGAGAAAATGGATACTTACATGTGATTTAATCATCATGAATAAATATGAATTTTATTCATAGTATATGGAGAATTATCTAAGATAATTAAATGTGATTTGATTATCAAAGATATAAATAATGTGGATGTGATTCACATTATTTGGGCACATGAGAATAGAGATCCAATATGATTAAATGTGATTTAATCATCATGGATATGATTAATGTGGATAGCACTATCCATATTAATCATATGTATTATAAATGTGATTTATAATATATAAGAGAGAGAGAGAGAGAGAGAGAGATTTGTAATTTACATTTGTTAATTAAATGTTGATGGGAATTGGATTCACATTGGACATTAAATTGAAAATGTAATTTACATTTTATTTTGGGTTGTGAATATGATTTACAAATTTCCAATGGCATGATTGCAATGTTCAAAAAATAAATTGGATTTATTTTTGTGAAATAATTTGCAACAAAAGTTGTTGCAAATATTGGAGATAACCATGAGATAATGTAATCCCATGTAATATATAAAGGAGAGCCACCTTCCTCATATAGAGGGTGGACGGCTACAATCCCACTATGGAATATGGTAGCCGTCCACCCCTATTATGGAAGGAGGCTTGCCTCTTTTTTATTTCTCCAATGAAGATTGATTTAATGTAAATCAAATTATATTGAGTATATATTTGATTTTATTAAATTGTTGTTGGTTTTTACCAACACAAATCTTGACCATTGAAAGAAACACAAATCAATGTGAGCGATTGGATTTGTGTTTGAGATCCATGGATCCTAAAATATTATAAAAGGAGAGGCACCCCTTTGCTCTTCTTTACACACAATGAGAGCATAAGTCTCTCTTTCTCTTTCTCTCTCTACACGCCTACTCTCTCTCTCTCCCTCTCATATGGTCGTCCACCATGGATGCCCTAGAGGGAGTCTCCATCGTCGCAGCGTCATCGTTATGTTGCTCGATCATTTGCTCGTGGATCTCCGTCTCCTTCATGTGCCTCACTCGTGAAGAAGACTTCGGATCTCGTATGTCGAGATCAGGAGATCCGTCGCTTGGATCATCAACATGGATTGCGAGAAGCACGTGATTCATCCCTGCGCTCGCAAGCGTCTCCTCAGTCGGATCGGACTTGAGACAGGAGGTCTATTCGTTTAGAGACTCGATCGCAACCACGCTTCAAGAGGTAATTCTGTTACTTGTTTGTGATTTAGATGAAACGATCCGAGAAGTGTTCTTGGATCATGTGGTTTCGTCGCATGAATTTTTTTTTTAATTTCTGTTGCATAGAACAACTAGGCCGACTAGTTGTTCTTCATCGTATTCGATACGATGCTCACGCTTCCGTGATGCGCTTGAGGATCTAACAGTATCCTTCAAGTGGTATCTGAGCCAGGTTGAAGGTTTTGGATACGATCCGTAAACCTAGGACGACTTGGGTTCGTTAAGGTTGTGAAAGTTTTTGTCGCATTTCATTTTCGCACATCTGTTTAGTGAATAAATTCGTCCCTGTTTAAAATGTTTAAATACGAATTAATCCTTGGATTTTGTTCCCCATTAAATAAGGAAATCATAGGATCTGAGATTACGTAATTTGGATTCTGTTTGCTCGAGATATAGTTGTTTTAATGAACATGTATTCACTCTTGCGGGAACTGTAAATCTTAACATGATTAATGAGTTAATTAATGTTTTGATCTGTCTAGAAATGCTTGAAATATCACTTAGGTTCTGTCATAAATCAAATTAGAAATATTTAGAAACTGATTTTGTCTAATTTGAATTTGAATTTATTGAGATATGTTAATTTTAGTAAGTAGGGGTTACTGCTGAAATTACATTCCTAATCAAGAACCATGTGATTGTCAATTAGTGAAATTAATTGTTAATTTCATGAAATAATTATTGAAAAAATTTGAGAAATATTTAATGATGATTATTTCCTTAATTGACTTGGCATCAATCAATAATTTGATTAGATTTGATCTAGATCATAATTGGAAACACAATCAACAAACAACTTGCTTGAATAGGATTGGGAATTTTGTTAGTAAATTTCCTTATAATCAACATTGTTTTGATTATTACTATATGGTATTATTTTGGTTGAAAAACCGATGATCATCTCAAGTACAAAGTGATTGGCTCGGTATTATTTTTTCCCGAGGCGGATATGGTGTCTAGTCGGGGAGCGTTGGGGTAGCGGGTCGCACCGGTTGCGGTCCGTCCCACTCCCGTCGGTACTGGCCATGACAGCGGGTAGAGAACGAATGATGCCTGAGAGATCATGATGTATTTTCTAATTATTAAAATTCGAATTAATATGTGCTTTGAGATAATACCATATATATATTCAAGTAAAACCAATCAAGTTTGTTGATTGAATTGGATTGATAATTGATTTAATGAGATTGAATTAATTATATCCAATTAAAACACTCTATTATGAATAGATGTGTATTTCCCTTAGAAGAATTAATTATATGAATATGATTCATGATAATTAATTAAAATTTGAATATGACGTGGAGGATCACATAAGTGACATCCATGGTCTCCCGTCAAGGCGAAAGGTTTCCGTCGCCAGGGATTGCATATAGGAGACGCTTGTCTGAAGTGACAGCTCCTGTATGCAAGCGCATCTAGATTGGGCTCTTTACTTCTCGAAAGAGTAAGGTCGTATGCATAGTGACCTCAATATCGGATCCTCATATTATTGGGGAGATATTGGATTACGCATAGCGAGTTTTATTCCTGTTGACGGTTGGTTCAATTAACAACGGGTCAACATCACCTTAGGGGTGGTGGGCCCGGGTGTTAAAGACCGAATTGGGAGATGCAAGTTGGACTTGCAAGGTGGAATGTGTTCTCATTTTTTTATCTGAGTTGCAGATTCTCATATTATTGGGATGTAACAAAGATAAGGAAGGAGATCCCAGATCTTGTTGAGATATAATGGTAAGTATATCTCTTAGTGACTAAGGGAATGAACTTTCAGTATTGACAAGGCAGGACAACTTTGATATAAAAATTCCTAAATCAAAGTAAAATGTGTGTGTGTATATATATATATATATATATATATATATATATATTTATTTATTTATATATTTATGCAAATTTCTTATTTCAGATAAATCTTCATTAATCCCACTCAATGTTATACTCAATAATAACAAGTAGAATATCATGGATTGGACCCATGATCCAGATATTGTACTTGCAATTGAACACATAATGTATGTGGTTGCAATGTGCAAGTTTCCCCATAATAATGAGGAATGACAATTAAATAGACAATAGGACTACAACCCTAGGGTTTGTATGTCTCTATAATCTTGATCTCTCATTGAATGTACTTCGGAAGTGACATGTCGATGATAATCATAATTGTCAAATAATCATAATAAAAATCTAAGAAGATGTTCTGGCATACGTATGTGCTCTCGACATTTAATCATGAATGACGTGGTTCTCTGCATCATGCAGAATGGTGGCTCTATAAGAGATAATGTATTCAAATTGTTTGAGTGCCTACATGAACCAATATTTTAAGAGTTTAGATGGATGTATATATGATGAGTGTCATCATTCTACTATCTATACTCTAGTCATTCATGAAGCTTCATAATATTCATATTGTATGAATTGAATGAAGCATGTATGAATGTTGAAATACTCTTATATTTAAATTTTTGATTTCAACATAAGAGATCCTTTGTCTTGAGCAATGGTATCTCATAGATAAAGGGAGCATAGTGGAAGCATGGGTTGGACCCAAGTAAGAAGTATAGTCAAAGAGTTGACTGTACTTCTGTGACTTCCTTATGACATCCAAAGAGTTGGATGAATGCCAATACTACAATAAGTTGATGTATTGATAATATGACTATCAAATCTATCTAGAATCCTTAGAGAAGGAATCGGATAGTACATCAGAATAATCTACATATAATCATTGAAATTGACTTACTTTTTTGATAAGATAAAGTCTAATAATTGTATCTCAATCTTCTAATGACACTTGCAATTGGTTGCATATGTATTAGAATATTAGAAATTATTAGAATATTAGAAATTTGATCTTAAGGTTTAATGGTCATCCATGTTGGAAGTGATGCAATTGTTGTAACAATTTCCATTGGATCAATAGACTTCATATTTTCAGCGGGAGCCCTTAGTCTTAGAGAATGTCTCTGTGACCTGGATATTAGAATACACTCATAGTTTATTTCTAAATGTTGGAAATAAACATGAATTCTGGAATAAACCTATCATAGAGAGTTATGATGGATATATTTTAGATAGTAATCAAGCATCTAGTGGACTCCGCTAAATTAGAAAATCAATGAATGGTTCATTAAGATTTCTAATACTGAAAATTAAACCTTTAATGATCAATAGGAGGATAAAGATCATTTGACAATGATCTGGCATCATGTTTTGGACATATGTCTGTTGATGAGATCAATGGACAAGTAAGAGATGAAACTTTAGAATGTCTAAAATTTCAAAACTTGCATACTTATGAATATTCTATTCAAAGTAAAATATCCAATACACCCTTCCTTGGAATGGTGAAAGATGTCAAGGTATTCAAGATCTTATACATATTGGTGTATGTGAATCATCTATATTATAATAAACATTATGGATATGTGATATCTATTAATGATTATTTGTAATATGAGATTTCTTCTCTTCACTAAGAAACCTTTGAAATGTTCAAAGATTTCACAATTTGGTTTAGAACCAAAGTTTGAAGGAAGATGAAATGAATTTGATCTAACCAAGGTAGCTTGTACTTATTAGATGAATTCGTAGAATACCTTATGGAGATATGTCTTATCTCACTCCTCCTGATAAACCTAAACTCAAGAGATTTGTAGGGAGATACAATTGATCATGTGTGACATGATTTGATCAATGATGTATTTTAGCATAATTACTTTTTAGTTTCCAGGTATATATGTAGTAGAGACTGCAATATATTTCCGTAATATGGTTCCATGCATGTAAGCTGGAATTTAGCACCAGAGAGTGCTACTTCATTAGGAAAATAAAGGATGGTATTGGATACCTACTTTATGACCTTGAGATTCTTAAAAAGATCTCATCTCTGAGAATATGATTCTTAGATGATGAGACTCTCAAGAATCAAGATGAAAATGAAGTAAAGGAACTCATTTAATCTTGAGAAGACAATGAGGCTCCTGAAATCGGAAACTAAATAGACAATTAAAGATGAAACATTAATACCTCTTCAAATAAGTTAGAGGATGGATGCCGTGTGTCAGTTGAATCTGACAATGATCTGACTTCATGTGATGAAGCTTCTGAAGATCATAGCATGGAAAGGTGGATGTTAGCAATAAAGTCTAAAGTAGACTTTATAAAAATGTTGTATATTCCACCTATATGGGTAAGACCCATTAAGGTATAAATGGATCTTCAATAGAAATATTGAACCTGATGAGAAGGTAGAGACCTTCAAAGCACGGCTCATAGCCATGAGCTACACACCGAAGAGAAGACATTGCTTGCGATGAGACTTGTTCTTCAGTGACCATGCTTAAACCCATCAGAATAATGCTAACCATAGCTGCATAACTTGATTATGACATCTTTATGATGTAAGTCAAGATTGCATTCCTCTATGAATACCTCTCTGAGGATATTCACATGAAGCAACCCAAGGCTTCATGGTTGAGGAAAGCAAGATGTGCAAGCTAAAGAAACTCCATCTATGGACTCAAATAAGCTTCTTGTAGTTGGAACATTAGATTTGATAAAATCATAAATGTTATGATTTCAGATAGAATCTTGATGAACCATGTGAAGCTTAGTGGGAGTGCCATTGTGTTCATCGTGCTAAATGTAGATAATATCCTAATCATTTCGAATGATCTAAGGATGATAATAATAAGTGTTCTATAATCCGGTTGTCCCATACCTCGAGATATGATCTTAAGGATACCCCGTAGATCATAATTCTGAAGTTGTTCAGAAGCAAAGAGAAGAGGGTATGGGGACCATCACATTAATGGTACACCTTGGACATTTCCGTTTTCTGGAAAATTCCAAGAAAGACTTTTTTCCTCAAGATATGGTATTGATCTATCTAAAGGGATAGCACCTCAAAGAGTTGAGGATGTGAATGCTTTCCCTTGTGCATCAGTTCCAAGAAGCCGATATATGCTAGATGTGTACAAAAGCCAGATATCTGCCATGCAGTGGGAGTAGTAAACTAGTACTAATCCTACTATGATGATAAAACACTTGATTACGGTAATAACAATATCTTCATAGAGGACAAGACTTTTGATATAGTGATCTCAAAGTCGTATCTTCAAGAAATTAAGACTTTATAGATAGTGATCTAAAAGGTCTTAACTGCGAATACCATATGAGATAGAGAACTCCAGGAATAAGGGTATTCTGATAAGGATTATGGTAATACTGGTTATAATAATTGTTGAGCAGTAGTATCAAGGACGCTATAACTATTTGACTGTATTGAGTATTGGTTGCATAAGAAGCAACATTCGCATTGGATGCGAACACAGTCACTAGGAGATATGCAAGTGCCGTAAAAGGACTTAGCATAGTCTCTTGGGAACAGAGTGACTGATCAGCTTACCTAGCTATTTTCTAAATATCCTATGATTGCCACATGAGTGCGGGTTTAAATGATTATCCCATCAATGGCTCTTTGGGCTAGTGGGAGATTGTTGGACATGCGAGCCCACAGCGAGCAATTATGCAATAAATGTTGTTGCGAATATCATTCCCTGATCTGAAATGAAGAATAACCAATTTGCATAATAGGTCCCTTGGTACAATTAGGGTTATGTACCATGGCCATCTTGATGATCATACAACTGTTGATTCAGTTATTGAATCATAGAGGCTGGTGCTTGGATGAATATCTAATGAGTTAGATTGAGGACTCATCAAGCACCATCAAATGATTGTTAAGAGATGATCTCCAGCCTGAGTAGGAGATGACAATCCTTTCTCAGTTAGGCTGATATCTGACCGACCTCTTGATGCAGGTCCTCTGCATAGGAATAGAGATTCAGAGGTGTCGGATTAGTTAGGTCAAAGAGTTGACGTAACGAGATCGAGATAACCAAAGTCCTATATCGTATGTTGTCATGATATAGGCACGCATCCTCTGACCGGAGACAGATGTGTTACTATATGTCTGAGTATGTACATTTGGCAGACCAATAGGTTGATGACCTAATCAAGGTCTATACACCAGCGCGCTGGTGTGCATGCAAGGGCATATGAGTAATACGATCTCTCAAAGGGATCATACATGTTCAGTTACTGAATCAGAAGATATGAGCTCACTCATGAGATATTGGGAAGAATCAAATTCCGTGCACGGTCATCTCGCTTTGTAAGCTTGACTGAATTTGTAGGTTTGATATATATACTTTTGGAAAGTATATGATCAACACCTGGGTATGATATATACTTTTGGAAAGTATATGATCGATACCAACTCCCAATAGTCAAATGAGAAACTTAATGATAAAACTCTAAAGTAGACAATGTAAAATTGATCTTATACTTCATGTTTATTCTGAGTCTTCCAGTATGCAGGATGTACATGTATTGGGAATACCTGAGGGTGATGTGATCATAAATGGTTGTATAACCATGACGCTTCCATTCCTATGGAGTGATGAAATGGGTCTGGATTTTAGTGACTCCTCTCAGTAGAGAAGCCATCAGATTTTAGTCCAAATGTTGGACATTGATCTGAATGTGATTCAGATGCAATGAGAAGATTAGATTTGCGGTCTTGATTTAATCAAGCATCTATGGGAGGCTCGAGATCTGGATTGAGATGTGATCTCAATATCCATGTCACTATACGTGGAACAATACAATCGCCCTATCCTTATCTCCAAGTATTCGCGGAGAAAGCACATTATCCTTGAAAGGGTTCAGGATAATTTCATTGATGATAATATGTATCCGAGCAATGAGAAAATGGATAATTAAATGTGATTTAATCATCATGAATAAATATGAAATTAATTAATATTATATGGAGAATTATCTAAGATAATTAAATGCGATTTGATTATCAAATATATAAGTAATGTGGATGTGATTCACATTATTTGGGCACATGAGAATAGAGATCCAAGATGATTAAATGTGATTTAATCATCATGGATATGATTAATGTAGATAGCACTATCCATATTAAGCATATGTATTATAAATGTGATTTATAATAAATAAGAGTGAGATATTTGTAATTTACATTGGTTAATTAAATGTTGATGTGAATTGGATTCACATTGGACATTAAATTGAAAATGTAATTTACATTTTATTTTGGGTTTTGAATATGATTCACAAATTTCTAATGGCATGATTGCAATGTTCACAAAATAAATTGGATTTATTTTTGTGAAATAATTTGTAACAAAAGTTGTTGCAAATATTGGAGATAATAATGAGATAATGTAATCCCATATAATATAGAAAGGAGAGCCACCTTCCTCATATAGAGGGTGGACGACTACAATCCCACTATGGAATATGGTAGTCATCCATCCTTATTATGGAAGGAGGCTTGCCTCCTTTTTATTTCTCCAATGAAGATTGATTTAATGTAAATCAAATTATGTTGAGTATATATTTGATTTTGTTAAATTAATTGTTGTTGGTTTTTACCAACACAAATCTTGAGCATTGAAAGAAATACAAATCAATGTGAGCCATTGGATATGTGTTATCCATGGATTGAGATCCATGGATCTCAAAATATTATAAAAAGAGAGGCACCCCTTTGCTCTTCTTTACACACAATGAGAACATAAGTCTCTCTTTCTCTTCCTCTCTCTACACGCCTACTCTCTCTCTCCCTCTCATATGGCCGTCTACCATGGATGCCCTAGAGGGAGTCTCAATCGCCACAGCGTCGTCATTATGCTGCCCAATCGTTTGCTCACGGATCTTCGTCTCCTTCATGCGCCCCGCTCGTGAAGAAGACGTCGGATCTCGTGTGTTGAGATCAGGAGATCCACCGCTTGGATCATCAACATGGATTGCGAGAAGCACGCAATTCATCCCCACGCTTGCAAGTGTCTCCTCCGTCGGATCAGACTTGAGACAGGAGGTCTCTTCGTTTAGAGACTCGATCGCAACCACGCTTCAAGAGGTAATTCTATTACTTGTTTGTGGTTTAGACGAAACGATCTGAGAAGTGTTCTTGGATTATGTGGCTTCGTCGCATGAAAAAAAAATTAATTTCCGCTGCGTAGAACAACTAGATCGAGTAGTTGTTCTTCGTCATATTCGATGCGATGCTCACGCTTCTATGATGCGCTTGAGGATCTAACCATATCCTTCAGTTTTTAACCACCACTAGAGGATAGAGAAGTTAGGATGAAGAAGAGTTAGATAGATGACATGGGAGATGGGAGATAGACGGAGAGAACAGTGGCCGAGGTTGGCTGGGAGGTTATCGGAGGTGGTAGGAGAAATTGGTTGAAGATGGGTGATTGGCGACTTGTGTTGCTTCGCAAAGGTGGAAGCTGGAGGTTGAAGACAAACATCTACCGTTGGATCTCATAATCCAACAAACCAAAATGAGGTAGTGCGTAATGAATCAGGGCCATCTAATCAGACGATCAGATGATCCTAAGTGGAAATGGATTGATGGAAAGGGCCAAGCCACATGTAGTGCAAAGATTGGGCCATATGGCCTAATAAAAATCATAAAATGGAAAAATAATGATAAAATAAAAAAAGAAATAGCTAGAGTCAAAACTAAAAAAAATGGTCAAGATGAAAGTTGTAAATCTCGATGAGATCAACAACTTTCATGTAAAACTCAAAGAGAAAATGACATCTATACATATAAAATTTTTGTAAACAATTTCATGTAATAAAATTACTTAATTTAATCATTTTTCTTATTTTTGGATTTTTATTTTATATTTAATGATAAATTAATTATGAACAATATTAATCTCTTTTTTATCTGATTTTTAATAAATAATAAACACATAAAGCATAGGCATAATAATTGGGTTATGAATATACAATAACTAGGGTTATTTATTTACAACATAGTATAAACTAATTAGTGTTAATTGTTAATGAATGTTAGTGATATTCTTAAGCTAGATAGATAACAAAGATAAATAATATAGACAAATCTGGTATTCATCACCCACTATACTTAAGCTAAGCTCATCCTGGAGCTAATAAAGAAAAAATGAATGAATTATTGACTTAGTGAATTAGTGAATTCCCTAACATGTGCAAGTGAAAAGACAAGGCTTGATCAATCCAGAACACTTGATTTTGGAGATCCTAAGACTCTAAGATGAACGCGGTCTTAATCAAATGGAATTCTCCTCTCTAATTATCAGACTCTCAATGTATACACATATAGTAAGAAGTATGACTTTATTTGTCGAATACATTCACAAGAGTCGAGTTGAAATGTCACCCAAAATTCCAATCAAGAAATTCTCTTAAGGACCCAATCATCAATGCTAGGGATTAAATCTAGTCTTGCTTTCATTCCACCGTCTCTTTAGTTTGTCAGACTTCAAAGTGTAGATGGTAGGTCAGATAATGGAGGTAATAGGATGGTGCCATTTCTTCTCTCCTCTCATGGGAACACCGTATCTCTCAAGTGCCTTATTAACTCAACACAATATATTTTGTTGTTAATCAGTGCGTCCGCCAAAGAAGTTGACTAGTCTGCACTTGTTTTCCTAGGAATGCACCGTGATGTATCTCTTTTGACTATCTAAAGATACCTTCTACACCCAGACTTGTATCACTATACAATGTAGAGCTCTTTCTGAGATACTATCCCAACATCTAAAAACCTAAGATTTTTGTCCAAATGGACACTTAAAAGGTTGGAAGCGCTCGCCACTAGTATAAGCTCTTTAAATTTTATCTTTGTAATGCATGAGCTTTTCTCTTCATATTTTTCTTCTCTTTTCGACTAGATCCACTTCTTTTACCAAGAATTGGCACACATTGATCAATAACTTAATTTCATTTTATCACACCATGGCACTTAGGTAGCGATAAAAAGATTAGTATAATAACCATGTTCTCATACTGGCTAATATTGTTGTCACTCAAGTTTCATGAAGCCTTCATAGAGCATCAAAATTAGGTCCAAACTTAAATCTCAAATCCCATTTCCTCAAGTGAAACTACAACTCATCTCAATCATGAATGCAGTCATGCAAATGATTGTTGGTCATATTCTTTTGATGAAGAGATTGAACATGCAGATATAACATGTAAATCCTTCTAACTAGAGAAGTGTGAATTATTAAGTCTAAGCTCTTAATGATCAAGATATGTTAACTCTAAGTCTCTGGATCTCATAAACCAAGTGTTAAAGGTCTCAACAAGCCTTGAGTGCAAAGTAAAAGTGTCAAGGAAGAACGCCAAATTATTAAGTTAATTATTTACAAAACTTTTGAAGAAAATTTTTATTAAAAAGAACTAAAGAATCAGTACCCTTTAGGAACAGAGACAAAACACAACAGACTAGAACACTATAAACACTTACAAGAACATTACAAGGATACTCAAACAACACTACAAACTTCAGCTTCTCAATGTAAAAAATCATGCTAGAATCTTCGGGGCTTGAAATTACAGGCTGCCCTGTGATTCACTTGTTTCCTCATCACAGAGTAAGCCTCATAATCGAAATATGAAAAATCCTCATCGACTTGGAAAATGAATCTCTTAGAATGATGTGATTCTCCCTCAAAAGTAATATCCATATCAACATTGGAAGAATTAAAATTCTCTTAAATAGAAGGTAGACATATCCAACCCTTGGTTCCTGCAACAGACTTCTGAGTTTTCCTTAAAAGAGAAAAATAAGGCATAAGAGGATGGCCTAACTTACAAGTAAAATGACAATCAGGTAACTGAATATCCTTAAGAAAAGGTGTATGTTCCTCCATATCTTACTCTTCTAACAAAACATTATCTTTCTCAATCAACATCACTCTTTTTAAAGAACTCCTTATTGACTTGATCTTCCAAAATATAGAGGTCAAATCAAGACTTTTCTCCATGCTTGATTCTTTAAGGGACTCAGAAAAGGCAACCTTTTATAACCTAAAGAATCCAATGGTTTAAAAACTAATCGTTACACCCAAGTCACTCCTTTAGAAAATCAAACTTTTCTTGAAAAGCTGAATAAAGGTTTGATTTTTTATTTGATGATATGTTTATTATCAATAAAAATTATTTTATAAATATAAATATAAAATGATGTCTATAGTGCCAAAATTAACTTGTATCCTTTGAAAATATTTTGTAATATTTTGCAAACCATGTAGAATAAATATGAAATTTTCCAAATATTTGACAAACTAATTTTTATAAATATGTTTAAATCCCCATACCCATAATCCATAATAATATACAAAATATGTGAAAGTATGAGTTATGAATTAAAGTATATATGCAATATATACACATACACCTCCCTATACTTAGCTTGTGTTATGTCCTCATGTCACAAAGTGGAATGAAAGACATAGCTCGTACTAAGCATAAAGAGGAAAAATAAAATAGGAACAAGAAAATTGGTGAAACCCCCCTATACTTAGGCATTCAATAGCCTAAGTGTGGGGCAGAAAGACACTAAAGATATGTACAAAAATAATAGAAATAGAGTTATAATAATAACATGTGACCGGTCCCCCCTTTACTTAGGTTGAAATTGCCTAAGTATTAAGAATGAATGAAGGATAGAAGGACTGAGGAGATGACAAAAGATAACTGAGAAGAATATACATAAATAGGATTGGGACTCCTCCTTATACTTAGGCTCTCACTAGCCTAAGTTAGGAGCAAGAAAGTAAAAGAGGAGAACCCAAATCCTAAGAAGAAAAGAGTTGGTGTTAAAAGAATAGATGAATCTACAGGATGTTGAATCTGTTTGATGTGTCTGCAGCTTCACACGGTATCTTAAATATCTACAAGTGACTCAATCGACATGAAGTCAATCACCTCAACTGGAGTTAGTTGTTATGTGGATTCTACAAGGTGCTTCAACAATTGTATGTTGACTAAGAAGGAAGGTGCACCATCTGTGAGATCTGTTATCTCTCCACTACCATTTCCATACACTTTATTGACTATATAAGGGCCCGTCCATTTAGACTTTAGTTTCTCATGGCAAATCTGTAACTTTGCATTAAACATCCATACCTTTTGTCCCATGATAAAGTTCTTGCATTTAATATGCGAATCATGCAACTTCTTAACTTTGATCTTATAGATCGAGTTGTTGTCATATACTCAATTGCTTATTTTACTAGATCATTGAGGTTTAGGTCTCTACAAAGCTTTCCTAGATGACAACTCCAATTAATCTTCTTGATTGCCCACTCAGACTTGTGAATCAATTCAACGGGCAAATGACATAGCTTGTCATAGATCATTCTAAAAAGTGAAGTACCAAGAGGGGTTTTGTAAGCAATCCTATAGGACCATAGAACTTAGTCCAATAGTTGGGACGAATTGTTCCTATCATGACGGACTTGCTTTTGAAGAATACTCTTCATCTCCCTATTTAAAACCTATGCCATACCGTTTGATTGAGGGTGGTAAGGAATAGTCACTCTATGCTCAAACTTGTAGTCCTTAGCTAAAGATTTTCATCTCTCTGTTCACAAAGTGGCTACTCCCATCAGATATCAAAACTTTTGGGATCTCAAACCTGAAATAATATGTACTTTTATAAACTTGCAGATCTATTGTCTACAATTCAGATTGGGATAGCCTCCACCCATCTAGAAAGGTAGTCAACTGCTAACAAGATGTATTCAAATTCATGACTATTAAGAAAGGGATCTATAAAATCTATGTCCCACACATCAAAAACATCACAGAAAATCACTAGTTACATGGGTATCTCATTTCCATAGACAATTGTCCCTCCCATCCTTTGACAAATAGGGCGGAACCTTATAAAATCAGTAGCATCTCTAAACAAGGTTGGCCAAAACATTCTACATTGAAGCACCTTATGTGTAGTTCTTTTTTCCCGAATGATGTCCACTAGCTTCTAATAAATGACAATGTGTGAGGACACTCTAGTATTCTTCCTAAGAAATACACCTTCTCCAGACACCATCCGACCCCTCAAAGAAGAGGAACATATACTCCCAACGGTATTTCCTCAAATCTAACTCCAGTCGATCAATACTGCTCCTAGTCCAACCCTGGGGAACTTGCTTGGAGACAAGAAAGTTTAACATGTTGGCATACCACGAAAGAGAATCGACAACACAAATCGACTCTTCTGGGAAGGTCTCCCTTATAGGATCCGAAAAGGGGAATCCTTCAGCTCTAATCGAGATAAATGATCAACCACTACATTTGTAACTTCAAGTTCATCCTTAAGTTTTAAATCAAACTCTCGGAGTAATAAAATCCACCTAAGAAGACACACCTTCATGTCCTTATTTTCCATGAGATACCTAATGGATGAATGGTCTATATAAACTGTCAACTTTGAACCTAAAATGTAAGAAATGAATTTCTCAAGAGACTAGACTACGACGAGCATTTCCTTTTCTATCATTGTGTAGTTTTTTGTGCATGGTCTAAAACTTTTCTCGCGTAGTGGATAGAAAACATGATCTGATCAATACAACCGATAAACCAGAAATCTATCTCTTTAATAATCGATGATTATAGTATTGGAGACAGATTTCAATTCAGCAAAAAATCATAATCTTTGAATGTTGTGAAGAATATTTATTTGGCAAGTCTACCAAGGTCAAACACAGGGACACGAGCATCCTCGTCTATTTATCGGACATTAAGGATTAAAGTTGAGTGATTATAGTCATCGATCCAGGTCGTCATATGCAGACACAAATGCTTCAAAGAATAATGTAGACAAAATACAGGTAAAAATGTACATGAGACTCATTCAAAGACATAAATGCAATATGCTATTTTTATTTGTTTTTTTAGCAAAATAAAATGATGCAAAATGATGTGAAGCACATGTGTTGCATGCACATAATATGAAATGAAAAGAATTTTGTTTTGATTTTATGCAGGCTAAAAATGTGAAGCAATATGAAATATGATACTTTGTAATACACACAGATAGTTATGTACAAAGATGCCCCTAAATTAATCAGACACTTGAGCAATAAAAGAGAGATTAATTTCAGATGATGCCTTAAAATGAATACAAGCTAGCATGAATGGCCTTTAAATGAGTAGTAATGTGACATAATAGAATTAGAAATTATCAATGTATTACAAGGTGTCAAATCCGAAAATAAACGATGCCATCAAAAAAAGAATGAAAAGAGCAACACAATGAAATTAAAATAAACCGAAACAAAGATATCATGCTTAGGATATAATCAATAGAGTCCATGGGCATAAATGTGATAAAAACTATAGAAATAAAAAAGATAAATATGCATAAAGACCCCTGGAGGGGGCATTTCTACAATTTCCAAGAGGCGGGGGGGATCTTTGCAAAAAAATCCAAGCATGATACATGAAGCATGCACGCCTAGGTTGGACCATTTTGTAAATCTAGCATAGACAAGGGGCTTGTCTGCAATTTTCCCAAGCATACATGTGTAAAGCACATGGTTGAAGGCTCAGGCCAAGATTCGAGTCTAGTGTAGATGGCTCGGGCCACGTGGGTGGCCCAAGTGGTTCTGATGTTGCCTTGGTCCCACCGAGGCTCTGGCTCGCCTCCAAGGTTTGGTTTCATCTGAGAACCGTCATATCTGAATGGATCCAACGATAATTGTACCCTCAACCTCCTACATTGAGTGGCGATGGAAATAGAGCTCCGGTGAGCCCCCATTTCCTCTATCATGCTTTCGTTGTTTGGCTGAAGGTCAAGAAAGACTTTGGAGCTACTAGAGAAGACCTTGGAGAGGTGGAGGAGCTATGAGATGGTCGGGCTCTTCAGGACGATGCCATCGCATTGGAGCTGAGTCCCTAGAACGGAGGAGCTTCAGAATCTTCAGCTAATGTAGATGGAGTACCTACAATGGGGTTAGATGTGCATAGCCGAGGCATGCATGAAGTTGATGGAGAGCTTATGTGCAGAGAAGGCGATGCCCTAAGTGTTTTCTCCTCTGCCTCTAGGGGAGGAGATATCCTGGAGTTGAGGGAGGTCGTGGAAGAAGGAGATGGTGATCGGACAATGGTGCGAAGGTGTGTGATCATCGGTGGAGGTTCGAGAATGGTTAATTGATAGGGAGGCAGGTAGTGGGCGTGTAACTAAAGGGGAGAAAATTAAGAAAAAAGTAGTCGATGAAGATTACCTGATCGGAGAGAGTATTGCGATGGAGGTGAGGCTTGGACTGAGGCTCCTTAACAGCCTTTGGTCATCCTTTGACTCGCGCAGCCACGGTGAGAAGCTCAGGTAGCAGCCGGAGTGGCAATGTAACATGGCCTAAGCCATGGGTCGACACGTGGACAATTGAATGTCTTCGACCCTCAATCCTCCACCCCTCTGTCACAGGAGGGAGGAGAGGGCCTCGCCTAAGTCCCTTGATTGGTAGATGGTGTAGAACAGGGTCGGAGGCGGAGTTGGAAATGGGGGTCACATGCGAGGTGGAGAAGGTGGCTGAAATGTCAATTGAAGGCCCTAGAAATTAGGTCATGAGGATTTAATGGGCCAGCGAGTAAGGGGGATTCTTGGGCTTCATCGGGGAGGTGTTGGATTTGGACGAGGTGGCGGATAATGGAGCTAGAATAGGAAGGGGGAGCGGGGTTGGTGAGGCAAAATGGATGGAGAGGAGGACGCAGGAGGTTGAAGATGAGTATTGACCGTAGGATCTTAGGATCCAACAGTTAGGGAGGAGGCATAAGGCTAAGGTTGAGAATCGATCTGGTGATTTGATCCAACGATAGAAAGACAAGTGGAAAGGAGCGGTTACGATGGGTTCTGGAGCGAGATCCAAGGGTCGAGGAGGGGAGCGCATGGCACAAGGAGAAGGGGCCATGTAGGCGACCCAGAGGGTGCCATGTGGCCCAGTCAGATTATTCAAAAAATGGAAAATGAATATAAAATAATAAGAAATAAAAGAAAGGAGAATAAGAAAAAGTTAAAACATGAAAGTTGTAGATCTCGATGAGATCTACAAGTTTCATGTTGGGAAAAAAATCAAATGAGGTCAAAAACACAAAGAAAGATTTTTGTAAGTATTTTTAGTGAATAAAAACACTGCTTTTTAATGGCTTTGAGATTTTTTATATTTTTAATTTCTTTTTAACACCAAAACAAATATATATAATAATTACTCCAATTTTAGAAATTTTTTATAATAAATAAAAGGTTTTAATTTTATACAATAATTAAGGTTAATTATAGGGAGAATGATTATTATTATTAATGATGCGAAATTAATGAAGATTTGAATGAAGGTGATTATGCTCTGAGGATAAAAAGAGAGTATAGTGATGATTAATCAAAGATTCATCAACAACTCCTATAGAAAAATCTGAATCATCGATCATGATCTCAAAGGGAAGAGACTAATCAGGAGCATACAAAATATGCGAGTCACAAATATTTCTCTTTAAGAGCTCAAATGCCTCTAGACACTTGTAATCTATAATGAACTCAATGTCTTTTCCTAAGAGCTGAGTCAGTGGTCAGGAAAACTTAGAAACTTCCTAGATAAAATGTCTATAAAATCCAGCCTAATGAATC
Organism: Ottelia alismoides; assembly: GCA_037367405.1. Taxonomy (NCBI): domain Eukaryota; kingdom Viridiplantae; phylum Streptophyta; class Magnoliopsida; order Alismatales; family Hydrocharitaceae; genus Ottelia; species Ottelia alismoides. The sequence continues at coordinate 318,780 of JAZKJV010005152.1, read as the reverse complement.
CATGATTTCACATCATTTATTCTTTTACTTTAGTTAAATTTCCTATGCGAAATATTTGTAAATATATATGAAATACAAAAAATTAGCTTTGTGCATGCAGTTGTTAATATTGTTTATATAATATTCTTTTTGACCAAAATAAAAGAATAAAAAAGAAAAGAAAAAGGGAAAGAAAAGGAATAAAATAATGATGTATTTATGCAATAAATGCATACTAACCCGAACTTCGAGAGAAGATCAAATATTAGCTTGATCGACAAGAAATAAATTAGGGAGAGATAGGGTCCTTATTCACTGTATGTATTCGTCACTACTCATCCTGTATATATCCTTCACCTGTTGTTATCTCTAAATAAAATAATATCAAAATAACTTAATTTTCTTAATAAATTTTGTAAATAAAAAAATAATAATATAAATAAGCACAAAATAAGATTGTGTACAAGTGTACAACACATGTACTTGTATATATATTTATTTTGTAAATAAGTTTTACGTATTTTGTATTTTTGACACTTGTATATATTTCTAATAATTATATAAAATTTAAAAACTCATAAATTACAAATTAAATTTAAAATAAAATCATCTTTTTATTGTACAAATTACCAGAGATGTATATATTGTACACAATATCTAGTTGTTAATATCTATAATTAATTTGTAAAAATCAAATAAAAATGTTTTTATACACTTTGAAATATTTTGTAAATATATAAAATGTAATGTATCTTTGTAAAAAGAATAAAAAAATACATGTATATAATATATAGGTATATTATACATGTACATAGTACTATATGATGTATATATTGTATATATTTATTACTAAAAATATTAAAAAGCATAGAAAAATAGTTTATGAAATAAGTAACATTTGCCATGTTTATAACTTTTTATTTTAAAATTATTTATAGTTTTTTATTTTTTTATTTTATATATTTTCAATTTCTGATTGGTCAACCCGGGTATGTTGACCCGGGTCAACACCCCCTTCTCCAAGGTCTGATTCGGGCAAGCGTCATTGAATCTCGTGTTTCCCAATTATTGCACCTAGATCTGACCATGTCCCTCCTCGGATTACGGACCTTTGTACTCACTAAAGATTTGTGATCCATGCAGATCCCTAGATAGGTCTGGATCCCCCTAGGGTTTCGTGCTCTTGCTCGATCTTTCTAGACCTAGGGACGCATATAAAACATCTCTTCCCCTCCGCCGTGTAAGGTAACTCATTCCTCACCATCGTTTCTCTTCACCTTCGTCTCCAGAGTAGTGACAAGACTCGGGTAGACCTTTTTGGAGCTCAGATTACAACTAGGTTGAACGCAGCTCGTACGTGGCCAGAGAAGCTCCACTGCATTTAGCCTCCTACGCCTTCTGCATCGGAGTTGAGGCCACGACCTCATTTCCATCTCAATTTCTCTTCACTGATCACAATAACACCCTCAGGTATTGCTCTTTCCCTTTCCTTTTCGCTCAGTTCACTCGATTGACCCATTATCATTGTCGTCAGTCCTCTTAGCTCCGACCAACGGGTCGGAGCTTCACACCCATATCCATATGCATTGATCTTTTTGCCACTTCACCATTCACCTTTGCACACACTCTGATCATCCTTAGACTAGTTCATCAGAGCTGAATTAGGGCGAGACTTCCTTCCATCACTTTTGTTGGATGTCGAACACAATCTCCCCTCCACTTCTTCCTTTTTCAGCTGCTAATAACCCATGACGAGGCTTCAACCTCGAGCATAGGATACTCTTGCAGGTTCAGGTGCGCGATAAACCTTGCTTCGACGCTCCATGGGCAAGGCAGAGTATCTTTAGGAACCATCACTACTAGATCTTTTGGAGCTCCGACCCATCAAAGTGCTCCACCTGACGCGGACCCCCTCCAGCAAGTTGCGGGGCCTTATAGCCGAGTGATTGGAACATCAGAGCGATAGATATAGGAGATTGAAGTTCGACGGGTGATACCTTCATCTGTGTTCTTCCAGCATGCTTCACATCTGTAAGATAAGGAACCTTGTTCCCAAATTTTATCTGAGTCGCAAGATAGCACCAAACTTTAGGCGCTCAAATCAGGTCTAGGCTAGATCTGACCATACGCTAGCTGCTTTACCCAGACCGTCAGATCCTCTCAGTAACAGTCAATTAGGACGTATGCCAGCCCCACGATCCTGCACCATCAGATATTTTACAGAGGCACATCAGGACTGTATGTCAGAAAGCCTCCACGCAGCCGTCGCGTGTCCTACAAGGGTATATTGCACTTTTTACCCCTATCATTTCCTTTATTTCTCTTCAATTTAATAATTGTAATAATTAGATCAATAATTTTTGCATTTAGGACCTTTTGTTTTCTTTATTTTCATTGTAGTCCAATTGAGTCGAACTCACGTGTGTCTGCAGGTGCTTGTGTGGGTATTTTGTAACCTTAATCCTGAGCTTTTATGTGTTATTAAAATACATAAAGTTTTCTAAAATTGCAAATATGCCCCTGTGAATGTTAAATCATGTGTGACACGTGCTTCTTTTGGATTAATTGCATCTTTACCTTGGACTTTTTATTGCTTGTTAATGTTTGGTCCTAGAACTTAAAATAATTGCAACTAGGTTCTGCTGCACTGTTTCATTTTTGCACTCTTTTATTAAATGCAATAAATAACAAAATCATTTCAAAAATTGCATAAAAATTACCTATAGTTCCCGTTAATATACTTTATTTGTGGTGATTTTTGTTTACTATTTTTCTTTTATTTACTATTATTAAAAATTCAAAAACCCTCAAAAGTATCATGTTTATAGTAGAAAATTCATAAAAATTCGAAAAAAATCGTAGAAAATCCTAAAAAAATAGAGTAGCCTTATTTTGGGTTGTTTTAATTTCTTTCCAATTTTCACATCATTTGCTTTTATAAAAATCTAAAAATTTACGAAACATTAAAAATCTTATAAAAATCATATAAAATCCATTAAAATATAAAATTATGATTTCAGTTTTTGTTTGTAGATATGCTTCTCTAGTCTTTATTAAAATTAGTTTCTAGTTTTTTAGCATTTTCATATTTTTAAATTAAAGAATACTCCTAACTGTGCACTATTTGCTTATTTTCTTAGTTTTTGATTTATATGAGAGTTATATAAAATTCTAAAAATCCCTAAAAAATACAAAATAATATAAAACTTATAAAATCCAAAAATATTTTATTTGAATTTTGAATATTTTTGTTATATTTGAAAAATACAAAAAGAATGTGTGTTTGCCATTTTTACTCGTTGCCTTTACTTGCACTATTTCCAAAATTAAAAATTTACAAAACTAAAAACCACTAAAAAGAAAATAAAAATCCTCAGGATCTTATGATTTGATTACCTAGGTATAATTGTGCTCCTTGTGTTCGACCCTGGTCGCTATTCCAGGTTAATAAAAGCATCTATACCATATGCTTGATTTGTTCGATTTCTTTAGTGGTTAAATAATTTTCTCGATTTTTGACTTGGTTGATTTGGGTGACAACGATGCATTAATTAATCAACTTAACCTGAGTTAGCGAATCATCTCATCAATGCCTCACAAATGACCTAACTGACTTGATATTGGTTGGTGGATCAAGTTTATTGATCACATACTCATTTGCAGGATTAACCTCCATTCCCTTTTTGGAGATGACATGCCCCAACACGATACCTCCTTAACCATAAAATGACTCTTTTCCCAGTAGAGTACCATATTAACATGCCTACACCTTTGAAGAACTCGGTAAGTGCGCTAAATAAGAATTGAATGAATCACCATGAATTGAGAAATCTTCCATGAAGACCTCTAGGAAATCCCCCACCATTTCAGCAAATACAACGATCATGCACCGCTAAAATGTGCATGGAGCATTACAAAGCCTGAACGACATGCTCCTGAACGTGTATGTGCTAAAAGGACAAGTAAAAGTGGTCTTTTCCTGATCTTCAGGGGTGACAGCTACCTAATTGTAGCATGAGTACCCATCAAGAAAACAGAAGAACTCCTTCCCGCTAGTGATGAATCTCCATTTCATCCCCTTTATTCTATCGTTTGGCCTTAAAAACCCTAGCTAAATGCATGCAAATAACACTACTTTGTGAAAATTAACATGCATTATTTATTCTATTTATTGTACATAAAATGTAGTTTTTATACTAAAATTATAGAATAAAGAAAACAAAATAAAAAGAATAAATGTTGAAGGTATTTTATGACTCTAGACCCCGAGACCTAGATATCTTGATGACTGGGTCGATAAGGAATAAAGGAGGGGGAAATAAGGGTCAAAAATCCAATAAAATCCTCATTCATTTATTCATAAATAAGTCTTTTAGGACCTATTTTATTTTCTATTATTTCTACCTCAAATAAACAAACTTTTTACATGAAAGTTGTAGATAAAAATATGATAAAAATACAAAATTTATTTCATAAAAAAAGATACAATGTACTTTTTGTACTCAAATTAAAATTCCAAAATACAAACTTCCTAAACCCACATCTTCTAAGTCAAAATGTATCAAAATCACGTTAAATTGTGTATAACTTTTAATAATCTATTTAATGAAGGTGGTTTCATTCAATTTGAAGTTAAGATGCAAAAGCTAGGTTTTGGATCCCTATTGTACAATACACCTGAATAAAATATTTATTTTCTTTATTCTTTATTATTTCTATAGTTTTATATTTTACAATTTTATAAATATTATTTATATTATATGTATATATTTATAATAGAATACAAACATTAATAAAATACTAAAATAAAATTATATATAAAAATACATAGATGAATATACTATACTTATACCTATATATACCCCTATTTATTTAAGTGTACGTATTACATTGGAAAAATACAATAAAAACATATTTATGTATACAAAAATAAGTTATAATTATATAAATCATATAAATAAAATAATAAAATACAAAATACAAAATAAAAATAAAATATACAAAACATAGATAAGTATACCTATAAATAAACCCTAAAAATTAACTTGTAATAAATAAGCCCATAAAAATAAATAAACATTATATTAAAATACTACAGAAAATAATAAAAAAAATTTCATTTATAACTTAAAATTAATTAATTCATTTACTAATTAATATTGATTTACAAATAATTTCGGGCTACCTTTTTTTGTAGTTGGTCCACGTAGACCAACAAGGGGAAGTCAAGAGTTCACCTCGGTCAACTCTTCTCCCCAGGTGTAGCCTTGGTAGTCCTGCCTTTGACCCCTTGCTTCTTGATTTTTTCCCTCATGATACATCGCTCGAGGAGGCCTACATCCTTCTTGACTTATCTTCCATGTTCATCCAAGAATCATGCTGACCTCTCTCCTAGGGCCGAGCTCCATCGATCCATCTGTGATCCCTAGTCGAAGTCACCTCCTCTCTCACCTGTACATAACACCTAGCTCCGCCATTCTTCATTTTTAGGTTCCCCTTCACTATGTTTTAGCTCAGAGCGTGTGCTTGGGCTCAAGCATGGTGACATCAACTCACCCAGCCCTCCTGTAGCAAGTAGAGACATGATGAGGGTGATTTCCCACCATCTCCAGCGAAGCTCACCGTCGAGGTATGATCTCGTGGTTTCCCGACAATTTGAGATGATTTTCCTTAGCTTTCTAGGTTAGATTTAGCTATAGTTTTTATTCCATATTTTCTTTAGTGTTTTGATTACATGTTTTAGCTTAGTCTTAGAACTAGCCCTCGCCAGAGCTACAAAGCTCTAGCCACCCTTTGTTTCGTCGTAATACCCTATTCCGACTGCTTCGTTCCATCTCATTTCCTCACTCTCATTTCTCCACCTTTTGCACGCCCATATCCCCTAGATCGATCCCCGATCTAGACCATCGAGGTTCATTTCCTCCATGTGGCCAGACCTCATCGCCTCCACTCCATCCCGTCTCGACTCCCACTAATAACGGTCTAGGTTGCATCCCTAAAAACCCTGTGACATCTCTATGCAGGTCCATCTCCTGGAAGGGTCCATTTGAGGGTCGATTGCATCAACAATAGGACCTACAGGTCCCCTCTGTTTTGTGACTCGACCAAGACCCCACTGCTAGGTCTTGGAGCTTTTTGGATGCTTCACCAAGTGCAGATGGCTTCTAGGAATAATCTGAGCATCTCCTCAGCAAAAACAAAGGTCGGAGATGCGTGTAGTTGCAGATTCAAACTCGTTGGGGAGCAGTTCTTCATCTGTTCTTCACGATCAATCCTCTGTCATCCGATCAAAGCCAGAAGCCAAGGTGTAAAACCACTGTCATATTGAGCGAGCCTCGATCGTCTGATCTCCATTGGAGATCAAATCTAGACTTTCAGCTGCGAAGGGGCATCGTGCAACGGGAGGGTGGCACATGTATAAGTGAAATCATCAATGTTGTCCAGCAACACATCGTTGGGGGTAAATTGCAAAACATATCCCCACATTTTTGTCTTATTTTTAGTCATGTAGATTGATTAATTAATTAACGTAAACTTTTTGGTAAAATTACATTAGATACCCTTGCTAGTTCTGCTAATTATATTTGGGTCTAATCCACGTTACCTCACAGGAGGTTCTAAGTGAGGTGCCGATTTTACATTAAAGCCCCCACGTCTTTTGTATTTTGCATTTAATTTTGAAACTTTAAATATCAGTTATATAATTTTGGGTATTTTGTAGAAAAACCTCACACGTTATCTTTAATTACATTTATACCCTTATTAGTTCAACTATTTTTGTGTTTGTTATCTATTTATTAAAAATACCATCCATGCTCTAAAAATTCTCAAAAAATAGTATTAGATTCTTGGTTGCTTGTATATTCATGCTATATTTTATTTTTGCATTTTAGGTATTCTAAATATTAATTAAAAATCAAAAGAGCACGTTTTGTCCTTATTTGAATTAGCAAATACCAAAAAAACATTTTGAAAAATTCCCAAAAAATATATTTTGTGTATTTTTATTATTTTACAACTCCAGATCTAAAATCCCTAAAAATAGAAAAAAGTCTAAAAGTTAAAAAGCTCCAAAATCCTTTATAAAAATAAAAAACCCCTAAAAACTCTAAAAATATTGTAATTTTATTTATATTATTATTTATCTACTAAAATTGATTTAGATAATTTTGTACACTTTTTTTTATTTTTAATCTCCAAATTAATTCAACCTTTTTATTTAATCCTTATTTGGGATATTTTTGACTTCAAAATGCCTAAAAATTAGCAAAAACCCTCCAAAAATTAAAAAATGTAAAACATTATATAAAAACAAAAATAATTTATTTCCTATATTTTAATTATTTTTAGTAGTATTTATAAATATATTAGCTTATATGTTATATATAGTCTTATATATTCCGGTCTTATATATTAAAAAAGAAATTAAAAATCAGAAAATTTAAGAAGATAATAAAAACAACAAAATTAAAAGCAATTAAAAAATATAAAAATTAAAATCCATAAAAAATATAAAATAAAAAACACAAACAAAAACACAGAGACAAGAACACAAATTCTATGCATTATTGCCCGATCTGTGTAGCTTGCTCCCTATGTTTGGCACTCTATACATACTTACACCTATATACACATTTGTAGAGTTTTAATAAATTTTAACTCCACATCTTATTTTTCATTGCTTGATTTATATTGTGGGTTAATTGTTGATTGAATCGGGGTTTTGTGAGTGTTCGCCTCAGCGACACTTTTGTCTTTGCTTCTCAGTGAGGATAATTTTAAACCCACACAAAACCTTGTTCACTAGCTAGCCTCTCCAAGATCTGGTTAATAAAAGGTAAGGGGAAAGTGATCTTTCTTGGTCGCGATATTTAGATGTTTGTAATTGGCATAGAAGCACCACGTCATGGGTATTCGTGTCGCAATCTCTACTCCCTCCTCGTTGGTGACTTTCTGAACTCCAGACTTCTTTGGAACAACATGAAGAGGGGTCAACCACTTAGAGTTAGAGATGTGGTATATAAATCCTACTCCACACCATTTCTCAATCTCTTTCTTAACTATTTCTCGAAGATTTGGATTAAGTCTCCTCTGAAATTTACGGGACGGTCTAGCATTATCCTCAACATAAATATGGTGTAAGCAAAGAGCAGGGTTAATAGACATGAGATCCAACACCGTCCATCCTATAGCCTTGTGGTTCTTCTCTAACACTTCTAATAACATAGACTCTTGTTCTACAATTAGCTTAGAACTAATGATGACAAAGAATCTATTCTTTGATTCGATAAGAAAAGAATACTTAAATGTAGGAGGTAGTAGCTTCAGCTCTAGCAAAGAAGTATCATCAGTCAAATCTGGCCGAACTGTCATCGGATTTGGCTTCATACTGCATGAAGGTTGTGCTACCTCTGTAGTGCTAGACACCAAATGTGTTGAACACAAAGTCAGGTCACCAAAGAAATGTGGTAACTCAGCCAAAACTACATCCGACTCGAAATCTAAATTCCTTGATTGTTCCTTAGAAGTAGGAACTGACATATATACAAGGATCTATGAGTTGTCAAAGGAAAAGATAAATGTTCTGCTCTTTAAAAACTCCAGCAACACCTCGCAAATTGCATCATGCACACTATCCTCTCCAGATGAGAGGGTCCCGCTCAGTCATGTTGGGTTCTGTTTCCATACATGAATTGTGCTGACAATATGTAATCTACTTTAGATGATGATGAGAATTATGTGCTTGACTTTGAGTCAGGTCACTATCATTTCATCTGCTTCATCTTAACTTCCACTTCTCTGCCTAGAGAACAGAATTTCATCATCCTAGTATGATAATCAAAAGAAGCTCCATCGATCCTAAGGAAAGGTTGCCCAAGAATGATCTGTGAATCTCTCCAATGATTAGGGATATCCATCTCAAGGACACACTCTATAGTCTTGTCCCTCAATCGATATGATAACATCCTTGACCCCACCCTTAGATTTCTTCATAGACTTATCAACAAACTGGAGTAATGCTCAGGATTTACATAGTGAACCCAACTCCATCTTCTTATATAAAGCTAAGGGTAATAGATTGATCGAGGATCCCTTATCAAGGAGAGTGCATGCAAACACTATGTCATCAATATGACGCATGCAAACACTATGTCATCAATATGACGCAATGCATAATGTTCACCTAGAACTCTTTTCATTCTCGGTAGAGGTTGGTTCTTAAAGCAATACGTTGTGGCAACTGATAAGACATGTATCTTGATGTAACTGTTCGACTTCTTCATGCTAACTGTATTAGGTATGCAATGCACTTTCAAATATTTCTGGAAAGCAGGATGACTTGCCACATAATCATCAAATGGCACTTTCACTATGATGTTATCTTTACAAAAATATATCATTTCAGGATCATCTTTTTGAATCTTCTTAACATGACACTCTCCCGTCGTTAAAGCAGGGGGGAAGGGATTGAACAAACATAACATGAATGTGAAGAATCTGAATCATCAATGGAAACTGATTTTTATTACAATAAATATTATTCTTCATAATTGAATCTTTTACAAACAACTTGGACTCTAAAATACAATCATCTATTAAAGATTAGGGAATGTTCGTGTAGGTACATTCTCCTCAACCGAAGGTGTAAGGTCCTCCATAGACTCAAAATTTGATTGATGTTGTCATGATGCTTTCGTACTCCTCCTCTTTATTCTCTTGGATGTTTATGCCTCATGCTGAAGGTGTTATTGTGGATGCCTGGTCACATCATCTTCTAAAGTCTCATTATGGTGAGATTTATAAATGGTCATGTCCTAATCCCATGCCCGATCAGGCACGACCACAATCCTTCCGCTCTTGAGTGGCATATGATTAATATAATCAAAAGGAATGATCTCGTGCTCAGATTTATGTGAATTTGAGTAGTATACCTGATCATAAGTATGTTGTTGCTAAGTCTTACTCAGGTTATTGGAGTTAGCCTGAACCTGGGTGGGAATGGATGTAGAAGGGATAGACTACTCATCGTGTAGACGGGATAAGCTGTTGAGGTCAACCCGCAAATCCTATACCTCATTCCAATAAGAACATAAATCCTCAAGTATGTGCCACTGAAAGTCAGTGGGACCCGACGATGGTGATTGTTGCTACGAAGAAGGATGAGACGAACATGATGATTTGCCCTAATGGACCTGGTATTGTTGATGGTGTGGTAGATGCTGCGATGTAGGCCCTGCTGGCTCGGCTGGTACGTATGCTACCGGATGTACAACTGTTGCTTCCTCGGTGCCTGAGAGTGAAAGGCTCCAGAGCTCGTCGATGTTAGAAGGGATGTAGGAGTGAATGATGTGTTGTAGAAAGTCGGGAGACACTAGTACAATGTCCTATCCCCAGAACATCCCTTTATAGTAGGGTCATGAGTATACAACACCATTCACCTCCCACATCTGGGGCAGTTCCTATGTAATTGTTTCGACTAATGGAATCAGCTGTTGGTAGGAGGGGTGAGAGTCTTATCCTCTCCCCATGAATGGTGTGGTATTGACATCGGCTGCTCCTGGTATTATGAACATGGTAAACGGGAGCAGCTAATGCAGTCAAAGCAGCTATCTTCATCTAAGTTACCCTCTCTTTATCAGCTCTACCATCTGCATTGGCAACTTGGATGTCCAACTTATCCATCCTCATGTCGATCTTCTCAACAATGGTTAACTTGTCTGCGATGATTCTCATGCTAGGAATCAGATCCTCAGAGAGATCAACTACCTTCTACTCCCCCATAGATAGGAATGCATTAGGGATCTTTAATTTAGCTCTTCTCGCGATCTGTGCTCGGCTTGTTTCAGCCATCCTCTCGAACAGCTTCCAGACGGTGTCCGCACCACATGTAGTGTAGATGCCTCCATAAGCAGCATTGACTAAACCCTACATCTCAGGGTTCAGACTACAATAGACTGACTGAACTAGGATTGAAGGATCTAAATCATGACATGGACACTTTTGTAATAAGTCCTTGAATATCTCCCATGTATCACAAAATGGTTCATTCTGAAGTTAGGAGGAACTCATGGTGCAAGATCGCATCAAATTAGTTCTACTCAAAGGGTAGAACTTCTTTAGGAAGAGGTCCTTAAATTGCACATGGATAGTTAAAACTACCCCCAGGTTCTTCATCCAATAGTCAGCTTTATCTATCATGGCAAAAGGGAGGGATTTGAGTCTGATATAGTCTTGGCTGACCCTAGGTGTCTAAGGTTTGTACAGACCAACTCAAAGTCCCTTAGGAATGCATATAGTTCCTCATGTGCATTCCCATGAAAATGTGGCAACAAGCTAAGCAATTGTGGCTTGAAATCATATTCAACTTCGGTTCTACCGGACTCAACTAATTAGTCATTTGATACTATCCAGGATTGTACGCTACGTCCATAAGTGCATCTACTCCATAATTCAACTTATCTATCTACTTTCTGAGTAGAGCATTGTTCTGTTCAGATGTGGCCAGTCTATCCAAGATCATCTAAACTGGATCATCATGCTCCTCATTCTCTTCATTCTGTCTTTTGTGTGGCATCTTGAAATTGTCTTCTATACCTTCATCAAAAAGAGGATTTGAGTGAGATCTAAACGGAGATAATGAAATCAAATCAATCTCACCAAGGTAATGATCTTCCTCAATTAGAAGAGAAGAAATAAAGGGAAAAGTTGGGATATAGTCGCTCCCTTGGAATGAATCATGATACTCATATCGAAACAAGGGTTTTTTCATATCCGGGAAGATCTAGGAGAAAGAGGTGATTGAACCTTGGAAGATGTGATATTTGGAGGGTTCAATGACAAGTTTGCAAAATCTGAATAAATTTCCGATCAACTATCCATCTTTGATTTAAAGAGAATACGAGATAAGATCACACTAGAATCAAAAAAGAAACTAGCGCTAAGGTGCACATAAATGTGTGGAATCAACTCACACAATACAATGCAATCAAACCCTTTGAATATATTCACCAACTCAACACGTGAAGGTCATAAGAATTTGTCCTATTTTATCTCATCAATTTTAATTGGTGAGAAAACAATCTTTAATAAGCAAACAAGGAGTCTCCTACTACACCCAGTTGAAGTCTTATAAGCCCTCAAACAATGGACTGATCTTCTTGGGCCACCAGGTTCAATATCACATCCCAAAAGGAACTTATAATTATACACAACCTAAATTTATTCAAAGGTCTAAGGCAACCACTTGCAGCTCCCAAAATCCGCAAGAGTCGGACCTGGAGACTTAGGTTAGAGGTCTAGGTATTTGGGCTTTATCCTTAGGGATTACGAATGAAAATAGTCGGAAACAGATACAAATATAGGCATAATCATATCTTTATCCATTTGAAAATACGAATACGAATGCGGACATGGATATTGAAAATGTGAAAATGTGTTACCATATATTTAAAAATGAATACGAGTGTAAAATGAATACGAATCAGATACGAATAATAACATAAATATTTAATAGATTAACCAAAATATACATGTTTAGGATGGTTTAAACATAAAAAGATATACCACATATAGTAATTTCAAAATAATTATATCAACAATGGTGAATGTAATCATAAAATGTTATTACGTACAATTATAAAAAAAATTTATCACTATACTTATGTATGAAAATGAATATACGAATACGAATGAGAATATTAGCGAATGTCAAAGTGATATTCATATCCGCATCCATTCTCATCCACTCTGTCTGGAGGTAAGTACCTGTGTACAATGAGGGTTTTAGTGACAATAATATGAGGTTGATTCTATTCCAAGTTATTTACATTCAACTTGCATAATTCAATCACAATTTTAAGAGTTGGCTATCACTTGCTTAAGGTGACAACAAAATATACGCCTAACGTACAATCCCTTTTCCATTCTCTTTAGGTTGGCGAAAATCGAGGGAGAAGATGGAAAACAAAATGCATGCGGAAATCAATGATGCAAGCGATCGATCAGGAATAGTTACAACGATTCCTAGGACTCTCCATATGGATGCAAGACTGAATATATAAAATCAACTATATATGATGCAAGTTGATGAAAAAGTCACATGTAGAAGGAGTTCTATTAGTGATGAAGAATCTCAATTAATTTTGACTAGATAGAACATAGCCTATGTGCATCTCAATAAATCTCCTAAGATTTATTAAGTGAATCTTATGAGATCAAACATTGTGGGACCTATGTTGTGAAATAGATAAGGCAAATAATGATCTAAGAATATGTCTATTTGAATCGTGGTGCCTTGACCTAAATTGCCACTTAAGTCGAGAATTAATCTCGACACAACCACACAATTAAAGAATAAATAAAGGTCCTTTCTACATTCATGAGAACTTAATCAAGAACTGTTGTAAATAGGGTAAATTTCATAATTATTACAAATAGAAATACAAAAATGTTATAACACAAAAAATCACTACTTAATTAAACTAAAAAATTCTCCTAAAACAATTGTCAAGTGGTCGTTGCAGCTACAGCTCCAAGCTTCTCGCCTCCAAGTTCCTCCGGTGTCCATGGGCTCCACGAGCCCCACCATAAAATAAAAAGAATGTTAGAAAATTGTCAAGAGAAATTAAGCTAATTAAATAGCTAACAACACATAGAAAAATAATATAAAAACAAATAAAACAATACAAGCACTTAACCTAAAAAGCATTGAAAATCACCAAAAATGATATTTAACTCTAGATCAAATTAAACAATATGTCGCTTCCCTGACAATTGCGTCATCAGATGAACTGCTAATTGGACATTATAATTATCACTCGTTGCAATTGGTGATCTAGAAAATACCATAATTAATTGTGTCAATTTGTTGTAGTTGTGCAACCAGGATCAATAAAAAATCAATCACGCGAATAAATATCAACCAATCAAGCAAGTGTGGTTATATTTTTTTTAACCTTGGCATGCTCTAGGTGACTCAAAGAGGCAAAGGAAGAACTTAGAGTTCAAATTTTATCACTTAATGCATCATTTTCAAAGAAGGATTTTTGGGTTTTTTTATGCGATATGAAATACATAGGCAAAATACGAATGAATTGAGTTTTTAAGCAAAATAACCAATTATCCAATTACTTTTTATATAAAAAGCAAATCAAATTAAGTAAATGATCTTTTTCTATAAACCTAATTCAATGATGCATAAAATTGTAATTTTTTGGAATTTTTGCGGTTAAAATACAATGAAAAATAAATTATTTCTATAGATTTTTATGCAATTTTGTGAACAACCAGAATGCAAAATTTATGACACTTGGATAGAAGCTCAAATATAATGAAATGAACTTACACTAATTATTTTAGAATTTTCTGGTAATATTTGTTTTTTAAGAATTTTTTACTGAAACTGAGTGAATCTGAATAAGTAATTCCTAATAAATTCACAATATAAAGTCATACCGAACAAAAATTATCTCAAATAGATCTATCAAAATACAATCCAAGAAAAATGATTTCGCAAAAATAATATGTGTGGACTTAATTAAAAATAAATTATTGATATCACTCAATAATTTATTTTAAGAGCAAGAGACCTCTAATTTAAATAAAATTTGAGCAGAAGTTAGAGCACAATAAAATACCCAATATATCATGAAGAAATTTTGGAGCAAGTTATAACTACATGCAGAGTTTAGAATATTAAATGGGTAAAATATTAATGAATTTCAATCCCTAAATTTTTATAAATTGACCTTATATCATAAAAATAGAAATTCAAGCTCAGTTGATAGAAAATGATAATCTGATCATCATGATAATTTTTGTTCTGAAAATGGATGAAATAAGATGGTTCGAATAATATCTTAAACCCAAGGTTCAATTTGCAAACTCTGAAATAGAGATTCAACCCAAAAAGATTCTGCCAAAGGGCACATTTTAAATACCATTATTGGAGGGGAGCATCATGTAATTTCTCCGTTGAATTTTTCTCCCATGTGATGGGACTTTGGATTTATCTTTCTTCTTCCCCAAGAAAAGAGAGTTTTTGGGGAAGGGAAACATAATTAACAGTCGTTGCAGCTTGAAGTGCAGCCGCTCGTGAGCGCAGTGTGAGGGTGACCTGGTGGAAGGCTACGCGTGGGGGTGTACCGTTGCCTTGTGGGGGCGAGGTGCGGGCGGTTAACGATGGAGAGCAGCGGCGTTGGCGGGGCATCGTCACACGGGCATCGGTGGAGGCGCGTGGAAGAGGGTTGACGGTGGTAGCGGTGGCGTGCGGTCTGTTGCTGGAGGTGGTGTGCTGTCGTAGAAGACAGTTGGCAGCTGCACGGAGGTCGACTACGCGACCGCGCACGCGTAGGCGCGGCTGGAGATGCGCACGACGGCCGCACGTGGAGGGCGGTTGGAACCTAGGGTCGCGGCTGCGTGGACGAGGTGTGATGGCCTGTTGTGCGAGGTGGGGCAGTGGACGGTGGGAGATGGATCCGCAACTGGCGGCTGTGGGTGGAGAAGGGTGCGGTGGTGCATGGTGGCTGGTAGCTGCGTGAGATGGCTGGAGTGGGCTTCTGCTGGAGAAGGGTGAGGCAGCACGAGTGGGAGACGGTGGCAGGTGTGCGGCGATGCGTTGGCATTTGATTTTCACTCAAACAGGGAAGGTGTGATGCATGGAAGAGATGATGGAATAACAAGTAGGAGAAAATTTAAAAAAAAAAGTTTAGAGAGATTACCTAGGTGAATTTTGCCTGGAAGTTGGATCAACTGGAGCTTGCGGAGCTCGTAGATCTCAATTGTCGCCTCGATTAGCTCCAAGCAGAGTCGGAGCAGAGAAGCCGGACGAGCTTTGATGAAACTCGTGACAGTGGTGCAGACCACCACATCTCGCCTTTAAGGACGTCGTCGCTTGACTTCTTGCTCCAGCTATCACCTGGACGAATGGGCTGGACCTCGCTCTCGCGAAGATGACAGAAGATTGAAAATGGAGAGGAGTAGAGGATTAAGAAGGAAGTGGTAGGGGGTTACAAATTTACAATGGAGGTGTAGAATTTGGAGACATGCGAGTTAAAAGAAAAACAATAAATAAAAGAAAATAAAAGTAGGCTACTTAAAGTAATAAAAGAAAAGGTAAAAAAATAAAAAACATCAACATGAACAATGTAGATCCAAATGAGATTTACATTATTTATGTAGATCTCAAATGCAAAATAAAAAAATATATGACACAATATTTTTGGAAAGCATCATAAAAAGTTAAAACACAAATTTTACAGTTTTTTTTATGTTTTTTTGTATTTTTAGTTAAAAGATTTTTATAAAATAAAAATAAAATAAAATACTAAAGATAAATTAAAACACGAATATAGTTTTTTTTGGATTTTTTAATGAAAAAACAATAGAAAAAGAGATGAAAGATCAATATTACACTATATACAAGTCACTTTACATTATTTTAACGATAAAATATTTTATTTAGAATTTTATAATTATGTACTTTATTAAAATATATAATAAAAAATTAATAAAAGAAGAAAGAAATCAAAACGGGTTAAATTTGTACATAAGATGATAGTGTCAAATTAATACATATATACAACATACAATTAGGTCTCAAAATCAATATTTTGTAAATGAGCTCCGATTTTAATGAAATTACTTTCATTGGATAGATAATTTTATAACTTGAAGTTTTAAAAGTGAGTTTGATGAATTTGGAGTTCAGACGAAGCAGGAATTTAGCCGAGAAGTTGGACTTTATGGCTTTATTCATTTCAAGATCTAAGAGTATTTATTCAAGATAAAAATTATGTTATATTTTTGTATTTTTATACACATTTTTATGTATAAGTTAGAGAAAGAATTAAGTCAAAAAGGTTAGTATGAATTTATTAAAAATCAAGGAAATTTAAGTATTTATAGGGGATTATTTACAAACTTTTTTCAACACTTTATTTTTTTATTTTTTATGATTTTTATTTTGAATTATTTTGTGGATTTATTTACAAGATAATTAGTCCATTTTACTAAGAGTTATATTTTATTAATTTATTTAATCCAGGACTTTTATTTGGTAATTTGTTTAAAGAGTTAAGCTGAGATCAATGTATTAATATGGGGAATCGCATATTCATCAACCCCTATACTTAAATTTAATTAGTCCTCGAGCAAATAAAGAATGAATAAGTTGGACTAATTCCCGATTGCGCATGTGAATGTATAAGATATGATCCGTTAAAGAACTCTCAGTTTTAGTTATCCTAAAATACTAAGTTGAACCAAGCTCTAATCAAAAGGTATCCAACTTCCCTAATCATGAGACTCTCTTTGTATACATATAACATAAGGATATGACATTAAGTGTGGACTGCAATTACAAGAGAAGAGTCAAAGCATCACCCAAAGTTTCAGTCTAAGAGACTCTCCTAGGAACCCAATCCTCAACACTGGGAACAAATCGTTTCTAGTATCCAATTCACTGTCTCTTTAGTTGTCAGTCTTAAAAGTGAATATGAAAGGCCAGCTGATAGAGGGCATAGGATGGTGTCTTTTCTTCTCTCCTTCTCATTGGAACATGGATCCTCTCGAGTGCATTTTAACTCAATGCATATATTTTTGGTGTTGATCAATATGTCCATCAAGGGTTTTTGAGTCGTCTGTACTTGTTTTCCTGCGAGTACATCAGGGTATGTCTTCTTTAAGTATCTAATAAACTTACACCCGGACTTGTATCGCTTATGATATAGAGCCCTTTTTGAGGTATTAGTCTAACTCATTTGGACTAACTAGCGTTGGTCTAAGTGGACACTTTGAAATGATTGGGAGCTCGCCTTTGGTGTAAGCTCTTTTGTATTTGACTTTATAATGAGAGCTTTTCTTTCATCAGTTTTTCTTTTCTTCTTATTCTTCTTGGCTAGCTCTACTGACTTTACTAAGTTGGCGCACACTGATCAGTAAATTTATTAATTTCATCACTCCCTGACACATAGGTCAATGTAAAGAGATTAGTACAAGAACTTGTTCTCATACCAGCTTAAGGTTGCTGACTCTTACGTTTTATGAAGCCTTCATCGATTTTATCCCATCATCGAGTATCATAAAATCAAGTCCAGACTCAAATCCCTCAACCCAATTCCTCAAGTGAATCATCAACTCATCTCATCATAACTGCAGTTGTGCAAGTGAGATGTTGATCCTATTCTTTAAGGTAGAGACTAAGTATGCAATATAGCATACATATCTTTCAAATTAGGGAAGTGTGAATAATTAAGTTACAGACCCTAATGATTAAGGTCGATTAACTCTGAATTATAGGAACTCATAAACCAAGTGTCCTTGAACTTCATAACTCTTGTGTGAATGTGTATGTGTCAGGGATATCTCCAACTCATTAGTTAGTTTTTTTATTTTTTTTAAGAAAAAGAGATTTGTTGTTTTTTTACCTTTTTTTTTTAAATGTTTTGATTTGATTTTTTTAATTTTGAAGGAAGAGAAAATAAATTTTGAAAAGTTTTTTAGTTGAAAAAGATTTTTTCAAATGTTTTTTGAAGGAAAAATATTTTAAAAAGTTTTTTTATGTTTTAAAGTTTTTTGTTTTTCCAAAAAAATTGCATTTTTTAGTTTCCAATTTTTTTACCAATTTTACCCATCCCGTATTTGTGGAATATTAGATATAAAATACACGAAAGTACTAGCTATGGGTAAAGTGTATATATATGTAATATACAAGCCCTCCTATACTTAGCATGTGCTATATCTTTATGGCACAAAGTGAAATAAAGACATAGCTCATACTGAGCATAAGTGGGAGAAAAAGTAGAAAATTAGAAGAGAAAAGGAAGAAGTGTCTGGAGAATACACAGCAGGCATCAACACCCCTATACTTAGGCTTTGGTAAGGCTAAGTATGGAGTGCAGGTCAAGACTAGGCGATGAGAGTTGGAGAGAATATACAAAAAGAAAAATAAAAGAAGAGAAAGAGTAACTCAGGTACTCCCCCCATACTTAGGATCTAGTCATCCTAAGTATAGCCATAAAATGTAAATGATACAGAACTAAGGCAAGTGATGTGAATCATGAGGGAAGGAAGGGTCGAAAATAAGAAAATCCAATACAAGATGGACTGAGAATGTACAAGGATCAAGAAGGTTTGTAATGAACCTTCTTAAATGAACGAGGAGGTAGGGAATATACATGTGTGTCGTCGTCAGAATCATCCTCAAAGTAATAATAATGAGATTAAGGGATCATTCAAAGAGGGTCGACACACGGCGGCTTGCTCAGATAGGGTTAAGAATAACCGAACTGAGATCATTCATATAAATCACCTCATCCAAACCCAACGATGAATCCTCCGAAACTTCCTCCTCCGGTATGTCGAAGGAAACTCTCATAATCAGTTTTCTAGAACCTGAAGCATCAAGAGGAAGAGGAGAGTGGTGCACCTTGAGGGGTTCATGGAAACACCTCGAGGAATCAATACTAGACTTCTTCTCACGGGATAACTGATTAGAGGGTGGGACAATTGCTTTCTTGGAAAGGTTCAATTTGGTCCTGGATGTCTTCTTTGTTGATGGTCCTGGAGGTAGTGTATGTGAGGTCCTTTCAGTTGGCTTGGCATTTGTGGGCTCATCTGTCAGATTAGGAGAATCTTTTGTGTGTGAGTCCTTCACAGGAGCTCCCATGGAGGTGGTGGAGCAAGCATTGGTTAGAATCTCTTGGGTGTGGGAGGTGTTAGTACCATGGGTCTGCTCAACAACCACCATCTCAGGTGTAGGAGAAGGGTAGGACTCATCTACCACTCAACGGATATGGTTGTCTACAGCTTTGCGGGTTACCTTAGAGTATCTTGTATCCTCAAAGAATGGGTGAGGTCTGAGTTCTCCCAATGTTGTGAAGTCGATCTCCCGAGTCTCACAATCCATAGTCGCCTTAGACAAGGCTAAGAATGGCTTCCCAAGAATAATTGGAGACTGGGTGAACTCTCCTAGATGCGCAATGTCAATGATCATAATGTCTACTTGTAGTAGAGCACCTTGTAAAGTAATGATGGTTGAAGTGGTTACCCTCGACTATTTTATAGATCGATCAGCCAGCTGAATGATCTCTCTCTATTTCTTGATTGGCCCGAGTTTGAGCTTATCAAACACGGAGGTCGGGAGGGTATTTATTGATGAGTCATCATTTATTCTAGTATGGGTGAACATAGTTTCTTTGATTTCATATTCTACCCAAGGCAATCGCTTCATTCTACGGCTCTTGGTCTTTCTTCCCATCACTAGGTGTCTCTGAGTCCTTACTCTCTTATTGCCCGATCTCTTGGGCACCAATTTACTTCTCACATATCTTTGAGGTCGGGAAAGTGTTCTATGGCCTTTATTAAGGGAAGCTCGAGAATCAATTCCTTAGCGAGTGCTTCCCCTAGGGTAGTGTCCATTTTTTTTGGATCTTATTCATTTTCAATTTTTATAATATTTTGGGTCTTTTTGAGATTTCAAATTTTTTTAGTCTATTTATAGGTGAAGAAGGAATATGAGAAAGTACAGACTATAGATTGGATGACAAGTGGCTATTAGAAGAGAGAGGTAGAACTGACTCCAGCTATACATGACATGTGGTCTTCCTAGTGTCTTCCAGGTTTCCAACATCTAATCCGCAAAGTTCATGATCCACTTCATAACCTTGGCTAGAGGCATAAGATTTCATCATATCAATGATATTTCTATACCTATCAACCAATGAATCATATCCCACGACAAGTTTAGAAATATGATCCTCCATAAAATTCTCGTGACAAATCATGGGAGGTCTGTTCAATTGGAGGATATTGTTGAAAATTTAGGGTCTCATACTCAACATACCTAGATTCTGGCATGCAATTCAACGTCGAGTATAGACCATCCCTGTGTCATATTGATGAGCTGTGAAAACCCTACTTAATTTGTGAGGATTAATCTTTAAAAATAATAATGGATATGTCATTGTAGTTACGTCGAGAATTTAGAATCAATCAAGAATTAACCATAATAAATTAATCAATTTTATTCGACGTGGTTTTATGTGTATTATACTTAAGCATGCCCCAAGGTCGAACTCAAGGAGGCAAAGGAACAACCTATAATATTGTCTATCAAAGTTTGTAGACGATTTCCGAGACGGTATTTTTTTGGTATTTTTAATGCAATTTTGGGATGCAAAATGCAAATGTGACCAATTTTAGGGACTAAAAAGTAATTTTTAATCAAACGATGTTCGCAAATTATGAAATTTGGCTGAGATGTAAATAACGATGAAATAAATGCATTGTAAGTTTTTTTGGAATTTTGGATGCAATATAAATATTTTATTGATTTATGAATGAAAAAGGTATGAATTTCAATATTAATTATAATAAATATAAAACTTGGTTATTTTCAAAGAATAAAATTATCCAAGATCTATCACTAGATGATGGATTTCAAAAAAATCCTAAACCTAAAAAATACGAGTTTTAATACCTATTAAAAATTAATTAACGAAATACACAAAATGATTTTTATAGAGCAAATTATGAATGCAAATGTAATTCTTTTTGGGCACAATGTTAAAAACAACTAATTCTAGAATCCGTAAATTTTTGGTGATTTTTAGAGTTATTGTATGAATTATGAGGCATAAGATGGGCAAAATATGCAATTTCTCATGAGAATATTAATTAAAATTAACCACAATCTATAAAAAATCTCACAAGCATGCCATAATGTAGAGAATTATTTGAAGAACACAGTATTATTTTTGAATAATAAAAATAGTGTCATGTATAGGTCTAATAAGAGGGGGAACACAGGGGTATAATTGTGATAATATAAAATAAAATAATGCAATGAAGGGACTTAAAAGTAATTACTTAAAACCCAAGGAGGTTAACTACAATTTTCCCTGGAAGCACGTGCGAAACACATGTCCTAGGATAGATGGACCTGGATGGTGACTTGGCGGGTCTCCCATGGGGTCCTTGCAAAAGTTCCCCCAATGCACGTGCTCCACATGTGCGCGGGGTTCTCGGGTCTCAAACCTGGAGGAGGAGCGGAGCAGCAAAGATTTCAAGGCGGAGGAGGGGGTCCTGATGTCGGAGGGCAGCGCTGCTCGTGGTGGTGGTCGGGTCAACCGCTAAGCAGATGCAGGGAGCATGGCGAGGAGGGAGTGGACATAAGGCGTTGATGACCGAAGCCTGGTAGCGGCGAAGGAGCTGTCGAAGGGCGTCGATGGAGTCGTTGGCTCAACGGAAGGGAGGATGGCCGGAGCAAAGTAGCTTTGCGCAAGGATGATGGCGGTGCTACAATAGTGGGCTAAGCCCTCAGACCTTGCTGAGGAAGGAGGAGATGGCGACCTTTCACCCCGTAGCTCCTCCCTCACCGTGCAATCGACGGATGGTCGAAGAAGGGGACAGGGCTATGTTTTATAGCAGGAGAAAGGTGTACCAGGGATGGAAAGTGCGGCAAAATTAAAGGGATTGGAAGGACATCTGCTTAGGTTTTGACGAGGAGATGCGGAGGGAGGCGGCGATCATCAGGGGAAATCTGGGATCTGAAGGGGTGGCAGTCGGCCATAGATGAAAGGGAGGATCGACAATTGGAGATGGAAAAAATCGCGAGATGGAAGGAGGCGATCGGAAGGGAGATCGCACGGAAGAGGGAGATTGGCGAGGCACAAGATCCGCAGAGGTGATGGCAAGTGCTGGCCAAAGAAGGAAGTTGATCGGGGAGTGCATGAAGGGCGATGGATAGCGGAGGTTGCTGGTCTGGATTGGGAAAGGGGGAAGAGGGAGAAGTACAACGATCGTCCGATCGGCTGAGATCGGACGGCCTGGATGCTGCCATGTGGCAACGAGTGGGAAGGGACAGGGCAGGCACGTGCAGTGCGCGTGCGCAGGAGGCACGTGCGCTGCACGTGCAAGGATTTTGATTTTTTTATATAAAAATGAAATATAAATAAGGCCAAAAATGAGTGACACGTGGCGACTCGAGGAACTGCAACGTGTCAGCCCCAGAAAAATCAAAAATAAAATATAAAGATAATTCAAAAAGAAATAGCAAACTACCTCGGATCGAGAAAAATTCTTCACAAAAGTTGCTCGTCTCGATGAGATCTACAATTTTCTTGAACGGATCAAAATCAAAAATTGATCATTTGTACAAAGTGATATTTTGGGTTATCCCATGTACATAGAATATCTTGATTTTTGGATTTTATAATTTCTTTATTTTTAAACCAGATAAAAATCCAAAAAAAATATGATAAAATCAAAGATAAATATTTACACAATAATCTATTTTTTAGATTTATATTAATTAAGAATAAGAAGAAATAAAATAAAACACAAAAAAGATATTTTTTTGTAAAAACTGTTAGTAAAGACTCATACTCAGTTAATTTCTTTGATTTTAAGCTTAGTTTTTATTTGGATTTTTACGCATTTTAATAAAACTTTGATCAAAGAAAATAAATGAAAAATATATAAAATAAGATGTGTTAATTATGTACATAAAATAATAGATCCAAAACCGCTAAAGTACAAAATGTACAAAAGAGGCCCAAAACCCAACTTTCACATATGAGATCTAATTCAATTGAACTTGGTCTTGTTTTGAAGGTAATTGAATGTATATTAGTTCAAAAGTGAGTATGATAAAATCAGACACTAGATGAGGAAGATATCAAGGTTTTAGTCCGAGAATCATGGAATTAGGTTTTAAGTTTCTGGTCCACTTTTTTATTCTTATTAGTAATATGTACACAATGGAGGTGGATTCAAGTCATTTGGAGTTAGCATGAATTAGTTAAAAATCAGTGAAGTTAGGCTATTTTACATGTCATTTGGGTTGGGATTTTTGGCTTCTTATTTTGTGCAATAGTGAGTGATAAAATGTAGTTATTACACTACAAAAAAAAGTGCGATTGGTGTGCACTCTATGGTGTGCACTGGGCGAGCACATGTGCTCGCTCAAAGCCTAGCGAGCACTTAGGTTGCACATGTACTCGCCAGCATGATTGCCCTTTTGAATCTGGAGGCACGGTTATGTTTTCCTAAATGGTTGAGCACTTTAATAACAAGTGCTCCCCGGATGTGCTCGCCAAGTTGAAATTTAAGGCGCGGCGGAACGGGCGCGTGCTATTTTCAGGGCGAGCACCTAAAGAGCACGGGGAGAGCACATAAGTGTGCTCGTCCGCGCCCGTAAACAGAACGTCGAGCATCCCCAGCCCTCATTCTTGCGTGAGTTCGTCTCTGTCTCATCGCCTCCGGCGACAAGAGCTCCTCCGGTATCACGTCGAGGTCTTCCCCTTTGACCATTCAATCGCACACATACCCCTCTTTAGGTATATCTTATCACCCTTTGTCTTTTTTTTGTGTATTGCATTCGATTTCATACTTGTTTTAGAGGTTTAGGATTTTGATATTTTGATTTTTTTATTCTTAAATTTAATATTACTAGTTGTTAATCTTGTTGCTTATGCTTCATATAGATGTTTAATATGTAGTTGTATTTATATTTGAGTAAATTTTTGTCTAATATAGATGAAATATTATAGGCATGTTAAGTGCTTGATTAAATGACACAACAAGTAAAGTGCTTAAATAGTGATGTAGGTGAATGTTGGTATAGATGTGATGAGAGATACAATAGTTTAAACTAGGTTCATAACATTAGGTTCATTGAAAAGTGTCATAAGACTAGTTTAATAACATTAGGAATGTTGATATATAGAAGTGCCATAACACTAGTTTCATAACACTAGGTTCACTGAAAGAGATGATGGAAGATACAAATCCTTTGAGAATAAGAACTATATAATGGATGTAAAATTAGACATTTATTTAAGTTAAAATCGTTGGTACGTGATAATAACTATAAATAGAAATTTTGCTTCTATGATAATTTATTATCACATTAAATTCTAGTTAATGTGATTAAGTAAATCACGTTAACTTATAGTTATGTTGATGATAAATCTAAAACAATATCCATTAATTATTATAAAATCGTACAAAATCATTCACACACAGTGCGTCCCTCCACACCGGATGGTGTCTGGCCCTGCACAACGGGAGGCGTGTGCAACACATTGGAGGATTTGATCACCTCTGACTGTGTTATATTTTTTATTTTTTCACAGCACTATTGGGCTCACTTTGGGATGTTTATCCTAAACTAATGGTCGTGGATTTTGATGTTTGTAGGATTAAAATTTGTTTTTTGCAGGTACCCATCAAATATTAGTGACCCAAGCACTGTATTAGGCACTAAATTATGATCACACTTATCCCTATCCCCATCGTTAACCAACCAAATTTACTTAAATGTCCGGCTAATATAAATGAATAAATATTTTAAGATTATTTTATAGCCCCATTTGTAGCACGTACGAATGTATGACGTAAAGTGATCTTAAAGTATTACATTTATTTAGCTTTCCTTAGTTCGGAGATCCCGGACTAAGGGGGTCCGTAAGGATTCAAACTTACTAAAAGGTGATCGTTGTCACAAGCTCTTTAGTTCTTATGAAAATTCGGTTCATAACCCCTTCCTCTTCGGTATACCAAATCAATCACAGTTTACTATCGAAACAATCACTAATATGATTATTTTAAACATTGATTCCGATTTATTTATGAGGTATACGGGAGGGGTGCAGGGTTATGTTGCCGAATTTTCGTTAGAAATAAACAAGCTTGTGAAAATGATCATCTTTTAGTAAGTTTGAATTCTTATGGATGGGCTCAAGTGATAACATAATTAAGACACTTCTCTTCTCATCTTTTATCTCAATAATGGGATATGTTTAGGTATTCCTCACATATTTTCCTGAATTTGACATTAGAAACTGTTTAATTCAGGTTGATCAATATGACAAATAGAGAGTGGATGTACAACCGTGTAGTAGATGGACGTATAACAGATACCTTTCAAAGAGGTGTTCAAGAGTTTATACAATTTCCTTATGCACAAGGTTCCCGTGTCGTGGATTCAGATGAAACTATCTTGTGTCCGTGTAAGAAATGTCGTTTAATGAGGAAGAGATCAAAGGATAAAACTCAGTTACATCTTTATAAAATGAGTTTTATGGAAGGATATCAGATTTGATGGACGCATGGTAAGGATTACGAGGACAAGATGAATGATGCAGAAGAAGCTGACAATAGTAATCCTTTTGCAGATATGGTTATGGACATTACGGGTCCAGATTTTAGTGCTACCTTTTTAGATGATGAGGAACCATATGGAGAGTCTGTAGAATTTTACGATCTGTTGAAAAAAGTGGAAGAGCCATTGTGGTTGGGTTGTAAGACATATTCAAAACTTTCTACGGTTTCAGATCTTCTATCAATGAAGATGGAGTATAATAAAACTGATCGTAATTTTGATGCATGCTTAGGATTATTAAGAAAATATTACCAGAAGATGCAGAATTACCTGATAATTATTACAAATTGAAAAAGATGATGTTGAAGATGGGTTTAGCGGAAGTTAAAATGGACTCTTGCATAAATCATCATATTTTATATTACGGTGAACACCAGCATTTACAACGGTGTCCTGAATGTAACGAGCCAAGATATCAGGAAGCTAGTAAGAGTGAGACAGAAATCTCAAGAAAGATTTTACGTTATTTCTCGTTGACTTCGAGATTGAAACGACTATATTATTGCAAAGAAACGACGAAGTACATGACATGGTACGCGGAATATAAAGTCGATGAGTACATGGAGCATCCATCCGACTCTGATTGTTGGAAAGTATTGACGTCAGCTTTTCCTACATTTAACGAAGAAAAGAGGAATTGCATTATAGGTTTAAGTACAGATGGATTTAATCCTCATGGAAGAAGTAAAGATTACTCTTGCTGACCAGTAATGACAACACCATACAATCTACCCACATGGTTATGTAATAAGCGACAGTTTATGTTTCTTTCGTTGTTGGTACCAGGACCTACACATCCGAAAAAATACATCGACGTTTATTTACATCCTCTTATAGATGAGTTGAAAATGTTATGGGTCGATGGAGTTGATACATATGATGCTTGTAAAAGTCAAACATTTAACATGAAAGTATTTCTACTTTGGACGATAAATAACTTCCAGGCATATGGAATGTTATCTGGATGGAGTACGCATGGACATAAAAGTTGTCCATATTGTATGGAGAGTATTAAATCATTCCAGCTTCAACACGGTCAGAAACCACATTTTTTTATTGTCACAGACGGTTTCTTCCAAATAATCATCCATATCGAAGACAGAAGCAGTCATTTAAAAAGAATACAATTGATCTTTCAGATCCCCCATCATTTAAGACAGGCGATATGATATTATCAAGCTTGGAAGAATTGGAGAAATCAGCCTTAGAGAATGGAGATAAAACAAAAAATCTTCCTGGTTTTTGTGACAATCATAATTGAATTGAGAAGAGTATATTTTGGGAATTACCATATAGGAGTAAGTTACTGATACGACATAACTTAGATGTTATGCATATAGAGAAAAATATATTTGATAACATCTTCTATACTGTTATGAATGTAACCGTCGATCAAAAGATACAATAAAGTCTCGTCGTGATTTACAAATCATATGCAATCGACCAGAGTTGCATATAAAGGAACATGATAATGGAAGGATTGGACTTCCTAAAGCGGAGTATACCTTAGACAAAAATCAAGTTAAGCTTATTTGCGAATAGACAAGCAAATTGAAGTTTCCATACGGATATGCATCAAATTTTTCCAATTTGATCGATTTAAAGAAGTTTTCATTTAAGGGAATGAAAAGTCACGACTGTCATGTTTTTATGAAAAGATTGCTACCGTTAGTGTTCAGAGGATTGTTACCAAAAAAAATTGTCGATTTTCTTTCAGATGTTAGTAGATTTTTCCAGGTTCTATGCTCGTCACGCATACACCGCATGGAGATGGATTATCTTTATAAAAATATTCCTGTGATTATGTGTAACTTGGAGAAGATATTTCCGCCGTTATTTTTTGATTCAATGGAGCATCTGATGATTCATATTCCATATGAAGCAAAAGTAGGAGGGCCGGTAAATTATCGTTGGATGTATCCATTTGAAAGGTAATTAAAAATAATATAATCTTCTTGTATTTTTTACTATTTCAACAAAATGTTAACCTATTTCCATATAGATTTATGTTCTTTCTTAAAAGAAAGGTCCAAAATAAAAGTAAAGTTGAAGGATCAATAAGTTCACAATACATATATGAGGAAGTCGCAACATTCTGCGCTAGGTATCTTCCAGAAGATGTGGAGACTATCCACAACAGATTTAGGAGGAATGAGATAAATTAGTCTGAGGAAGAACCTTGTATAAGTATCTTTCATTCATCCACTCAGCTCATTGGAAAGACAACTGAATGTTTCTTATCGAAACATGAGAAGGATGCTGCAGAGTTATACGTATTAGACAATTGCGAGGAAATACATCATATGTTCAGTAAGTATTTGTATTACTTTATGTACACATTCAAATTCAATTTCAAGTAAATATGGTATTCCTCTTACTAATTTTAGGGAATTTAGGAAGAAAATTATCGAGAAAAATCCCATGTATTCAGATGATGAAGTTCTGAGCGTCTATAGGAATCAATTTCCAGCTTGGTTTAAAGATCGCTCAAAACAGTTGGACGGTGGTGATTTTTATTCTCATATTTTAAAATATTTTGGAGAATGACCTATTTATAAGGTCCGATCTTACAACTCTTCCTGCATCAATGGTTATCGTTTTCATACCTTAAATTTCGATAAATATTTAACAACTCAGAATCATGGAGTGATGGTTCGTGGATCTTGTTATGAGGAAGATCATATGAATTATTATGAAATTTTAAAGGAGATATTAGATGTGGAATATAGTATACTAGGCTTGAATAAAGTAATTCTCTTCTTGTGTGATTGGTATGAACCCAATGGATGTTAGTACTCGATAGAAGAAATAACAGTGTCGACGTGGTACCAAGAAAATTTATACGCAGATTTGAACCATTCGTCTTAGCTTCTCAAGCGGATCAAGTATGCTATCTCCCACAAGTATCAAAGAAGAGAAAGAGTGTTGAAACTTTAACTATTGTGAAGGTTATATTTCTAATGATTACACTCATCATGAAGATGACATAGATGAAGCATTACACCGAATAGACTTAACAGAAGAAGTCTCAATCATCGAATCGATTCGATTGGTTGATAATGAAGTTTTTTGTGTTGATCTACAAGATGATACCGACTCCAGAAATGATGATTTGGAAAACTCAGAAAACGAAGAAAACGAAGAAATATCCTTTAATCCCACCAAAATAAATGATGAAGATTAGTTGTAAGTTTTATTACATAATTATAATCGAATTAGCTAAAATCTTTAGTAATAACTATGTAATTAACTATTGCATCATTATTACAGTTATGGAGGGTTTTGGACGTGGCAGGGCTCATGGATCACATCGATCCAGTCGATCATCATCCTCAAACACACCTTCGTCCAGTAGGCAGCCCACCCCGGATGTTGTTTTAGATTCACAGTCCGACGAGGTCCGGCGGGTCATAGCCTACTACGAGTCTCTTGATTATCTTCCTCCACCCTTTTATATAGGCGGCTATGGAGAGCCATCTACCTCAGCCGCTACTACTGGATTCCTGATCCCGGTCCCTATACCTGTACGGACATCGATGGATTCTGATTCTCCTTCTTCTGGACGTCCGAGCACCTTCATGCCTTTACCTGCTGCAGATGGACAGACTTCGGCGTCCCACCCTTTGTTGGAGGTTATGGAGGATGTGAGGTAAGATTTTAATAAATTTTGTCATTTAAAATTTTCTAAATATTTATAAATTGTATCATATTTATAAATTTTACCAAATGCAGGGATTTCTTGAATAGCAACAGAGTGGCAAAGGAGATAACCAACATAATCAAGACACACTTGACTTGCATGCAATTTAGATGGTGTCGCATCCATGCTACAGAACATGAGAGACTGTTTGACATGTTTCTGGTAAGAAAATTTTCTAAGAAGTGATATAGAAAGTTTTGGTCAAGTTTTTTGGATCTAATATTTTGCTATATTTTTCAGAGTAGGTATCGCCTTGGTTCTGGTCTGGAGGCTTATCGTCGAGCCTTTATTCGTTTGGCGGAAAAGAGAATGAGCGATACATTTTTCAAAGCAAGGAGAGACTCGCATGCGAAGACAGGATGCGAGGAGATGAATTTTGAGGAAATGAAGAGGTTCCTGCCAACATGGTGTACGGATGATAGGTATTGTATTTCTTAAATAATTTATAATAAACTTTTTAAAGTAATCAATAATCATATCATATTCCTTGCAGATGGGTGGGTTTCTGTGATGCATTCGTTGCGGATGCGGAGTTTAGAAGAAGATCCATGGCAGGAAGGACAAACCGCCAAAAACATATGATTAAATCGAGAAGTAGCTTTGAAAGCCACAATCAGATTAGAGCGGAGATGGTATTATAATATAAAATTTATTTTTTTGAAATCTACTTTATATAATGCAATGTTGTTATCACATCTTAAAATTATTTTTCAGGCAACTAGGTTGGAAAGAGAACCCTCTTTTCAGGAGTGGTGGTCGAGGTTCCACATGAGTGGGAAAGAAGGAGACTCGCAGTTGTCCACTCCTGAAGCAGGAGAATTGTTGGTAAGTCTATCAATTTATTTGTAATTGAAAGATATATTATAACTCATTTTTCTTTATTATACTTTGTATTTTAGGATCGTTATTTGGCAGTATCTGCTATAAAATAAGGTGGTGATCTAATTGGAGAGCAACCACTATTTGATAAGACAATCTGAAAGCAGGTATAGATAAATATTATCTTACTGTACTCATTTCTTATATATAATTTCATATTAAACAATGAAATCTTATAAGGTGTTGGAGGAGAGGGACATTGTGGTGAACATGAAGCAGACGCTTGGTGGTCTTCCTCCATACTATGTGGAGGAACATCATCATTCCTATTCTGCATACTCCTAACCGTCATACACACAATCAAATTCATCACAATCATCAATTCCAATGGAGTCGCAAATGACGATGATGATGGAGCAGGTGACGAAGCTCCGAGAAGATTTCACAACGTGTATGTAAGTATTCTACTTAGAATGGGTAATAATTTTATATTTCTATATCTACAAAATGCAAGTAATATGTATATATCTTCCATATATAATATAGGTCACAAGGGCGCATCTCAACCTTAGGAGACTGAATCCGATGACGAAGAGGAGGAGGAGAACGACCCTGAAGAAGAGGCACGCATGTATTCTAGGTTCAAAGAAAAGGAGAAGGAAAAAAGAAATCAAAACATGGTTTAATGTCTAAATTTTTTAGATCAAAGAAAAATTAAATTGTTTATGGTATTGACTTGTATTGTTGTTAAACTTTTAGCATGTCTTTTAATTTATATGAACTTTAATAGTATATTTTGTTGTAATTTTACTTGTCGTTGTTGCTTTGAACATATATTTGTAGTATTTGGATGTTAAATTTGAATGTATATTTCTAAGTTCATGTATATTGCCTGACATCGATTTGTCAGTGCTAGTTATCTTAGTTGACGAACTGGTATACTATATATACGCTTAGCGAGCTCTGATAAGCACCTACAGTGGTTTATTGGCAGGCTATACAGGTTCGACGGGGCGTCAAAATCCCGTCAAACCTGTATAATTTTTTTCCTGGAATTCAGTTTGGGCGAGCACATGTGCTCGCCAGGTGCTCCGTGATTGATCGCCCTATTTAATAGGGGCGATCATTTCGGCGAGCACATTTGTGCACGCCAGCAAGCGGACGAGCACATAGCGTCCCAATGTGCTCGCCCACCTGCCGGAGCGACTCTCATAGAAGCGAGCACACGCTGAACGAGCACATGTGTTCGCCTATAGGTCGGGCGTGCACATGGCGTGTACATTACGAGCCATCATGTGCATGCCAATCCCATCTTTTTTTGTAGTATTATCAATACATGCATGAATGCTAATTATGAAGAATAACTGAAGAAATACCAATGAATTTTAGGGATTTGAGCTTAATTAATAATTTTTAGAGTGACGAATCTGATATTCATCACATATATTGGTCGGAGCCTCAAATGGTGCAGTCAAGAGACATGTGGCTTGTAAATCGAGCTCATGGGTCCAATCCTCTGTATGTGTAGGCTCTCCGAATGGACGGTACGAAGGCTAGTCAATATATGGTTGATCACTAAGGTCAATCAATTCAGAAAAATCATAAGGGACATGCCTCTCCATTTGGTTTGTTTTTTCGACCATGTTATATCCTAAGGTCAAATCAGGATGTGTATGTATAAATTGTTGACCAATCTCAACAGTTGTATGAGAATCAAATGAGGAATGTGGGGGTAGATAACTCTGCTAGTGATCTGTCTCAAATGTAGCTTGCTCTTCGAATGATTCCTTGATTCCGACAAGCGCTCATAAATATGATAGGTCAGACCATGATGGAAGTGGATCCAGGGTATAAGAATGTGAGGTAGGTGAGAAGTGCGAAGATGTAGAAAAGCCAATTGAAGCTCTGACTTCATACTCGGAGTGGGGTGGGAAGAAGGAAGATGGCTGGGGAGGAACCGTCTCAAAGAGAGGATTATGTAGGGATGAATGAGAAGAGGGTATTGAAAGTCAATCATAGGTCCGACTTCATAGCTGGAATGGGATGGAGGTACATGGAAGAGTGAAATGATGAAGATGTTTGGTAATCAATAGAAGAGAAATGATATGCAGAGTTCGAGTACAGATATCGATAATCCAACATCTTTGAAAGGAATAAAGCGGATCGAGGTAGAAAGGTGCAAGTGCATAGAATAACATACAAATAGACAAACACACGAGCAAACCCTGATTTTACCTACTCAGCACAATGATGGTCGCAAAGGCTCGACTGTTATCTTTTCAATTTTATTTAGGTGATTAATCAAGATGTGAATCCATTTATGCAATTTTCAAATGCGGGTTTTGGGCACTATCCTAGGGATGCGTTCTCACCTCTCAACAATGAAAATATATAGTGTGTACAATGTGGGGTTTGCTCTCCCAAAAATAATTGTAGTTTTAGTTTTTTTGGACGAATCTTTATTAACAGTCCCGATTTTAAGTTAGATTATCGCTTGATTAAGTCCGCCCAACATGGCATGCCTAACGGTCAATCTCGATTTCTATTTATCCTAAGTTATAAAACCAAGGGGAAGGGAGTTGTGAAAAATCGATGAAATCGATAAAATCAATGATGCATGCCCAGTTTAGAAGACTTACAGTGTTCCTCATGCTCTGCAAGCATGATGTGATACATATATGAAATTTTATACTAAATAGAATGCAAGTTAGAGAAAATCACACCTAGTAGAAAATTCTAATTAGCGGGAAGAATTGATTTGAATTTGACAAAGTTAGAACGATCTAAGGTACATATTGTAAAAGTGAAGTATGGTCCTATGAGTTACGAGCACAAGCAGATATTAAACCTATGAAGTCTAATAGCCACAGGTGCAGGTCTATCCTATGAAGAGCAAATCACACAACCACGAGGGTCCAATGTCCAGTCCCGATACACGTACGAGATTCCAAATAGAATCCGCTAGAAACCAAGCAGATATATAAATTATTACAAATTAATAATTACAAAAATGATGAATGAGAAATAAAAACTCTCTCAAAGAAAAAAGTCTTCACTGCATCTCAACAGTTGACTTCAAGAAGCACTGCTTCCAAGTCCAATAATTTCCTCACACAAAAATAAATATTTATATAAGACAGATAGAAAATCTATATATACAAAGTAAGAAAATAAATGCTGAGAGAAGAAAAAAATCAGGGAAATATTTACAAAAAAAGTTCAGGGGTCAGACTATCCGTGCGAATGGGAAATCTAACGCTAAGTTTTCTAAAATGAACCTAAGACGTTTGCCTCCTCGGCAAAACCATTTGATGATCATGAAAATACCCTTATTAATTGTGTTAATTTATTGTAGTTGGGCAATCAAGATCAATAAAAAATCAACGATAAGAATAAATTATCAATCAATCAAGCAAATACGGTTTTATGTATTTTTTAACCTGGGCAAGCCCCAGGGTCGACTCAAGGAGGGAAATGAATAACTTAGAGTTCAAATTAAATCACTTAATGCACGGTTTTCAAAGAAGGATTTTTTGGGTACTTTTTATACGACATGAAATGCAAATGCAAAAATACGAATGAATTAATTTCTTAAGAAAAATAACAACTTAGCCTAATTAATTTTCATATCAAAATCATATCAAATTAGGCTACTGATATTTTTTCTATAAACCTAATTCAATTATGCAAAAAAATGTATTTCATGGAATTTTGGGGGGTTAGAATACAACAATGAAAAATAAATAATTTTTATGGACTTTTATACAATTTTGTGAATAAATAAAATGAAAAATTTATAAAACTTGGAAGAAACTCCAATATAATGGAATGAACTTACACTATTTTTCAGAATTTTCTTGTAATATTTGATTTTTTTTATGAATTTTTTATTGAAACTGAGTGAATTTAAATAATTCTGAATAAATCCACAATGCAAATTCACATCAAACCAAAATTATCTCAATTAGATCTATCAATATACATTCCAAGAAAAAAGAGTTTGCGCAAAAATATTATGTGTGGACTTAAATAAAAATCAATTATAGAAATCACTCAAAAAATTTTTACAGGAATAATAAACCTCCAATAAATAAAATTTGGGTAGAAGTTAGAGAACAAGAAAATACCCAATATATGATTTTTGGAGAATTTTTGGAATAAGTTATAACTACATGCGAATTAAGTGTAAAATTGTTAAAATATTAATGGATTTCAATCCCTGAATTTTTATAAATTGAACTGATATCAGAAAAATAGAAACTCTAGCTCAGTTGATAGAAAATGATATCTTGATCATCATGATAATTTTTATTCTGAAAATGGATGAAATAAGATGGTTCGAATAATATCTTAAACACAAGGTTCAGTTTGCAAAATTTGAAATAGAGATTCAACCTAAAAAGATTGTGCCTAAGGGCACACGTTTAATTACCATTAGTGCAGGGGAGTATCATGTAATGTCTCCATTGAATTGTTCTCCCACGTGATGGGACTTTGGATATCTCTTTCTTCTTCCCCAAGAAACGAGAGTTTCCAGTGAATGGAAACGCAACCAACGACCATTGCTGCTTGAAGCGCGGCCACTCGTGAGGGTAGCGTGAGCCCGGCGTGATGATGGGTTACGCGTGGGTGTGCACAGCTGCACTGTGGGGCGAGGTGCGGGCAGTTGACGATAAAGAGCAGCGGCGTTGGTGGCGGTGCGGTCGCACGGGCGGTGGTGGTAGCGGCACGTAGGTGGAGGCACGTGGAAGGGGGTCGGCGGTGGTAGCGGTGGCGTGTGGTCTGCTGCTGGAGGTGGTGTGGGGCTGCAGAAGGCGATTGGTGCTTGTATGGAGGTCGGCAATGCAGTCGCGCGTGCGTGGGCGCGACTGGAGGGGCGCGCAACGACCGCACGTGGAGCACGGCTGGCGGCTAGGGCCGCGTATGTGTGGACTAGTTGCGGCGACCTGCTGTACGAGGAGGGGCGGTTGACGATGGGAGATGGATCCGCGACCGGCAGTTGTGGCTAGAGAAGGGTATGGGGGCACACGGTGGCTGGCGGTCGCGTGAGGCGGCTGGAGGGGGATCTGCTGGAGAAGGGCGTGGCAACGTGTGACGGCACGAGTGTTAGATGGCGGCGGGCATGCTGCACCGCGTTGGCATTTGATTTTCACTCCAACAGGGAAGGTGTGATGTATGGAAGGGGTGATGAAATAACAAGTTAGGAGAAAAAAATAAAAAAAAAAGTTTAGAGAGATTACCTGTAGGTGGATTTCACTTGGAAGTTGGATCAACTGGAGCTTGCAGAGCTCATAGATCCCAGTCGTCGCCTAGATAAGCTCTGGGCGGAGTCACCTTGCTGGATGAGTTTTGAAGAAACTCGTGACGGTGGTGTGGACCACCGGATCTCACCTTCGAGGACGTCATCGCTCGACTTCTTGCTACATCTATCACATAGACGAAGGGGATGGACCACACTCTCTCGGAGATGGCAGATGATTGAAAATGAAGAGGATAAGAGGGTTAAGAAGGAAGAAGAAGTGATGGGTTACAATTGAGGTGGAGAATATCGAAAGACATGGGAGTTAAAAGAAAAATAATAAATAAAAGAAAATAAAAGTAGATTACTTAAAATAATAAAAAAATAAAAAAAACGTAAACATGAATATAGATCCAAATGGGATCTACATTATTTATGTAGACCTCAAACGCAAAATAAAAAATGTACAACACAATATTTTTGGAATGCATCCTAAAAAGTTAAACACCAAATTTATGGCTTTTCTAATATTTTTGATATTTCTAGTTAAAATATTTTTACAAAATAAAAAATACTAGAATTAAAGTAAAACACAATATAATTCTCTTGGAGTTTTTTAATGGAAAAGCAAAAGAAAAATAGATAAAAGTTTGATATTTACACTATATACATAGTCACTTTGCATTATTTTTAACATTAAAATATTTTATTTTGTTTTTTATTATGTATTTTACAAAATATATAATAAAAAATTAATGGAAGAAGAAAGAAATCAAAATAGGTTATGTTTGTACGTAAGATGATAGTGTCAAGTTAGTATATATATACAATATACAATTAGATCTTAAAACCGACATTTTGCAAACGAGCTCCAATTTTAATGAAATCACTTTCATTGATTAGATAATTTTATAACTTGAAGGTTAAAAGTGAGTTTGGTGAGTTTGGAGTTCAGACAGAGCGGGAATTTAGCCGAGAAGTTGGACTTTACAGCTTTTTTCAGTTTAAGATCTAAGAGTATTTATTCAAGATAAAATTATTTTATATTTTTATACATATTTTTATGTACAAGTTAGAAAAAAGAATTAAGTAAAAATTAAGACTTTTTAGATAGCGATCTAAAAGGTCCTAACTACGGATACCTTAGGAGATAGAGATCTCCAGGAATAAGGGTATTCTGATAAGGATAACGGAAATAGTGGTTATAATAATTATTGAGTTGTAGTGTAAAGGACACTATAACTGACAATTTTAAGTATTGGTTGCATAAGATGCAACATTCGAATTGGATGTGAGCACTGTTACTAGTAGATATACAAGTGCCATAAAAGGACTTGGCGTAGTCTCTTGGGAAGAGAATGACTGATCAGCTTACCTAGCTATTTTTCTAAATAGCCTATGATTGTCACATGAGAGTGGGTTTAAAGATTAGTCCACTAATGCCTTTTTGGGTTAGTGGGAGATTGTTGGACATGCGAGCCCACACGGGCCATTATGCAATAAATATTATTGCAAATATCATTCCCTGATCTGAAATGAAGAATAACTAATTTGCATAATAGGTTCCTTAGTACAATTAGGGTTATGTACCATAGCCATCTTAATGATCATACAACTATTGATTCAATTGTTGATCATAAAGATTGGTGCTTGGATGAATATCTAAAGAGTTAGATTGAGGACTCATCAAGCATCGTTAAATGATTATTAAGCGATGATCTCCAGCATGAGAAGAAGATATCAATCCTTTCTATAAAGGTTGATATCTAACCGACCTCTTGATACGGGTCATCTACATAGGAATATAGAGATTCAAAGGTGTTAGATAAGTTAGGTCAAAGAGTTGACTTAATGACATCGATATAACCAAAGACCTATGTCGTATGCTATCATGATATAGGCACACATCCTCTGACCGGAGATAGATGTGTTACTATATGTCTGAGTATGTACATTTGACAGACCAATAGGCTGATGATCTAATCAAGGTCTATACACTAGCACGCTAGTGTGCATACAAAGGCATATGGGAAAATCCTTAAGGTTCTGCTAAGATTCTGCTAGCCTGACCAACACTGCATGCATTGGATCCTCTCTTTCTTCCTCCTCTCCATTATGCTTCTTCGGAGCCATCTTATCCGTATCTCCATCACCTTCATCGAAGAAAGGATTGGAATGAGATCTAAGTAAATATAATGAAATCGAATCAATCTCACCAAGGCAATGATCTTCATCAGTGAGTGGAGAAGAAAAGGGGATGGTTAAGATGTAACTACCCCCAAGGAGGCAATCATGACACACCGGTTCAGGAAAAGGGTTATTTCTAAACTAGGATCGTCCATTTAAAGTAGAGGAATAAGGGGACTGGACCGATAAAGACATGATATTTGGGTGGTTCAAGACATGCTTGTAAAATACGAGAAAATATCCAACCAATTATCCATCTTTAAATTCAAGAGATAGGGAACTGGAGCACGCTCGATACAAAAAGATCTAGTACTATTGGGCATGTGAATGTGCGGAGTTACTCACACAATACAATCATTGCAAACCCCTTTGAATTGATTCACCAACTCAACACTGAAGGCCGAGGATGATGGCCTTATTATCTTATCAATTTTTGTTTACTGAGTCAAATAATCTTATACAATCTCACAGGTGTAGTCCCTTAAGGTAACTCAAGTTCAAGCCAGTGAATCACACCAACATGAACATGATTACTTCTTTTAATGCTCTGAGGCAAGTGATTGCAGCAATAACATGACACTAAAAGTGAGTCTAAGAGCTTAGGGCACAAGTCTAGGGATTTTTTGTTCTAATCCTTAGGGTCTACATCCTTACCCACTCAGTCTGGAGGTGAGTACCAACAATCAATGAGGGTT
Source organism: Ottelia alismoides (assembly GCA_037367405.1). NCBI lineage: Eukaryota > Viridiplantae > Streptophyta > Magnoliopsida > Alismatales > Hydrocharitaceae > Ottelia > Ottelia alismoides. The sequence continues at coordinate 279,997 of JAZKJV010005152.1, read as the reverse complement.
TTACTGCTCGTAATACAAGGTTTCTTTTATTTCAATTTAATTAGGTCAATTTACAATAATTCAGTCCCAATTTTAAGAGTTAGGTTATCACTTTAAATTATGAGACCACAAACATCGCCTAACACACATTCCCTTTTCCTTTCCTTAAGTTGGTAAAAACTATGGGAGAAAGCAAAAAAACAAAATGCAATCGAAAATCAATGGTGCATGCAGTCCTTTAGAAATACTTACAATGCTTCCCAACTCTCTCCATGTGGATGCATAGACTGAATAAATAAATCTAGCTATATGATGCAAGTCAAAAAGCCGCACCTAAGCAGTAGTTCTATTAACGAGTAAGAAATCAATTTATTTGACTAGGTAGAATGTATGATGTACGTAGTTATGAATCTCCTAAGATTTTTGCAATTGTGAATCTTATGAGGTTGTGCTGTGTGTCCTAAACTACAAGATAGATCAAGCAAAAAAGGACCTACGATATGTGTAATTTGGCGTAGTGCTTGATTTTAAAATATCACTCAAGTCAAGAACCACTCTCAACACAACCACCACATAAAAATAATAAAGTCCACATGCCTTCATTACACACGTAAGATCTCTATCGAGAACCGCTGTAAATCGATAATTAAGTTATAAATCTTTACAACACGACAAAATGGACTCAATTCATCTAAATAATCTCTCTACTAAAATAATTTGCTTCGTAAGCTCTCCAGCAAGCAACTCCAAGCTCTTTGCCTTTGCAGTCCTCCAAAAATCGTCGACTCCACAGGCCTACCACAAAACAAAAAATGATTAGAAAATTCTAGAGAGATTCAAAGTAATTAAGTAAGTAAAATAACAAATCACAAACTGAACAACATATACAATACAAGCTCAAACTAATTAACCTAAAAATCACTAAATAGATATTTAAACCTAAATATGATCTCACAATGTGTCGCATCCCCGGCAATGGTGCCATGTGATAAATCGCTAAATGCATGTATTAATATATATCCATTATAGTATATGCACTTAGCGTATCATACATAACCAAATGAATGATCTCTGCAAGGAAGTTTCGGCTTGAATTCATAACCCGGGAAGTCTAAGGTCAAACACAGGGACGCGAGAAATTAGGTGATAAAATTTAAGTGTCAAATATTTCAGGTAGTAATTTATAAGATGATTAGATAGGGTGAATGCAAAATTCACAAGACTAATGATTTTTAACACATTTTTTATGCACTTAAATTATATGAAGACAATAATGCACAAATAATGAGATAAGTCAATCACAATACTATTCAACACACGATAAGCAAATAAGTTAATTATAAAAACTCCCTGAATTAATACAATATCAAATAAGGCATGAAAACAAATCCAATAATGGCTCTAACATTAATCAGTCTCTAAAACAATTTCAACACAGTTCTAACTTCCAATTTCACTTTGATGATCAAATAGTTTCAGCAAGCGATTAAACCATTGATTAACTTAATGAAAATGATTAAAAATACTAATAATTAGTCATTAAGACGCAAAGTGAATACCAAGTTCACTTGCTCAAAAAGATGACATTTTCAACTTTTTTAAGTTATTAAATTAGCACCTAGAAGATGAAATGATTCGTGTATGATTTTTAAATCAAAACTAATAACAAAGAACACCAATAGATATAGCAACAAATCAGCTTTCAAATGAGACCAAAATCACTTCATTTGGATATATTAAAAAGAAATTCAACAATCAATGCATGTGCATTTTTGCAAGAAAAACTATAAGTTTTATTACAAATCAGGATAGAAATGGACTGAAGTGTAATTAAAATATCCCGTAGGGATCGACATGTAAATTTTACAAAGGCAGGAGTATATATATGCAATTATTGGAAAGTTGGGGACCATCACTGTAAATAACCCAATCATATGTGTAAATCACGTGACCAAGAGAGGTTCAGTGCTGGAGGTTCGGGACACGTGGCTTTCATTACTGCTTCTGGGAAGGCTAGGACACCGAGCCTCAGGGTTGAACCGCTGCCTCGAAATGTCGACGTGGCTTGACGACAACTGTTGGATTACGCCCAATTTGGATATCCAATAGCGACTACTCCTTCCCTATTCTTCAAGTTCGTCGCAAGTGGCGACGCTTGGGCTGGATTCCGGTGATGCCGCTCTTGCTCCTCCAAGCTCCTCTGCTACTTCTGAAGGTCAGATGACCTTCGTGAATGCTATGCGAAGTCAGGGATGACTAGAGGATAATGATGAAGTCATATTCTCTTCTTGTCAATGAAGCGTTGCAGAGGAATATAATGGAGGTTGGAGTTCTGCTTCGATCTCCGATGATTGAAGGTCTTCAACCCTGCAACGTTAGTATAGTGCACCTACGAGACATAGACCTTTCCACTATAGCAAATGTGAGGGGAAATAAGAGCTATTTGGTTGTGAAGGATAGAGCTCAAATGGGTTCTTGCTCGAGCAGAGAAGGAATGTAGACCGACATGGATACAGAGATGAAGAAGTGAATAGACGCACTGGAGGTGAACGTGTGGATTATGGATCAAATGCGAAGGTATTCAGATGCTCAGAGCGAGAGATTAGAAAACTTACGATCTGAGATAAACTAACAAATACCGACTGAAAGGAAGGTTGACTGATTTGCTTACCTGGACAATGGAGGTAGAATCAATGGGTTGAAGATGATTTTTGAGTGCTTGGAATGGAGCAGGAAGTGATCCGGTCTTTGCTTGATGTCTCAGGCGGAGAGACGAATCTCACTCAGCCAAGGAAATGGCTCAATCACAATTGCTAAAGCTAAGGATCTCGCCGGTGGTTCGTCTCCATTTTGGCAATCGAATCTCGCCCAAACTGTCACCTAGAGGAAGAGGATACTGGGAGGACCACTCGCAAATGGCGGATGGGTTGGAAGTTGGTCGGCGATGGGATTTACGATCAAGGTAGTTGACGGCATGTGGTTGAAGGTGGTGTTTCAACCACCACTCTCAGTGAAGAGAGAGGGGATGAGGGCTAGTTGGCGATCGGAAGAGGGTCAGGGTTGATCGGTGTAGCGCATGTCGATGGTGGTTGAGAAGGTGGTTGTTGGAGATACGCTACGAAAATTAGGAGAAGTTGAGGTCTTGTGAAAGGCCGCATCTGTTGAAGGAGGTGGAGCGACGTTGGAAACATAATCTAGGCCGTCGGATCAAGATCCAACGATCCAGATTGAGGTGGAAAAGAATGAATAGGCGAGGCCATGTGGACGACCATGGAGGCACCACGTGGCACAATAGGAATTAAGATAAATCGAAAAGTCAAAGAAAATTAGAAATAAATTAGTTAGGGGTCGAATCAGAGAAAATGATGAACATGAAAGTTGTAGATCTCGATAAGATCTACAACTTTCATGGAGAGGTCAAAGAGATCAAAGTCATTTGTACATAGATAAAAATTAAATGTAAATTAAAATAATAAAAAAATATTTTCTTTTATTTTTCTTTTGCTTATTTTTTTGTATTTTGATATTATTTTATGTTAATTTATTTATATTTGATAAGAAATAAATACATAAAATAATACTCCATAATAGGATTATATTAATATAAAGTAATTAGTGTCAATTATTTACATCACCTAAATTAGTAATTAGTATTATTTGTCAATGGATCTTATTTATTTACTTAAGAAAGAGAGAAAAAAATATTATTTAATGATGATAAATCTAGTATTTATCACACATACACCCCCTATACATAGCTTGTATTATGTCCTCATGGCATAAATTGGAATGAAAGACATAGCTCGTACTAAGCATAAAGAGGAAAAACAAAATAGGGACAAGAAAACTGGTCAAACCCCCTATACTTAGGCTCTAAATAGCCTAAGTGTAGGGAAGAAATACACTAAAGATGTGTACAAAAATAATAGGAATAGAGTTATAAGAATAGCATGTGATCGGTCCCCCTTATACTTAGGCTGAAAATAGCCTAAGTATCAAGAATGATTGAAGGATAGAAGGACTGAGGAGGTGACTAAAAAAACTGAGAAGAATATAAAGAAATAGGGTTGGGACCCCCCCATACTTAGGCTCTCACTAACCTAAGTTAGGAGTAAGAAAGTAAAAAGAAGAGAAACCAAATCCTTAGAATAAAAGAGTCAGTGTTAAAAGGATAGATGAATCTGCAGGATGTTGAATCTGTTTGATGTGAATCTTCAAGCTACGCTTCATACAGTATCTTAAATATCTGCAAGTGACTCAATCTGTATGAATCAATCACCTCACCTGGAGTCGGTCGTTCTATGGATTATACAAAGCGCTTCAACAACTATCCATTGACCAAGAAGGAAGGCACACCATCTATAATATCTACTATCTCTACACCACCGTTTCCAAGCACTTCCTTAACTATATAAGTACCCATCCATTTAAACTTTAGTTTCTCATGGAAGATCATTAATTGCATATTGAACAACCATATCTTTTGTCCCGAGATAAAATCTTTGCATCTAATATGCAAATCATGCCACTCTTAACTTTGTCCTTATAGATCAAGTTGTTGTCATATGCTCGGTTGCGGATTTCCACTAGCTCATTGAGGTTTAGGTCTCTCCAAAGCTTCCTAGATGACAATTCTAATTAATCTTCTTGATTGCCCACTTAGACTTGTGAATCAATTCAGCAGGAAAATGACACGGCTTGCCATAGATATTTCTAAAAGGTGAAGTGCCAAGAGGGGTTTTATTTGCCATCCTATAGGCTCATTGAACTTGGTCCCATAGCTGTGATCAATTCTTCCTATCAGGACGGACTAGCTTCTGAAGAATGCTCTTCACCTTCCTATTTGAAACCTCTATCATGTCATTTGACGGGGGTGGTAAGGATTAGTCACTCTATTCTCAAACTTGTAGTCCTTAACTAAAGATATCATTTCTCTGTTCACAAAGTGGTTACCCCCATCAGATATCAAAACTTTTGGGACCCTAAACCTTGAAATAATATGATCTTTTATAAATCACAGACAGTCCTACTGTCTGCTGCTCAGATTCGGATAGCCTCCACCCATCTATAAAGGTAGTCAACTGCTAACAAGATGTATTCAAATCCATGATTATTGGGAAACAAACCCACGAAATCTATGCCCCACGCATCAAAAACATCACAAAAAACACTTTTTGCATGGGCATCTCATCTCTGTAGCCAGCTATACCTCACATCCTTTGATAAACAGGACACAACCGTACAAAATTAGTAGCATCTCTAAACAAGGTCAGCCAAAACAATCCACATTGAAGCATCTTGTGTGCGATTCTTTTTCCCGAATGATGTCCTCTAGCTTCTAATGAATGACAATGTGTGATGATACTCTGGTATTCTTCCTGAGGAATACACCTTCTCTAGACACTGTCCAACTCCTCAAAGAAGAGGAACTAATCCACCTGATTGAGGATCTAATGAAAAAATTGAAAAAATAAGTGAAGGTATTGGCATTGATTATTTAATGAAATATGTCATTTGTTGGCTACCATTAAGTGAGGCCATTGAACACCTGCTTGATCTCAAGCGATATTTGAAGAATTTTTGTATACCCAAGAGGAAGAACATGAAGAGAACAAGAATGGAAAGGCACATTGTCTCCATGGCCAGTATAATGATTCTTAAACACCAAAAGTCGACGAGTGAAAAGTATGCCCAAAGTGGAGTGTATAATCAAAGACCTTATATTCCCCCAGATGATGCCTCAGAAATCAATATTTCCCCTACCAATGTATTTGACCAACTAGAGCTCAAAACCCTAGAAAGTGTATAGAGATCGTTCAGGTAATTGATCGATCCATCAAAAAGATGAGAAGAGTACTAAAAGTCGTAATCATGAATTTTCAAGGCACACAACATAGAGTGGACTTTGTTGTCATAGATATCAAATGCCTTGTGAAGTTATCTATTTCTCCTACTATTTTTGTCAAACCATTCTTAGCATCTACGAAGGTATTTATTGCTTATGAGACAAGGGATTACAAATTTTGATCGTAATGAGCATGCACCTTATATTACCAACGATAACATACACCACAACAGGGCACCCAATTTTGACTCTGGCCATTAATATGATCCTATCCCTCAGCCTATACATACCAAGATGACAGACCCCAAGTGTGGACCACCACACGAGACTCAAGAGAGGGTACATGCAATCATGATCATCAAACCAATAGATGATGACTTACTCTAAGGAGTTCCTAAGCTAGTTGGATGAGGCAGCAAGATCTTGAAAGGTATAATATCATACTAGCAATATCACTAACAACTGGTGCCATCACCATGTTTAAAGCTTCTAACTCACACACAAACGATTCACCAAAAATTGACACAATCATTTTTGTTTTTCTTGATATTTTCTTGGATTCAAAACCCAAAAATTCATGTTTGAAACCGATCGCACAAAGGAGTGGACCATCATAAGAAACTAAGTCCAAAAAGAGCTTTGACAGATTATTAGATGACTTTAGGAAGCTAACCTACACCCATAATTGATTATTTGGTGTAAAAATGAAACATATTTGTTCTTCAAAATGTTACTCTAAACCTCTAGACTCGTGTTAGGATGTTTCCCCTCTACTTGATTTAGGTTCCAGATTACCAACCAAGGACACTTCCTTAAACTCTATCCTAGACCGACATATCAAGAACATTCAAAGATATGCTAAACAAACACTTAGATACTTTAAACTAATTCAGAGTTGCTAATGTACATGTTTGTGGTCAGTTTGGTTTTTTTTGAACCCTATTTGGTCGAGCACCCATGTGTCGAGTATGATTGGGAATACTTTGATTCTGACTCCTACTATTCTATGGATGACCCCAATGTCGACACACATCTTGTTTATTCTATCTAACCTCAATTACGGAAGAAGATTTCTCATAAATTTTCTTGAGTCTCTACATTCCCCATTTTCACATCATTCATGTTTTTCCAATCTATTTTTATTTTTCTATACTTAGGATGACCAAATCTGAAGTATAAGGGGTGTGTAACCCAGGTCACTCTATTTATTTCATACATTCCTCCAAATGTCATCGATTTCCCTCTTTTGACCACACTTTCATATTGTGATAATAAATCCTAAGTATAGGGGGGGGGTCGATGCTCGTTGTAATTATACTCACTCCTACTACACATTCGCTCATTGTCATCGTTTGTCCCATTTTTTGCTAGCTAATCAGAGTCTAAGTATTGGGAGGTCCCATTCATTTTTTGTTTCTTGTGTACTCTCTTACGCTTAGTATGAGTTATGTCTTCATTTCTCTCAATGCCATGAGGATGGAGCACAAGCTAAGTAAGGGGATGTCATTTACATTGTATATATACTATATCTACATATTGTACTTTCACGTACTTTCGGTACTTATAAAATTTGTAGATATGGGTAAAACATGTATATATATAAACACACACATACACACAAATTTTTTAAAAATAAAACACAAAAAATAAAAAATAAAAAATAAAAAATAAAAAATAAAAACAATCCTTATCTATCTACCTATATATATCATAATTCAATTTGAATATATATATATATAAACATAAAAAAATACAAAAATAGAACACAAAAAATAAAAAAGCTTTTGAAAAATATCCATGTAATTTATATTCCTAACATCTGCACTTTCACTAAAAACTTGTTGTACATCACTCCAATTGATTCGAGTTAAATCTCAACTTTGAAAATCAATGGTGTTCGTTAGGGTCTTAAGACTTAAGGTACTCAAAATCTTCAGGTTAAAGATATCCATGTTATATGGTGTTCCAAAATTAATACAATCACAACTCATTTTACACAATTTCTTGTACTTAGTGACGAGTCAAAATTTCTCAAGGACTAAGAATGTGAGAGCTTAACCTGAGACTTGTTTTTTTGATATTCAAGTATGAGAAATAGTTCAGATCATCTTATGAAACCTGAATATAAACACATATAGCTGATATGAGGACAAGAATCCATGTTCCATCTTGAAAATTTCCAGATGCCACGTGTAAGTTCTATGTGCAAATTAAAAATATGGATCAACACATGCCAACTCAGTCAGGACTGAGGAGCTAATCAGTAACAATAATATTAAAATTTCCTAAAAATTTCTATAAAAATATATTTCAAATAACATTGATGCAAAATGCTCCCAAACCATTTGAGTGTCCAATTAGACCAAAATTGTAATGATAAACCATAACTCCCTATTGTAATAAACTATGTAGAAGTAGATTGAAGAACATAATAAGTGGAGCACTCCGATATTATGTGGAACCCTACTCCATAAGGAGCTAGATGAAACCAAATGAGAAGGCTTCAAAGGGCCAGATTTTCAATTGTGAATCTCTCAAGGGGGGTGTACAACTTCTTATATAGTTCCACAAATAGACTGAAGTCCCACTTATAGATGCTATAGGATTTACCATGAGAGAGGTTAATTGGATCTTGAAGAGATCTAAATATCTGTCTATTACATACTCTAACACTCCCCCTCAAGTAAGAGCTAAGTAAGATACCTCTTGCAACAAAAGAAAGTATGCATAACTCAACTTCACTTGATATATCTGAGAGAGAAGGGTGGAGATCCACTCTGAGTAGTCGTTTCTGGGAGAAGACCTCACATGACGAAGAGTATGTGACAATCACTATGTGCAGGTAGTAGATTCGTTGGGACAATCTAGACGTGCATGAAGTAGAATTGCTCTAGAAAAAGACCAACAAGGAGAGTAGTCGCATTAGGAGGAGAGTTGTGCAGAAGTAGTCGGTGCTCGATGAAGGGAGTTGATATGTAGCAGTAATCTGGAGTGTCAGTCTTCATGTCATAGATAGGTAGTATAAGTATGAGATGATCCCAGGTAGAGATGCCCATATGGAATAGTTGATATCAAAGTAAAACACCTGAAGTAGAGTGGTTTTCTCTTATATGCAAATCTCTAGACTTTGGGCCTCTCCCATACGTAAACCCTGAGAGTGGCCTCTCCCATATCTTATGGGGACCAGAAGACAGTTCGCTTATATAGGGACCCCATAGATGAGATTGCTTTTCGAGGAGCCACGAGTAGAAGATGATGAACGCATTAGAAATCATGTAAATACATCTCAAGTAGAAGAATGTGTCATGCTCTAACTCTCTGTTTCTCCCACACTTGTTAGAACAAGAGTAAAGATTGTCAAGTTGGGAGAAACAATGAAGACCTTGCATTTTTTGTGACATTTGCATTTTTACGTGTTTTTTGTACAATATCCTTTTCTCCAATAAAAAATTATCTTCTCCTTTTTTTAAAAAAATAAACTCTATTTTATCTTTTTTTTTCAAATCAAGCCTTTTTTTACATATGCTTCCTAAAAAAACAGTACACCGAAGAGACCCAAAATGCGTATTTCCTTTCCTCCCCTTTCTTGAGTAGTCGGCCCAACTTGTCCCATAAATTTCAGAGAACCGAGCCATGAAGTAGTCCTAGAAACAAGAACCATGAAAGTTCTAATATAGGATTCCCATAGAGAACCCATCCCATGAAGGACTCCTCTCGTGATGGGGGGCTTTGCAGCCTTGCTGGAGCTCGTCTCCATCATCAAGAAGTATTCCCCGTGCATGAAGATGAACATGCACTTATCACCACATATGGGTGATGAATCTCCATTTCATCACCTTTATTCTATCATTTTGGCCTCAAAAACCCTAGCAAATGCATGTAGATAGCATCAAATTGTACATAATAGCATTCATTATTTATTGTATTAATTATATAGAAAATAAGGTTTTTAATGCCAAAATTATAGAATAAAGAGAAGAAAAGAAAAAGGAATAAAATATTGCAAAGATTTTATGACCCTAACCCTGAGACCAAGGCCAGCATGGAATTGGTCGACAAGGAATAAAGTAGGGGGAGATAAGGGCCAAGAGTACAATAAATTCCTCATTTATTTATTCATCCATTTATGCATTTTTGACACCTATTTTATATATAATTATTTATTTATCAAATAGAGAAACTTTGTACATGAAAGTTATAGATAATAATGTGAATAAAATTACAAAATTGAGTTTGTACAAAAATGATACACAGTGTACATTTTATACCTAGAATAAAAAGCCAAAATCTCAACTTCACAGACCCATATCTTGCAAATAAAAACTCCAAATCACCCAAACTCACCTTTAATTGTATATAGCATTCCATAAACTATTTTATAAAATTGGTTTCATAATTTTTGGAGTCCATATGCAGAAGTTAGGTTTTTGGCCTTTCTTGTAATACCTGATTAAAATATTCATTATATTCACTAATCATTATTTTTATAAATTACTATTTTTAGAATATTGTAAATAATGTATATAATTCATATACATATTAGCCTTAGAATAAAACCAAAAAGAATATGTAAAATAAAATAAGTCTATATAGGCAAAATACCTATGAGAAGGATGTACATAAATAAAAAGAGAAAAGCATTCTTTAATTATTTCATTCTTTTATATTTTTATAATAATGTATATATTATATATATATATTATTAAAAATACCAAGCTAAAATAAAAACAAATAAAACCCATTAAATAAATACAATGTATATAATATATAGGTAAAGTCCCTATAAAGATACTTACATATACATAGACCTATTTAATTAAAAATACAAATAAACTTATAAAAATCAAACAAAAATATCTTTATACTCACAAAAATAAATTATATATTTATAAAATATTCCAAGAAAATAATAAAAGAAAAATAAATAAATTAAAAATTAAATACCCAAAAATACATGTAAATACATACATATACACATTATTAAAATAAAACTATAATAAAACACCTCGAAAAATTCAATAAAAATCATAAACAAATACTAGATGAAATAATACACATTTTTTATTTTATGAGAAAAAATTAATAAAATCATTTAGGGCGTCAAATAAATCAATCTTCCATCAGGTCCTCTATTTTGGCGTTTAGCGGCTGAGGTGGACCAACCAGGTCCCTCCGCGAGTTGACTCCAGTCAACTTGACCTCCAGCCGCCCGATGTGACGCAGCCCGTCTCTTCGCCCATCTTCTCCCATTTTTCCCGGACACACCATCCATCAATCGAGGATGCTTCCTTCACAAGAATTAATCCCTAATCATCCATGATGCCCGCCGATTCTTTGGATCAACCTAATACTCTCTAGATCATGCAATAATCACCGGTCAATAAGGCCACTCGCCCATGTTTATAAATAACAAGCTCCGCCTCCTTCCTCAGATTTGGCCACTTTTATTCCAACCTAAAGCCTAGATCTCGTTCCTGGAGTGTTCCTCGTGACAGGGGGAGCAGCCCAGTGTCGTGACTCGGCCGGAGGGAGGAGATTTTGACGCGGTGGAGATCCGGCGTCCGCCCTGCTCCCTGGAGGACCCCAGGTATAAGAGCTGCCCTTTTTTATCCATTTTTAGTTAGTTTTAGATGTTAGCTTTTCATTCCAGTCATTAGATTAGGTTTCAATTAATGTCTGTAGTTTAGAAATCGAAATTCGAAGTTCGCCGGAGCTCCGCTCCGGCGACTTCTCCACTGTGGATCTGACTGTATCCGACCGCCCCGTTCACCCCATTTCGAAGCCCAACGCTTTCTCCATCTGTCGCACGCGTTTGTTCAACCCAGAACCCTAGGTCCTGGCAAATCGGTGCTCCTCCTCTGCCGTTCTTCGGAGCCCCTCCGCCCATCTCCATTGTGCACCGTAGCTTCAAAACCCCGGGTCGAGGAGCAAGCTCTCTCGCCCGCGGTTCTTCCTGTGCAGGTACTTCGAAGAATCGAGCCCAACTGGACTCGCACGGATCCAGGAAGAGGTTCCTGGGGGCCCTTTTCTTCTCCGACCTCGCTTCATCGACTCGGACCCCCAGGAGCCATGAAAACGCCATCAATCGTCGCGGGATGCTTCCATCTACCTTTAGAACACTTCAGACTCGCCGGAGAACCCTGGAGGAGCCCACGCTCTTCGATCCAAGCTCGCCAGCTCCGAGCTTCTTCCCAGTTCTTCCAGGAGGCTTCAGCGTCGTCGGATCAGGAGAGCCGCCCCAGATTCAACAAGAACTGTCCGATGGAGCATCGTACCCACCGTCAGATCAGCGGGGCTGATCTAATCTCAACGCTCCATCGGCGAAGCGTCATCGAGCGTCCAGGAGACGACGCGTGGCAAGTGAGAGGAGCAGAACCGTCGGATGCCACGTTTTTATTAGGGGTATACTTCACATCCAACCCCTCTATTTTTTTGTATTTAGCGTTTAATCCCAAAAATAAAAGTTTTAGTTGTAAATAAGTTGTAAAAATTGCAGTTGGACCCCCCTGATGTTTTCATATTTACACTTTAGTCCCTCCGTGCCTCACGTGCAGCACCCACGTGAGGCGCGTGAAATTTGCATCTAAACCCTGCCGGGTTCATGTATTTATTAAATGGTCCTGAAAATAAAAGTTAAAGTGTATTTTTGTTGTAATTTTTGCATGTATGCCCCTGCCAACTATTTTATTTGCAAAAATACCCCTACCAGGCCATTTAATTTTTGAAGGCTTTGTCTATTTATTTTGTGCTTCATATTAGATCGAAAAATCTTGCAAAAATAGACTTAAGCTCTTGTATGGTCATGCTTGAACGCCATATTTTTAGTTTTGCATTTTGTTGCATTTTTGCATTTATTAAAAATCAAAAACATGTCTTTTATTCCCTGTCTAACTCATAAAATCCCAAAAAAATATGAAAATGCCTCGAAAAATTCCAAAAAAATTACCTATGGTGTATTTTGACCTATATTAGTGTCAGTCCAAAAATCCCTAAAAATCTAAAAAAGAAAACCTTAAAAATTCTAAAATACCCAAAAACTTCAAAGAAATATAAAAAATCAAAGAAAAATCAGAAAAATATAAACTCAGGCCCTATTTATGCTATATTTTATTATCGTTATTAGAAGATTAGTGTAGAAAATTTTTGAGGCTGTTAGCTATTTTTAATCTCTATTTTTGTGACAGCCAGTACCTAGTCCACTGTTTGCTATTATTTAGCTATTTAAAAAATACTAAAAATGTTTGCAAAAATACCCAAAAATCATAAAAACAGTAAAAAACCACGAAAATTCCAAAAAGACCCTTTTCCTGAATTTTTGACTATTTTTGAGTATTTTTGTGAATATTGTAATACCCCCTTTATGTATATATATCTATGTATCCTAAAAAAGAAAAAAAAAGAAAAAAAAAGAATATTATATATATGTAATTAGTTATATGTATTCTCATTAATCTTAACATAAAAAAAAGAAAGAAAAAAAATATCTATATATTTATTTTATTATATTTATATATACCTATATATATTACATGTATGATAAGCTATCTACTTACCCTCTATGGGTATATATAATTAATATATTTGTATTATATAAATTTATATATATATATATAATACTTAATTATTATATTTTAATAATATTAATAAAAAAATCAAAAACCCACACAAAGATGACTGTGATTGACCTGTAGGCTATTGCATTTTGTGTTGCTCTCTGTGGTTCGACCTCTACATACTTGTCACTATACATTTTATGGTAGAGTAAATAAAGATTAATTCGCATTTATTTTTGAGCTTGATTATTGTATTCTTTGGATTGTGGGTTAATTGCTGATCGACCCCCATATTCTGCGAGTGGTTGCCGCAGCGACACCTTTGTATTATTTATTCATGGTGACCCTCGTGGTCTGTGGGTCGTTTATCAGATGGCGCCGTTGTCGGGGAGCAATGAGCATAGCCAAATTGATTTTTGTCATCCTTGTATAAAAATTTTGATTCATGATTCATTTTTGTGTGAGCAGCTATTGTTTTATTACCATTAATCACCATGCTTCATTTCTTTATTTATTGTGATTATTTTTCTCTGCTCTATTTGATTGACTGAGTATGCTAATGCAATCTTTTTGTGACTTTGATGCGAGGGACCGCCACGCGAGGATGGCTTCCTAGGAGGCCAAGGCAGCCGAGCTTGGAGGAGGATGGTCTTCTCTTCTCATGACCATCTGGAGAGAGCACCAAAGCAGCAAAGAGAGGGGCATTAGATAGGCTAGATACTTAGGAAAATTATTTTTGTAATTCATGGTGAGAGAGAGAGACTATTTGGCATGTAATTAAATAGGACTCTACTCTTCACAATGAGGTCCAGTGCCCAGGTGATTGTTCACCTAGGGGCCTCATCGCGGCTTTTTCGAGTTTTCCTCGCCTTCTTTTATGTTGTTTCCCGCAGTTTTGAGCTCTCCGCCTTTCTTTTACTTTGTTTTGTGTGCTTGGAGCCCCTAGATATAGGTTGCTTGACTCAGTAGCTAGGTCCAAACATTAATAAGAATGCATGTTCCTATAGTCTACTTCGATTGGATCTAGTCGAACTCAAACAAGTTGTAAATTTGTCTCTTAGCCCTCTGTGCCGTAGCGAACCCTGTAAAGCGCTTTCTCCTACCCTCAATTTGTTGAGCAGAGGAGGGGTGAGCCAAGACCGGACTCTCTTGGGCTAGAGACAAATAAGCAACTTATGGTTCTTCACGCTAATAGCAGCTTATGTTTAGGACGATTTTGTGCCTTGCATACCGACATGTAGATAGGTTTAAAAATTCTGTTTTGCATACCACATGGAGAGAGCTGGGATGCACTGTAAGTCTTCTAACTCAGCATGCATCATTCGGTTCAATGATGAGATTTCCATCATGGAACCACTTGCACGGCTTTTCCGCTATCTCCCTCTGATTTTGAGCACCTAGGACTTAAATGAAAATCTACAAAAACGTTAGGCGCTGGTATGAAAACAGATCCAAAAAAAGTGAAAACCAAAGAAAAATTAATTAAAACCAGGGGACTGCTAAATAAACTTTGACCTTAATTAAAATCTGTAATGGACTATCATTGTACCGGGTTCATAAAGCCCTCATTGTTTTCAGGTACCTTGGAGGGGGACCAAAACCCTACTCCCTTGAGCGAGTGCGATCCCTAAGGATAGAAAGCCCAAAACCCAGTCTGCAACTGCCTTGTGTATCGCCTGGATTTCCGAAGTAATGGCGCTTCTATCGTACGTAGGCGAGTAGGACTTGGTCACCAATGGTGACTCTCTGTTGTGAGAGCATCGACCCTGTCCGAAGTATTGAGCATAGGCCACGCCTTCACGGGGGTGTCTGTCTCATCGTCCTGCGTCCGAGTAGGTTCTTGAACGCTCACGGGTGATTCCGTTGCGAGCGAGAACCGAAGTATTGGTTTCGCCTATCGGCTTCCTCTCTCTTTTCTTTGGCTGAGTAGGGATCCAGGAAGGGTTACAAGGACTCCAAAAAGTACAGACTACAGGTTACACAGGAGGATGACAAGTACGGGATACTCTTCTGGCAGTACTCTCTCTCCTATAGGGTAGCGTACTAAGGACTTGTTATAAGATATGCCTGAAAACCACAACTCTAAAAATGAAAAGATAATAAATAGCCGAGCTTTCACGGCTTCACATGGCGTGAATTGGTGAACCCGATTTTGTCTTGTGTTTGTATGGATCTAGATTAAGGTTCAAAGATCAAAGTCCCGCGCCTTTGCGCAAAATTTTGTTATGACTTTCTTTGACCACCCCGCTCAACCGAGCCTTTCTACTGTTTTACACTCCTTTTGTTCCTCGTTGACCATCGTATCATTCTTCCAAAAATCCGACATTCTCTTGTGCTTCGTGAAGTTGATCCATGGATGGTTTCGTCAGGACCATGCCGACACCTACATCGATTCCATGGACTCAACCTCGCCAATAATTTCGAGGCGATTCCCGAGAACTCGATCCGGACTTTGCGGATCGATCTCCAGACTCCTCGTTTTCTACCTTTCTCTTGGCCACCCAATAAACTGGGATCACTTTTGTCCCGCTATCGTCGTTGTGAATGGGAGTCGATTACAGTCTACATCATTTTTCCATTCACAACATGCTGGGGTTGACCTGAATTCTAGCTTCATCACGGCAGCTGAGCATTAATTGCAAGTGATCTGATTCGGACCATCTCATTATGCAGATAGAAGACAGTGCGAGCCCTGGAGACTACTCCGGAGTTCATTTCGTCCGACTCAGACCCTGACATGGCGCCAGGAGGAAAGGGCAAGGGTCAGCAACCACCACCAGAGGGACAGATGCCAGATCAGAACCAAGTCAATGCACAGTTGCTGGCATCTATCCAGGCTATCCAGCAGCAGCTGACTGAGCAGGCCCTTACACAGACCGCTTTCCAGGATATGTTGAGTGATGTGATAAACCGCAACGACGGAGGAGGAGGCCGAGGCAGAGGAGGCAGGGGAGGAGGAGGTGGAGGTGGAGAAGGTGGTGATGACCCCAATAATGATCCCGAATTCCCACCACCGCCGAAACCGACACTCAAAGAAACATACAATCCGGGAGACAGCCAGATGACCGAGTGGATTCTCATTCCACCGGTACACGCTCACTTTGAGCTGAAGCACCAATTCATAGCCCTTCTCCCTACATTCCATGTCAACACCAATGAAGAGCCGTACATTCACCTGCAGCAATTCTCCCGCATTTGCCGCACCACCCACTATCCGAATGTCCCCCTGGACATTGTCAAGATGACGGATTTCCCCTTCAGTCTACAGGACAAGGCCCTCTATTGGGTCAATCATATGGGAAAGGTCGTGACGACCTGGGAGGAGTTGAAGTCCGCCTTCTGGCACAAGTACTACCCTCTCGGTCGGCTCAACCAGATGCGAGCCCGTATTAGTAATTTCTCTCAAGGAGCACATGAATCCGTACATGAGGCTTGGGAGAGATTTACTGACCTGCAGGAGAAGTGTCCCCACCACGAGATCCCTAAGACCAGCCTGGTCCAGCATTTCTTCGGGGGACTCAATATTGAAAGTCAAAGGCTCGTGGACGCAGCATGTGGGGGCTCCCATTTCAACAAGGATGAAGATGTTGTATGGCAGATTTTCGAAGAAATGGCCGAAGGAGAGGCCGCCCTCTCTTCATCCAAGGCGTACCAGAAGCAGCCCCAGATCCTCCAGAAACAAGTTCACATGGCTGCATCCAAGGAAGCAGAGAGAGATGAGAGCTCCAACCTCAGCATCATCGGGGGCCATCTCTCTAAGGTCGACATAATCGAGAAGCGATCACAGGACCTTGAAAAACTCGTTGTGATTGAGAAGAGGACCCAGAACCTGGATAAGCTCGATCAGATCAACAAGAACCTCGAGCTGTTGGTCGGTACGATCAACTCTGTCCAGTCGGTTACACCATCAGACGCTCCCGTTGAGAAGAAGGACGAGTCGCAACAGCAGCATCAGCCTCAGCCGAGCCAGCAGCCACCGGCAGTCCAGCACGTGTACTACGTGCAGGCGCCCGACCAGGGCCCGCCGCAGCAGCAGATGGTCGTTTACCAGCCAGAGTTCCTTTCCATTCCTGATCCAGTTTTCCCACCACCACCCTTGATCCAAGAAGTTAATGGGGTATGGACGAATGATGCACAGCCGACCCGTCCTCAGGGACAACTCCAGGGTCAGCAATTTGCCAACCAGCAGTACCACCAACCTCAGGGTGGTCGTTTTGGCCAAACCTCTCAACCACACCAGCAGCCTCCCCAGTTTGCACAACAATGGAGGCAGAATTTTCCTTACCAACAGCCGCAGTACCGCCATCCACAGCCGTATCACCAGTATGCGGCTGCTCAGCCTCAACCATACCAGCAGTATCCACCTCCGTCCTACCACCAACTTCAACTTCCTGCTCTACCACATCAACAACACCAGCAGCCTCCCCACTCATCTAACCAACAACAGTGTGGTCTGCACGCTGCATCTTCTGATGTCCCCCCAGCTAATCCCACCATGGAGTGTCTAGCCCAGCTTGTTCAAGGGCTAGCGGAGATGACCAAGCGGCTTGATGACCTGACCGCCACTCGCACTACCATTCCGGCACAGGTCGAAGCCAACCCCAACAATTTCAAGAAGAAGGAGCAGGTAGAATGTGATGTCCAGTCCGCGTGTGATAATGATATTACTGTTTATTCTAATGTTGTTACTCTCAGGAGCGGTAGGGCCTTGCCTCCGCCTGCTACCAGATGTGGGGTGAATAAAGAAACAGGTGGATCGTCATCTTCCGCATCAGCCGTGCCAACTCCCGGGGCGGGTCAGGAGGAAGAGGAAGGAGAAGCCAGTCCAGCCGTCGTGCCATGTCATCAGCCTCAGCCAAAAACACAAAAAAATCAGCAAAAACAAAAACAACAAAAAGAAGCATGTAGCAGAAGTGAAGCCGCGCCAGCTTTGGAGGAGCCGCCAGCAGCAGCCGATCCCTTGCCAGCCGATGGAGCAGATGCTACCCTTTTTGATCGCCCAACCGCACCAGCATATTCAGATCCAGCTTGTACTCATTTTTGTAGTCCGGATCTACAACATTCTGTGGGCGATAATTTTGATGTAAATAAGAACTCTGATTTTCCTGCCAGTAATGTGAATATTCCTTTTCTGCATGCAATACAAAAATCCAAAAAAATTGCAAAAAGAAAAACTGCATTGTCTGATCCAGGTGTCGTGGACATTTTGGATAAATTGACTGTGGAGATTCCCTTATTGAAGGCCGTGGAATACATGCCAGTTGTGAAGAAAGGATTGAAAGAGGCATGTACTAACAAGCGTCGCCCAGCGCAAGACAACAGACACCGAGAAGTAGAAAAGCACGTTCTATCCATGGCTACAGTTGCAGCTATCACCAACCTCCCCCGGAAAAAGCAAGACACAGGAGCACCTCTGATCAGTTGTGTGATTTTTGATCAGGTCTTCGAGCGTACTCTTCTTGACAGTGGTTCTTCCATCAACCTTCTGCCCTCGTCCATAATGCAAGAATTCGGGCTGGGACCGCTCAAGCAGACGCGTATGATCCTTCAGTTCGCTGACCGATCCGTTAAGCGGCCCCGAGGTTTGTTGGAAGACGTGATAGTCACCGTGCAGGAGATGAAATTTCCAGCTGACTTTGTAGTCCTTGATATGGACTCGCCTGCACCACTGCTCCAGACTCCTATCATCCTTGGCAGACCATTTCTCCGTACTTCAGGTGCCGTGGTTGATTACGGGGCTGGAAAGATCACTTTCAGCTCGAATACCCAGCAAATCACGATCAATATGAACAAGGAGCAGAATGCCACAACTAATGAGAGTCAAGCAGCATCAGAAGCAGACTGCGATTTTATTGCAGAAATCAGAGATTCAGAGTTGTCGCTGGACGATCCATGGACCCGAGAAATCCTCACTCTTGAGGAGGACTTGGAAAGCACAGTCAGCATATGCTCCGATGATTTGAGAGAGACAGATTCTCAGATGCAGGTGCATCTTCTTGAGCATTCACTCCAGACCGAACATGATCAGCTCACCGCAGAACCGTTCGGTACATCACTGGGATCTCAACAGGATGTAGAGGATGGTAACAGTCTCAAGGTACATCCCACCACCAGCATGGTATCTGAAGTAACAGATAAAGTGGACAGAACAAAACCAGAACTCAAGCCACTTCCTGCAGGCCTGAAGTATGCTTTCCTTGCGGGTGAAGAACACATGTATCCGGTCATCATCAGCAGCAGGCTGAATCCGGATCAAGAATCTCGACTTTTCGAGGTTCTAGAAAAGAACCGGAAGGCACTTGGTTGGAGCGTATCATACCTCCGAGGGATAAATCCAGCTCTGTGCTCACACCATATCTATCTAGAAGACGAAGCCAAGCCGTCCCGCGAATTTCAGAGAAGGCTGAACCCTAACCTTCGGGACGTGGTAATGAAAGAAATCACAAAATGGTGTGAAGCAGGCTTCATCTATCCCATCTCCGATTCAAAATGGGTAATCCCCTTGCATGTAGTTCCCAAGAAATCCGGGCTTACCGTGGTCACAAATGAAAAAGGAGAGGAAATTTCAACTTGGGTACCGACATCCTGGCAGGTGTGTGTTGACTACCGCCGTCTTAATGCAACAACCAAGAAGGACCACTTCCCCTTGCCATTCATTGATCAAGTATTAGAGAGATTAGCAGGCAAGGAGTTCTTCTGCTTCCTGGATGGGTACTCCGGGTACAACCAAGTGGCGATCGCCCCTGAGGATCAAGAGAAGACTACCTTCACTTGCCCGTTCGGTACCTACGCCTTCAAGAGGATGCCCTTTGGATTATGCAATGCACCCGCAACCTTCCAAAGATGCATGCTAGCTGTATTCGCCGAGATGGTAGGCAGTTTTCTCGAGGTGTTCATGGATGATTTCTCTGTCTATGGTGATAGTTTCGATTCTTGCCTCGAGCACCTAGACAGAGTGCTGCAGAAATGCCGGGAAGTCAATTTAGTGCTCTCATGGGAAAAGAGCCACTTTATGGTCACAGAGGGTATTGTGCTGGGCCATGTCGTTTCCAAACGTGGCATGGAAGTCGACCCAGCCAAGGTGGATGTCATTTCAAACCTTCAACCACCTCAGTCAGTTAAGAATGTGAGGTCATTCCTGGGGCATGTGGGATTTTACAGACGATTTATCAAGGACTTCAGCCGCATTGCCCGACCTCTGACAGAACTCTTGTGCAAGGAGACGGAGTTCATTGTTGATCAGCAGGTTCTCCTTGCTTTCAATCAATTGAAGGAGCTTATCACTCAGGCTCCAATCTTACAGCCTCCCGACTGGACTCTTCCATTTGAGATAATGACCAATGCGTCAGATTTTGCAGTCGGAGCTGTTCTTGGACAGAGGAAAGATAAGGCGCCCTATGCCATTCACTATGCCAGCAGAACGTTAGATGAAGCTCAAAGAAATTATACAGTGACAGAGAAAGAACTACTGGCTGTGGTTTTCGCCTTAGAGAAGTTCAGATCCTATTTGTTGGGGTCGAAGGTCACAATTTTCACAGACCACTTTGCTATTCGGTACCTACAGCAGAAGAAGGATGCCAAGCCCAGACTGATTCGTTGGATCCTTCTCCTCCAGGAATTCGATCTGGAAATCAAAGATAAACCTGGAGTTCAGAATGTGGTAGCAGATCACCTCTCCAGAATTGAGCAGCATGAGCCTCCTGCGAGCAATGCACCTATCACAGAAACCTTCCCTGACGAAGCTATCTTAGCTGTGGATGCTCTCCCTTGGTATGATGACATTGTCAATTACCTCGCCTCGGGGGTAATACCTTCGGATTGGACGAAGAATCAGAAGAACAAATTCATGTCGACCATCCGCTTCTACCAGTGGGAAGATCCTCTCCTATTCAGAGAAGGGGCAGATTGTATTTGGCGCAGGTGCATTCCTCAGACGGAGCAATCTAGTGTCCTCGAGCATTGTCATTCGCTCGAATCTGGTGGACACCATTCTAGAGATCGTACGGCAACGAAAGTATTGCAGTGTGGCTTCTGGTGGCCCACATTATTCAAGGATGCAACATACTTTGTTAAAAGATGTATTGACTGTCAGCGACTGAAAGGTACACTCACTGCCAAAGACTCAATGCCTCTGAAAATCATTCAGATAGCAGATGTTTTCGATGCATGGGGCATTGACTTCATGGGGCCTTTCCCTAACAGTCAAGGTTTTGAGCACATCCTTCTTGCCGTAGATTACGTGAGTCGTTGGGTTGAAGCTATCCCCGCCCGAGCCGCCGACAGCAAAACAGTTTGCCAGTTTCTGAAGAAGAACATCATTTCGCGGTTTGGGATAACAAAGATTCTCATCTCAGACGGGGGTAGCCATTTCATCAACAAAGAGGTCAAGAAGTTAACGAAGGAGTACAGCATCGATCACCGTGTCGCGTCTCCTTATCATCCGCAGACCAATGGCATGGCGGAGTTATCCAATAGAGAAATCAAGACCATATTGCAGAAACTTGTTAGGCCAAACAGAAAAGACTGGTCTCAACTCTTGGACTCAGCTCTTTGGGCTTACCGTACGGCCTACAAGTCTCCCTTGGGCATGTCGCCCTACCGTCTTGTATATGGAAAACCATGCCATCTGCCCGTGGAATTAATTCACAAATCTCTTTGGGCAATTAATAATTGTAACTTGGACTCACGAAAAAGTGGTCAGAAGAGAAAGGACGATCTGAACAGGCTCTTGGAATTCCGAGACTGCGCATACGATAACACCTTGATGTACAAGGAGAAGGTGAAACGCTGGCATGACCGGCACATCAGACGAAAGACCTTCGACGTTGGGCAGAAAGTGTGGTTGTTTGATGCAAAGTTGTGGATATTCCCAGGTAAATTAAAAAGTAAGTGGACAGGGCCATTCCGAGTGTGTGAAGTGCGTGAGAACGGAAGCATTGCGATATCAGAATTGTCCCCTCACGCACAACCCTTCATCGTCAACGTCCAACTACTGAAGCCTTACTTGGAGCCCGATGCATTCTTGGCCATAGTTGACTCTATTCAACTAGTGCACCACGATGACATCTCCACAACACCTGCAGCACCAAAAGATTCAGACGATGTACTCCAACCACTATTTTTCTGATTTTCTTCTTTTCTTCTTTTCCTTTTCTATTTTCTTTTTCTATCTAAAAGGTGCCGCCTTTGTAGACAGTTTTCTATACTTAGGACGCACTTTGTCCTAAGTATAGGGGGATGTGCACCTAGAGTTTTTTATTTCGGTTTGATCTTCTCCATTGTCTCCTCTTCTTGTCTATACTTAGGAGTATCTTACCCTAAGTATAGGGGGAGACAATCTGAGCACGATCAGTATATTCCCACCCTTGACCCTCCCTGCTTTTCGTACAGTCTGTTATACTTAGGATTATTTGATCCTAAGTATAGGGGGGACGGTCAACTTCTCATTCATTCATTTCTTTCATACTTATTCTTTAGATCTGTCTATACTCAGTACAAGTTATGTCTTTGCTTTTTCCTTTCGATCTATGAGGACATAGCTCAAGCTAAGTATAGGGGGGTCGTATATACCATGTATATACTAAAAGCCATAACTCATACTGAAAAATAAAATATCACTACAACATAAAATAAAATGTAAAAAGTAGCTTTATAATAATGAAAGATAATTGTGAGTTCCTCAGACTAATTGTAATTATACTGACTAGTGAGTCAGAAAAGTGTTTTGTACGAAACATTTTCCTTTGAAAAATCTTGTGAAATTTGTTTGAAAATAGCGTGAACAACTATTCAATGTTTGAAAAATTAGTTTGTGTGTAAAACCTATTTTCTTTGAGTAAAAGCAAAAACTTTGTGAAAATTAGTGTGCAAATGATTGTGAAAATTTGATTGTCAAAAACTGTTTTGAAAAATCTATCTATGTTGTATAAAACATTTGTAAAAGGATTTTCAAATGCGTGTACATGTTGCAAAATTATTTTGGACTAGAGTTTTCAAAAACCCTTGTGAAAATGATTCTCGAGTAAGTCTGAGGAATCCGCACAAAAATCTCTCATTTGTAAATAAGGAATAAGTCAAATAAAGTTTATAAGAACTGAAACCATATTATACGTCAAATACATTTTTTCTTCTTTTGTATCTACTGATTAATAAATCAGATATCTAGACAGTATGATTTGAAAAATAGTGTGACCAGTTTTGAAAAATTTGATGTGAAATGATTTCAAATGTGTGAAACTGTGTTGATTGCAAAACTTTTCTTTGTGTGAAAGAAAGGATTTCAAAAACCTATGTGCAAATGTTTTGAAAAATGCTTGTCAAAATTATTGTGAAAATTGTATATATATACATATAGTGTGAAAAATCTTTGCAGAAATAGTTTTCAAATGTGTGTAAAGATTGCAAAAATTATCGTGTACTATAGTTTGCAAAATTATTTTCAAAAAGCTAATAAGAACACCATTGCATATACTAGTAAATCAGAAACAAGACACATACAATTCTTTCTGTGCATACCTAAATAAACTATTTCATTCACACCTGTAAGGTTGCTAAAAATTCCTAAATTTTGAAAATAAAGCAGCACGCCCGTGTAAATAAGTGTATATACTTTTTGAATATTTTCAGTTCGTACTTCCTGTGCAGAAATTCTTTTTGTAAAAACATTCTTTGATCCTTTCAAATTTTTGAGAAAAATTGCATCATTCATTGTGCACAGCATAAGCATACCATTCATACTCTTTTTGAGTGAAGCTTGATGATTGAATCAGTCTAAGAAAGTCTCAAATTGGAGCTCGGTTAGACCTTACCGCACCTAATTGCACTGGAACCTTATGGGAACTAGGTTTAAGGTACCTCAGGTCTATACAGACTTAATTCTTTGAGAAATCAGGGCTGGGTTCAAGTCACCTCAGTGGACTAACTAGAACTTTTCGAGACACACGTATGACTCTTGCCGACCGTGATCTAACTTGGACACCTGCACCTTTCACTTGGCTCAACTCAGTTGGAGTGGTGAGGGGGTTGGATTTGCCAGTCTGAGATGCACACGGGTGGAAATATTAGTCCTCGTCTAGGGAGGGAAGTGCACCCCAACCGGATCCAATAGCAATGAGGTCTAAAGACAGGAGATTGTGGGTTGCGATAAAGCTTCAAAAGAGGGATAGTCTACTGGCTCAAGAGGAAAAACTCCTTATGTAAATGCTGCTGTGAATAATATGTTGAAAAAAAAATGGTCAGGCATGTACAAAAATAAAATGCCTGCAAAGTATGTACAAAGTCAATAAGCAAGCTTGAGCTCCAAAGACAAATATGTAAGCCTGCAGCTGGATGACTTGACTACACTGGTCTTGCATCCCAGGATAGGTAGCTACACTGGCTACCGTCCATTCTTCTCTTCACCCCCTCCTCTTGAGCTGGTTGCCACTTGAACTTAGAAGGGAATACCCTGCTCCTCGAGGAAAGAGCTGTTGGATTGGGGAATCATTGGGTTGTCATTCTGGAGAAGTCAGTTCCTTTATCATTTCAGTTGGGGAGAGCCCCTATCACTTACACCGTACAAGTCAGCTTCATAGTTATAAGAGTTTGCGTATGATGTAGACTAGTTCTGACCCGGCTAATGAGGTGGGTTGAACCAAGTTCTGTGATTATCGAAGGCTGTTGTACTTTAGAGCTGGTTCCCGACTAGGTTCCACACACCTTCACACCCAAGGTCTGACAGGAGCTCCAAATTCAGATTTTGTAAGGACATGCATTGCACTGAAAGCATCCCTATTCACTCTATCTTTCTTGCATTTTCCTTTTTCTTTTCTTTATTCTTTTTGCACTTATTACATAAGTGTTTGCTAGGGACTAGCAAAGGCAAGTATAGGGGGGTGATGAATCTCCATTTCATCACCTTTATTCTATCATTTTGGCCTCAAAAACCCTAGCAAATGCATGTAGATAGCATCAAATTGTACATAATAGCATTCATTATTTATTGTATTAATTATACAGAAAATAAGGTTTTTAATGCCAAAATTATAGAATAAAGAGAAGAAAAGAAAAAGGAATAAAATATTGCAAAGATTTTATGACCCTAACCCCGAGACCAAGGCCAGCATGGAATTGGTCGACAAGGAATAAAGTAGGGGGAGATAAGGGCCAAGAGTACAATAAATTCCTCATTTATTTATTCATCCATTTATGCATTTTTGACACCTATTTTGTATATAATTATTTATTTATCAAATAGAGAAACTTTGTACATGAAAGTTGTAGATAATATGTGAATAAAATTACAAAATTGAGTTTGTACAAAAATGATACACAGTGTACATTTTATACCTAGAATAAAAAGCCAAAATCTCAACTTCACAGACCCATATCTTGCAAATAAAAACTCCAAATCACCCAAACTCACCTTTAATTGTATATAGCATTTCATAAACTATTTTATAAAATTGGTTTCATAATTTTTGGAGTCCATATGCATAAGTTAGGTTTTTGGCCTTTCTTGTAATACCTTATTAAAATATTCATTATATTCACTAATCATTATTTTTATAAATTACTATTTTTAGAATCTTGTAAATAATGTATATAATTCATATACATATTAGCCTTAGAATAAAACCAAAAAGAATATGTAAAATAAAATAAGTCAATATAGGCAAAATACCTATGAGAAGGATGTACATAAATAAAAAGAGAAAAGCATTCTTTAATTATTTCATTCTTTTATATTTTTATAATAATGTATATATTATATATATATTATTAAAAATACCAAGCTAAAATAAAAACAAATAAAACCCATTAAATAAATACAATGTATATAATATATAGGTAAAGTCCCTATAAAGATACTTACATATACATAGACCTATTTATTTAAAAATGCAAATAAACTTATAAAAATCAAACAAAAATATCCTTATACTCACAAAAATAAATTATAAATTTATAAAATAAGCCAAGAAAATAATAAAAGAAAAATAAATAAATTAAAAATTAAATACCCAAAAATACATGTAAATACATACATATACACATTATTAAAATAAAACTATAATAAAACACCTCGAAAAATTCAATAAAAATCATAAACAAATACTAGATGAAATAATAAACATTTTTTTTATGAGAAAAAATTAATAAAATCATTTAGGGCGTCAAATAAATCAATCTTGCATCAGGTCCTCTATTTTGGCGTTTAGCGGCTGAGGTGGACCAACTAGGTCCCTCCGCGAGTTGACTCCAGTCAACTTGACCTCCAGCCGCCCGATGTGACGCAGCCCGTCTCTTCGCCCATCTTCTCCCATTTTTCCCAGACACACCATCCATCAATCGAGGATGCTTCCTTCACAAGAATTAATCCATAATCATCCATGATGCCCGCCGATTCTTTGGATCAACCTAATACTCTCTAGATCATGCAATAATCGCCGGTCAATAAGGCCACTCGCCCATGTTTATAAATAACAAGCTCCGCCTCCTTCCTCAGATTTGGCCACTTTTATTCCAACCTAGAGCCTAGATCTCGTTCCTGGAGTGTTCCTCGTGACAGGGGGAGCATCCCAGTGCCGTGACTCGACCGGAGGGAGGAGATTTTGACGCGGCGGAGCTCCGGCGCCCGCCTTGCTCCCTGGAGGCCCCCAGGTATAAGAGCTGCCCTTTTTTATGCATTTTTAGTTAGTTTTAGATGTTAGCTTTTCATTCCAGTCATTAGATTAGGTTTCAATTAATGTCTGTAGTTTAGAAATCTAAATTCGAAGTTCGCCGGAGCTCCGCTCCGGCGACTTCTCCACTGTGGATCTGACTGTATCCTACCGCCCCGTTCACCCCATTTCGAAGCCCAACGCTTTCTCCATCTGTCGCACGTGTTTGTTAAACCCAGGACCCTAGGTCCTGGCGAATCGGGGCTCCTCCTCCGCCGTTCGTCGGAGCCCCTCCGCCCATCTCCATTGTGCACCGTAGCTTCAAAACCCCGGGTCGAGGAGCAAGCTCTCTCGCCCGCGGTTCTTCCTGTGCAGGTACTTCGAAGAATCGAGCCCAACTGGACTCGCACGGATCCGGGAAGAGGTTCTTGGGGGCCCTTTTCTTCTCCGACCTCGCTTCATCGACTCAGACCCCCAGGAGCCATGAAAACGCCATCAATCGTCGCGGTATGCTTCCAGCTACCTTTAGAACACTTCAGACTCGCCGGAGAACCCTGGAGGAGCCCACGCTCTTCGATCCAAGCTCGCCAGCTCCGAGCTTCTTCCCAGTTCTTCCAGCAGGCTTCAGCGCCGTCGGATCAGGAGAGCCGCCCCAGATTCAACAAGAACCGTCCGATGGAGCATCGTACCCACCGTCAGATCAGCGGGGCTGATCTAATCTCAGCGCTCCATCGGCGAAGCGTCATCGAGCGTCTAGGAGACGACGCGTGGCAAGTGAGAGGAGCAGAACCGTCGGATGCCACGTTTTTATTAGGGGTAAACTTCACATCCAACCCCTCTATTTTTTTGTATTTAGCGTTTAATCCCAAAAATAAAAGTTTTAGTTGTAAATAAGTAGTAAAAATTGCAATTGGACCCCCCTGATGTTTTCGTATTTACACTTTAGTCCCTCCGTGCCTCACGTGCAGCACCCACGTGAGGCGCGTGAAATTTGCATCTAAACCCTGCCGGGTTCATGTATTTATTAAATGGTCCTGAAAATAAAAGTTAAAGTGTATTTTTGTTGTAATTTTTGCATGTATGCCCCTGCCAACTATTTTATTTGCAAAAATACCCCTGCTAGGCCATTTAATTTTTGAAGGCTTTGTCTATTTATTTTGTGCTTCATATTAAATCGAAAATCTTGCAAAAATAGACTCAAGCTCCTGTATGGTCATGCTTGAACGCCATATTTTTAGTTTTGCATTTTGTTGCATTTTTGCATTTATTAAAAATCAAAAACATGTCTTTTATTCCCTGTCTAACTCATAAAATCCCAAAAAAATATGAAAATGCCTCGAAAAATTCCCAAAAAAATATCTATGGTGTATTTTGACCTATATTAGTGTCAGTCAAAAAATCCCTAAAAATCTCAAAAAGAAAACCTTAAAAATTCAAAAACACCCAAAAACTTCAAAGAAATATAAAAAATCAAAGAAAAATCAGAAAAATATAAACTCAGGCCCTATTTATGCCATATTTTATTATCGTTATTAGAAGATTAGTGTGGAAAATTTTTGAGGCTGTTAGCTATTTTTAATCTCTATTTTTGTGACAGCCAGTACCTAGTCCATTGTTTGCTATTATTTAGCTATTTAAAAATACTAAAAATGTTTGCAAAAATACCCAAAAATCATAAAAACAGTAAAAAACCACAAAAATTCCAAAAAGACCCTTTTCCTGAATTTTTGACTATTTTTGAGTATTTTTGTGAATATTCTAATACCCCCTTTATGTATATATATATCTATGTATCCTAAAAAAGAAAAAAAAAGAAAAAAAAGAATATTATATATATGTAATTAGTTATATGTATTCTCATTAATCTTAACATAAAAAAAAGAAAGAAAAAAATATCTATATATTTATTTTATTATATTTATATATACCTATATATATTACATGTATGATAAGCTATCTACTTACCCTCTATGGGTATATATAATTAATATATTTGTATTATATACATTTATATATATATAATACTTAATTATTATATTTTAATAATATTAATAAAAAAATCAAAAACCCACATAAGGATGATTGTGATTGACCTGTAGGCTATTGCATTTTGTGTTGCTCTTTGTGGTTCGAACTCTACATACTTGTCACTATACATTTTATGGTAGAGTAAATAAAGATTAATTCGCATTTATTTTTGAGCTTGATTGTTGTATTCTTTGGATTGTGGGTTAATTGCTGATCGACCCCCATATTCTGCGAGTGGTTGCCGCAGCGACACCTTTGTATTATTTATTCATGGTGACCCTCGTGGTCTGTGGGTCGTTTATCAATGGGGTGTCACCATGCACGAGGTCTCCTGTAGGAGTACAGATATGATTCTATGATGCATGGAGGTTATCCATCGTACGCTAGCATCTTCTTCTTTTTTCCCTTGAATTCCGATGTTGCAGATGGAAGTGGAGGTGCATAGGGTTCTTTCAGTGGGTTTCATAGAACCCTTAGACATAAATTTTGGAGATAGTGCACCGAGGCTGCAACCTAGGTTGCTTGCTTACATCGAGGATGTTTTGACCGATGGAGGATAAAGGATTGATTGACAGTGCTTTCACTTGTAAAGGTGGAGACGATAGTGTTGGAAAAAGGATGCACGAGGTGTTGTAAGGAGCCCTAGAGATCCTATCATTGATATTTCATCGGGCATTGAGATCACTCTAGATTGGAGAGAAGGCATGATGTGTTCTTGGTTTCACTCACGTCTTGTCATACAGATGCAGGAAGAAGCCAACATGCCTAGAGTTTGGGATGATTGCCAGCGGCCTGGAGTTGGTCACGATGTGGCAAGCTGAAGATGTGGTGCTAGAAATTTATGAAACAATCATATGCACCAAGAGCACTAAATTGTGCACGCTTGAAGAATTAGGGTTTCGTCAAGAACCCTACAACTTGTAACATCTACCAAAAGTTTACTTCATATCGAAATTTCAAAATAAGAGCAAGATGCTCATCAGTCGCACAAAATTAGGGTTTTATCGAAAACCTTAGAAGTTTTCCTTAAATCGGCTACGACGTGATCTTCGGAATTTGGAGTAACTTCTCTTCTCAAATTGAATAGATCTTACACATGAATAAATAAAGAACATAATCTAGAATAATCAAAAAATATTCTCAAGAACATGGACCAGAATGAAATTCTAGAATCGAACTTGCTTTAATACCATGTTGAAATAAATAATGCGGAAGCAGAATTGAAGAACATAAAAATATAAAAGTGGAACACTCTGATTTTACAGGGAAACCTATTCCACAATGAGCGGGATGAAATCACAGGGTAAGGTATCAAAGGGCTCGATCTTCTATTATGAATCTTTCAATGAATACAAGGGAGTGTGGATCTCTTATATAGCTCCACAATCGGATTTCCACTAATAGATTATGTGGGACTAAATATAAGAGGGGTACCCATCTATTACATACTCTTACACACCCAAAGTGGATCATCTAATAAAAAAAATAGTAAGGTGCTCTACATTATAACGAGTAAAAGCCTAGGTGCAAAAGGTATAAAGTTCTCAAAAAAGGAATGCCTCGATGCCCTCTAGAAATACAAGTGTAGACGACCTAAAAATCCTTGACAGATGCGTTGAGTCCACAATAAAAATAAATGGATTTATATATGCAGTAGTGCATGTACAACACTCGAGTAATTCCTTCTCTACTGTAAGGAGGGAAAAGATATAATCCTAATCAATCCATATTATTCCTTTCACACTTGCACCCTTTTAAGTCTGACAACAGAAGAGACTATTGATTAAGATGAGATTATCCTTGAAACTAGAGTTGAGAGTCAAGTATTTAACCAAGTTTTATATAATTGGATGTTAGATGAGAAAATAACTATACACAAAGCACTTCAGTCAACACTTAATTATCATGCATGTTACGTATATTATATTTTGAGAGTTTGAAAATCATAGAGTTTGAGTTCCTTTTAAGTAAGCATTTTATTGGTACTCGGTGAGCTACTGAAAGTTGAGGCGTGATTGATGAGTCTTGTATTTTCACTTAGACATGCCATGAATTCAACCAAATTTTCTATTAACTTATTCTTCAAATATTTTTTGCTAATTGAACAATGAATTTAAGTATAAGAGGTTAATGAATCCATGATTCATAAACTTAATATATGAATTTTATCTTAATTCTTGAGCAAAACACCAGAAAAATTAAATATAAAGAAATAATAATAATATCAACTCATGCAATTAAAATGGTTTAATTATCAATATATAACTCAGAAATGAAAGTAAAAAGAAAATTACATGAAATGATGTGAATTTCATAGTTTCATATGTATATATGTGTGTGTATATATATATATATCTGTGTGTATTATACAAACTTCTGTCATTTTCAATAAATTCATGCTAATTGTAATTAAAGTAAAACATATTCCATTGTGTACATAATACTAACCTTAATTTGAAAAATCCTAAAGAAATACCAACTTGTATACATGACCAATAAACCCAAACCCTAATTTTGCGGACAAAGAGTCATAAAACGAAATATCTTTCTCACATGATGTCTGATGAAATTTGCTCTTTTTTTAATTATTATACATCAAATTCTCTACAAAACAGAACCAATCAAAGTAATCGAAGTTTATATGTAAAACTAGGGTATTAGGTCAAAATTATATATTATATGCAACTAATTAACTTACATATCATTTTATGTACATAATTACCTTTTTAAAGTTCTTTCTTTTTATTCCTTTTCTTTAATTTATATTCTAACTCATTACAAAAGAATATAAATCTAAAAAAACATTATATAATGACCAACCCATGTATATTATTATCTATATTATTTTAATCCACATTATTCTTAATAAATAAAAAAAATCCAAAAAATATGATGATATAATTATTTATCTAGTATTTTAAAAATATTATATATCAATAATAAAAATCAAAGATAAAAAATACAAAATAAAGAAAATCAAGTATTTTATGCATATAATACTTCCAAAAAATAGTACATTGCACAGATGATGTATTTTGGTTTTGGACTCAACATGAAAGTTATAGCTTTCATTGGGATCTACAAAATTTATAGGTACCACTTTTTTATTTGATGTCACCTACTCTATGTTATTTATATCTTTTATTATCTTTATTAGTCAACCAGTCAACTCAACCACATGTTGAGCACCCATTGACCCATCCAACTCAACCCCATGCTAATGACCCTAGTCAATGACGCGTCTCATCTCCCAACCAATAAGCCACCTTCTTCTGTTGACCTTCCTAGTCAACTTCAACCCCTATAGTAATCCCTCTTTTCTTCCCCCATTGATTCCACTCATATCCAATGCGAAGTCCATTGAATCCTCATCAATCTATGATCCCCAACTAGTTCCGCTTAACATCCAATCTATGATAACATGCAAATCACCATCTCCAGATCTAATCCCAACCCTATTTCTAACTAAATTGAACAACTTGCATGCAAGACCTAATCTTCGATTTGGTCCCCTTTTTCTCCTCAGATCTTATCCCCAATCCGATCCTCTATACCGAAACAAATCCCCTTCATCTTAGTAAATTCTACTCCTAGGAATCCAATTCCAAATCACATCTCAATTTCATGCATGCAACTAAACTCCTTTGAACTAATCTCCAAAAATCATCTCTACCTTCCTGACAGAAACCCATCAGTCCTTGCCGCCAAATCCTCCACAAAAATATTCGCCAACCAACTCCTTCTCTTCTCTACAATAATAGAGCGCCTCAAGAAACTATTCACAAGAATGATGGAGAGAGGGAGAGGTTCAACAATCACCCTCCTTAGTAGATGACAATGGCAAGAAACTTCTCCACTCCGGGATGATATGAGGAGATCATCTCCTTGTTGAAATGAAATATGACCGTACTACGCGGTTTTACCTTTCATCAGGTATCAAGCAAAAATCGGAGCCCCCCCTCGTGCTCCAAGTGTTGGAAATGCGAGCCCACGGAGAGCCATTATGCAATATGTTATTGCAAATATCATTCCTGATCAGAAATGAAGAACAACTAATTTGCATAATAGGTCCCTTAGTACAATTAGGGTTACGTACCATGGCCATTTTGATGATTATACAACTCTTTATTAAATTATTGAATCACAGAGGTTGGTGTTTGATGAATCCATCGTTCATTAACATTTTGTCTACATTTTATCTTAAAACTCTTAACAAATACATGTAAATATCTATTGATTTACACTTTTTTTAACAAAATCCAATTCATGAATAAAAATGCACTTTTATGCACTAAAATCATGTAAATAAATAAAAGAATAAAAATAAAGAAAATAAAAATAAAGGAAAATTGTAGATATGTGATGAATTTGTGATTCATCACTCTTAAAGTTGAAAATAGAGTCTTGTTCCCGAGTATTTAGCAGCATATTTCCCTTTATCTTGCATAATTAGCATACATACATGCATACATAATACATGTATTTTAGCATCCATATTTGCATTAAATAAGAAGCCTAATTCACTTGTAAATATTCATCAATATTCACCTTTTTATCTTTATTTCATACACCCTCCAAAGTCAATAAAACCACTCCTATACTGTGTATATTACTAACCACTAATATAAGGAAAGGGCCAAACTTCCTAACTTGTATAATTACCTAATAAAACCCCAAACCCAGTTGGAGACCCCAGACCTTAGAATGCGAATATCTACCTCATAAAACCTCCGATCTAGGTCTACTCACTTTCAGATTAATATACATTCAGAGACCTTCAAAATGAGACCAATTTCAGTAAAATCGGAGCTTGTATGCAAAACTTGGGTTTTGGGACCCCATTGTGTACTACATGTATGTATATTTGTACCCTTGTATTTTTGTATCTTATTTGTCCTCGTCTCCATTTTTGGTCAACATAAAACTTGTAGATCTCATCGAGATCTACAACTTTCATGTTTTAAGTTTTTTCCAAATTAGGCCTCCTTCTCTCTCTATTTCCATATTCTCTTTCAACCATTCAGATCAGGCCACGTGGCACCCTCTGATTGCGCCATGCAGCCTGCTCTCATCACGCCACGCACCCGACGTCCTCCACCGTCCGATCCTTTTCCCTCTCTCCTGATCTGGGCATTCCAGTGTCGCAACTCATCTCGACCATCTGATCCATCCCATATCCAATCTGGGCCGTCTGCTAGCGCCTCTCCCATAGGTCGCCACAAGTCACATCTTCTCCACCGTTCGATGGCCCTCCTTCTCTCCTCATCACCACCGTTCATCTTGCCTTGGATCCCCGCCACTCGATCAAAGTATGGGCTTCATCACAACCCTCCATCTCTGCCTAATTCGTAGCTCGCCACGTGGCATCTCATGGACCGCACGATCAGATCCTCAAGACCTCATCCCGACCGTCTCACAACGCCTCTCCCTCAAGACGCCACGTGTCGCCTCCTTAACCCTTTGATCACATCACTTCGATCTGATCCAGGCCATCCCCTCATGCCCTTCTCCTGGTCATTGGATCACTCGATCCAATAGTCCAAAACCCGTCATCAACCTCTAGACGCCCCCTCGCCCACGTCGTCCACCTCGCGCGCTCACCACCCCCTTTCTATTTTTGGATCCACTCCAGCCATCCTCTCCGCCTCCTATCACCTCCACCTCCTAGCCCACTCTACCCTCATCCTCGCCGACCTCCTCAATCGCCATGAACTTCACCCACGTCGCTCCACAACCTCCACCAACCTCCCACCACACTCACAATCACCTCATGAATACGCCACATGCCTCGACTATAAGAACTAACCCATGCAGGTACTCCTCCCTTCATTGGTCGGAAGCTTCACTGGAGCTATCTCGATCATCATCGCCTCCGGCCTACGGACCTTCCCAAATTCATCTAGAGCCCTCGGCGGCTCCCCGACGCTTCCCCGATCGTCCCCAGCTGCTTAGGAGCCTCTGAGGAGTAGCACTGAGCACGAGGGAAGGTGGTAGAGCCAGGAGGGCTTCGCCGGAGCCCAGCCACGTCCGATGCAGGAGGCGGCGAATCAGAGGAGCATGAAGCCAAGCTGCTGTCAGTTCCTCACAATCAGACGGTTTAGATCGTGCCACGTCACCATTGCCTCGACTCCATTGGATCAGGAGGATCCAACCACCCTCGTTCGTCCACATCGCCATCTCCAGCCAGCTACAGATACCGTTGGATCCATCTTGATCCAATGGGCCGCAACACACCACGTCACTTCATCTCAGGAGCCCTCATCCTCCGTTGGATCTTCACTTGATCTAACGGTCCCAAGGCGCACCACGTACCAACTTCAGTAGCTGCTGGATCTTCATCGATCAAGCGGTCCATCGCATGCCACGCCGACTCCTCTGAGCCTCCTCCCTGCCCTTAGGCTCGGAGCTCCCGAAGCTATCCCGAAGCACGCCTGAGCCTGCAGCGCACCTGAGCCAACATCCGAGCCTCCGACGTCTCCCAAGCCTAGCACTGCACGTGTTTGTCACGTGCGGCCTGGGAATTTTACACTGAGCCCCCTAAAGTTTTGCAAATTACAAACCATCCCCTACCAGGAGCATCACATGAGGCGTACGTGTTCCGTGGACATTTTGCATACATACCCCCAGCATTATAAGTAATTGCATTCCAGTCCGTATCGACATGTTTAATTTTCGGTAATTTATTTTCCGTATTTGCAATTTGGTCCCTGTCTTTGCACGCATATTTAGGTGTTCATTTGGCATCATTTCTTAATTCTAAAAATTGCATAATGTATCTTATCTTGTCCTCTTTCTTATGTGACGCTTGTTTCATTTTTGTGACACCATTGGAATTTAATATTATTTAATTGGTGTAAGTTTCATTATTTTGCCCATGTGATGCCTTTTAATTCTGATTAAATTCCTTGTGGCTCCAAAAATCATCAAAAATTCACATTAGACTTAAGATAATTTATTTTACATTGTCCCCAAAAATATTTGCATTTATACACATCATGAGGTCTGAATAAATTAATTAGTGATATCCTCAATTGATTTTTAATAGGTCCAATTCACATAGAATTTTACGTTTATCAATTTTTTTGGATTCATCATACTTAGATCTATCTAGGGTAATTTTTATATCTGGAAATAATGTGTTTTGGTATCTATTAAAATTGCTTTTGTAAAAATCACTTTGTATTCATTTTTGATTCACAGTAAATTCTTAAAGTGTCAGAAAAATCCAAAAAAAATAGTGTAGCTTAATTTTATTGCATTCCACATTCTGGCCAAGTTTTATAATTTTTGGACTTTGTTTGACCATATCTTTGATATAAATTGTAAACTGGCCTGAACATTGCATGTGTTTTTCCTTTATTGCATAAAATTGCTAAAAAATACCAAAAAAGAATCTTCTGAAAGTCCGACCTCTGAATTTGCTTAAAATTTACATAAGGAGACAGCTGCCTCTCTGAGTTCGACCTTGGGCTTGCCCGAGTAAAATAAATCCGCTGCTTGGAATTAATTGAACATTAATTAAAGTGGTTTTTGATCAGTCTGTATTTACCTGACTACAACGAACATCACTATATTGAATTTAATCATTAATTTGATTGACTAAGGTTAATTTCTAGAGAATTTTTGAGTGTCTGATTTTCCATCCCCGGGTAGTCTGATTCCCGGTTTTCTTGTTAATATTTTTCTATCATTTAATTTCGAGTATTTTGTGTCGTCCTTTATCTGACCTCAATTTGTTTTTGTGCGAGGAACACGAGGAATCGAAGGCGCTTTGAGGAGCTTGCATTTTGAACTTTTTGATTGATTGTAAGGACTTGTAAATTTTGTTATTTCATTATTTTTGCATTTTTTCCAGCGGTTCCCGTTTGGGTTCTCACCTGTGTAAAAATAGTGGAAACGTGTCCTTGTGTGCTGTGTGGATTGATTTTTAGATTAGGCTTGCACTAGCAGCTCTTCGAGCCACTCTAGGATTTTCTTATGCTCGTAATTCTTTAGGACCACACATATCACATAAAAGACACACTTAGACCGCAGATCTAGTCAATTTAAATGGGTGTTTCACTCACTAATAGAATTACCTGTGTAGGAGCGGATTTTATCGTCTGCATTTGCATATAGTGTAAAAAGTTTTCAATTCTATTCTGCATCATGCATAAAAGCGAAGGGATCACTATAAGTATTCTAAACTCAACATAGCATCATTGATTTATCTTGCATCGGCTTTTCTCGACTCCTTTCTCTTGGCTTTTCAAAACTTAGGTAAAAAGGAAATTGGGACTGGACGATAGGCGTGCTGTGTGGTTGGACTTAATCAGTGATAACTTAACTTAAAACTGGGACTGCTGAATATAATTGACTAAAAAATCAATAAAATCGGAAATTCTACTTGCGGGAGATTAACCCCGACCTTGTTTTCAGGCTGAGTGA
This sequence comes from Ottelia alismoides, assembly GCA_037367405.1. Lineage (NCBI taxonomy): Eukaryota > Viridiplantae > Streptophyta > Magnoliopsida > Alismatales > Hydrocharitaceae > Ottelia > Ottelia alismoides. Next base: position 242,525 of record JAZKJV010005152.1, on the reverse strand, counting down.
GGGTACTTGAGTTTGTGTACATCTTAAGACAGAGCCCAAATCGCCTTCCATATCACGTACTAACTGATCCTAGCAAATATCACGAGTTGAATTTTTTAGGTTCACTGACTAGTACAAAATAGCCTCCGCCTGTTCATAGGTAGATAGGGACGAACCATCGGTACTTCGCGACAAGTTGCTAGTAACCCCCCCGAGGTGAAGTTCCAGCCTTGTCAGCCTCCGCCTGCTTGCAGGTAGATAGGGGCAGGTCTTTGAATCCATCAACTTAGGATAGGAGCGAAGAAAGGAAGTACGTAGGTATCTTAGGCGACATGTTAAACAGGGAAGACACATCTGGCTTTGAGTCGACTTCCTTATAGGCCACGTAACATTTGCTATTTGCTTGAAAATCACACTTAAAATCAACCAGACTAATCAGACTCGGTTTCGGGTCCTTCGTCGTGTTGAGTGTGAACATAGGGTTTGGATTCAATTGCTTGCTTCAGGTAGGAGTAAAATCCTATCTTCATTTAGAATTCCCGATTCTTCTTCTTGCCAAACCAAGATGACTGACTGGGGGGATATCGACTCCCAATTTGCCAATCTTTCACTGAGCCCCCCACGAAGCTCATCTTCACTGGCCCAAGCACAACTTGGACCAACCAGAGCTCATGATCCTGTTGAGTTCTGGATCCCTCAAACCCAGGGTAGTTACTCTCAAACCAACCCTTTTCTCTCCTCTGATCTTACCGAGGAAGACCATCGCACGGGTAAGAATCTCTTCCTTGATTTGTCTTCTAACCAAGTCCATTTTCCATCCCCAGGGTTAGAGGACAAGATGCCACCTACGCGACCCACAGATGATGAGGAACATAGAGATGACCCAATACAACAAATCTTTGCTCGCCTCGCTACAGCCGAACAATAGAATGCAGATCTTAAGACAATGATGGGACATATCATTATGGTAGGAGGAATCGACCGACCCATGGTTGATGCTTATAACCCAACAGAAAATGAGATGCATAGTTGGTTGGCACCAGTAGTCCCCCCTGAAGCGTTCGAGCTAAACCCCCACTTTCTGAGTCTGCTACCGAAGTTCAATGGAAATACAAACGAAGAACCATATGCCTTCCTCAGAGACTTCGAGCTAGTTTGCAACAACCTTAGTCACCCTAGAGTTGGGCAGGATTATATCAGGCGGAAGGTCACCCCGTTTGCCTTAGGAGATAAGGCAAATCATTGGTTGAAAAATCTCGGGGTGATATGTTCAACCTGGATGCAGTTCAAGGACCTTTTTCTGAAGAAGTTCTACCCACTCAGTAGGACTAATCAAATGAGAATAAAGATCGTGAGTTTCTCCCAGGGACCCAATGAACCATTCCATGAAGACTGGGATAGGTTTAATGACCTCATTCAGAAATGCCCTTGCCAAGACATTTCAAAGGTGATCTTAGTCCAGACCTTGTTCTGTAGCATGACCCTGGAGATGCAGGGGTTAGTAAGTGCTGTCTGTGGAGGAAGTTATCTAAACAAGAATGAAAATGTTGTATGGAAAATCTTGGAGCAGATGGCAGAAACAAGCAGGTCATATGCCACCAGGGCCTATCAGTTATCTCCCTCGTTCCTATCCAACGAGACAACTAGGAGGACTGTAGCGAATCTGAAAGAGGACCTCATCCCCAGCATGGGGATGATAGATGACAAGTTAACCATGGTCGAGCAGATTCACAAGAGGGTCACTGACCTTGAGGCACTCTCATGATTGCCAAAGCAAGTGGAGGAACTTACTGAGAAGGTAGCCAAGATACGGCTACCTACCCCCTTTGCACCACCTGTACCTGTACACCGAGTCCATCTTGTACATGAACATGCACCGGGGCCTCAGAGTAGCTGTGTAGAGGAGCAGACATACACTCAGCAGGACCAACATGCACGCCCACAAGTGGAAACAGGATACGAGGAGCCTCCGTAGGTGTTCGAGATCAATGAGCTGTAGTACAACCATGACCCCATCGGTAGAAAATCGGGGATAGGGAACAGTCAGCCACACCGACCTTCCCTAGCTTACCAAGAAAACGGCTTTGTCCCCGCACCACGCTTCGTACAGTCCTGGCCTGAACGAGGGTACCGGCCTCAGCAGCACCATCAGCAGTAGCACACGTTCCACTCGGGCCAGCAGGGCCCTCCACCACCGTCCCATCATCAGCATGGCCAGCAGTATCAGAATTCCCAACAGGGCCAATAGAGGAACTCATCCGCGAGTCAACATCAACAGACCCATCCCGCTACTGAATTGGAGTCCCTCACCTTGGCGATCCAGACCCTGACTGATAGGGTCCAAAAAATCCAGAATGACTATCTGGATATGAGAACCAACCTGAATCATGTTTCTCGTACCCAGCACTAGCAGATGGCATCAAAGACCCCAATTCCCCTCAGGTTCATGCCAATCCAAATAGCTTGAATCAGGGCCAGAACTGACCACGAGATCAGGTATACTATTTAGATAACTCTTTATCTGAACATGAGGTCCTTTCGTATGATAATGTAAATCATATGTCCCTCAGGAGCGGAAGGACCATGATCGTACCTGATCGGACACGTGCATCGGAGGAAGAAGCCACCAAGTCTCTACCTGAGGAGAACTTGGAGGCAGAGGAGCAGCACCACCACCACCGACAGAAGAAGAGGACTTATGAGTCCTCAAAGAAGCAGGAGAACCACACCTAGTAGGGAGTCCTACATGACCGATGAAGAGCCTGAATCTCCATCTGAGGAGGATGTTCCAGCAGTCGCGGAGAATGCATCACCGATTTTGCAGCAAAAATTTTCTTTTCATCTGAGTCAGAGTCAGAGTCAGTCTCAGAGTCTGAGTTATGTACAGAACTCAGTTCTAGTTTTGAATGAAAATCTTTCAGTTTCAGAATCTGAGTTGGAGTCAATAATCCCTTTTCCCCGAGCTATTAAGGGTGGAAAGAAGAAAAGTAAAAAAATACAAAAAGATGACCCTAAGATGGTAGAGTTTTGCAATAAACACATCAAGGTCACGATCCCCTTTGACAAGTATGTGGAGATGACACCTGCATTTCAGAAATACCTTAAGGTGAGATGCACACCTACTAGGGTTAGCAGGAAGACCAAAACCCATGCTGAGAAACACGTCCTGTCAGTAGCCACAACTTGCGTAATAAAGAATTCGTTTCTAAGGAAATGAAGAGACATGGGTGCACATTATGTGGTGAGTCATGTCGATGGCACTGCGTTTGCATGCACTCTCCTTGACAACGGATCCTCCATCAACCTAATGCCTACAACCCTCTATGAGCGGCTTAATCTCTGACCTCTTAGGAAATACAGAGCTCTACTTCAGTTCGTTGATAAATCAACCAAGAGGTACCAAGGAGAATTGAGGAACGTTGTCATCAAAGTCGAGGGTCAGGAATACATGGTGGACTTTACCGTCCTTGATATGGAAACCCCTCGTAATTGGAGAGATTCCCATATCATATTAGTAAGGCCCTTCCTAAGAAAAGCAGGGGCCTTGTTTGATTATAATATTGGGAAAATCCAGTTCCAAACTCCAGCTGGAGATGAGGAACTTAAGATGAAGCAGATCAGACGGTAGAGACCGGATTCAAAATCCAGCATCGAGTACTCTTCAACCGAAGCAGATTGCAGTCATGTAGACACTGTTGGGCCATGGAGACAGAACCCAGCTAGCACCGATGAATCCCTCTCCTCCGGAGAAGATCTTGTGCATGAGTGAGTTTGCGAGGTCCTTAGAAACGAACACAGCACAAAACATGCATCCCCCTACATCTTCGATGACTTAGAGGCCCAGCTAGGCATGTCAGTCCTTCCCTCGTTAGGAAAATCAGAAGATGAGGATGATGAGTCGGATGTGGCTTTTGCCGATTGTTTGGAGAACTTTGACGACCCAACTCCAGAGCCAACTAAATTGGTGGCAGCAACACTAAAACAGATTCGATTGATCCAGACTTCCTCGATGATCACACATTACCTGATCGCAAACCCTTTCCCACAACACTTAAGTATGCCTTCCTTGTGGAACAAGAGAAGAAGTATCCGGTCATCATCAGCTCACGATTGACTGAGGAGCAGGAATCTCTCTTGCTAGAGATCTTGGAGAAAAACCGCAAGGCGATAGGCTGAGCATCTCCGATCTCCACGAGATAAATCCCACTATGTATTCGCACCATATCTATTGGAGAATGAGGCTAAACCCTCTCGTGAATTCCAACGTCAGTTGAATCCAAATTTGCGAGAGGTAGTGAAGAAGGAGATAGAGAAATGGTGCAACATGGGTTTTATTTATCCCATCTTCGACTCCAAATGGGTGGCCCTAATCCATGTTGTCCCAAAAAAATCGGGGATTTAGACGATCACCAATGAAGATGGAGAGGAGATCGTGACACAAGTACACACGCCGTGGCGCGTCTGTGTGGATTACAGATGCCTAAATGCTGAGATGAAGAAGGATCACTTTCCCCTACCATTCATTGATCAGATCCTAGAAAGATTAGCGGTGAAAGAATTCTTCTGCTTCTTGGATGGATTCTCGGGCTACAATCAAGTATCCGTAGCTCCGGAGGACTAGGAAAAGACCATGTTTACATGCTCCTTTGGTACCTATGCTTTCAGGTGCATGCCCTTTGAGTTATGCAATGCTCCTGGTACTTTTCAATGATGCATGATTGCTGTATTCGCCGAAATGGTCGGTGAATTCTTGGAAGTCTTTATGGATGACTTCTCGGTACACGACGAATTATTCGATTCATGTCTTAGGAATCTGGACCGAGTCCTCAAGAGATTTTGTGAGGTCAATCTGGTGCTCTCCTGGGAGAAAAGTCACTTCATGGTGACGGAGGGAATTGTGTTAGGGCATGTCATCTCCAAGAGAGGAATGGAGGTTGACCCTGCCAAGGTGGATGTGATCAGACGACTCCAGCCACCAACCAACGTGAAATAGTTGCGGTCTTTCCTCGGGCATGTCGGATTTTATCGGAGATTTATCAAGGATTTCTCTAAGATTGCCCGACCGCTAACTGAGCTTTTAGGCAAGGACATGGAGTTTATTGTTGATCACAAATGTATCAATGCCTTTAAGCTTTTACAAGGAATGATCATGGACGCCCCGATCCTACAAGCCCCAGACTGGTCTCTCACTTTTGAGATCATGACGGACACATCAGACTTTGCTGTAGGGGCAGTGTTAGGACAGAGGAGGGATGGCGTTCCATTTGCAATACACCACGCAAGCAAAGTGCTTAATACTACTCAGCGTAACTATACAGTTACGGAAAAGGAGATGCTTGCGGTAGTGTTTGCCTTGGACAAATTCAGATCTCATTTAATCGGATCCAAGGTAATTGTGTTCACTGACCACACAACACTATGTTATTTAATAGAAAAGAAGGATGCAAAGGCGTATCTTCTTAGGTGGATTCTACTTATACAAGAATTTGATTTGGACATTCGTGATAAACCTGGAAAGAAGAATGTAGTAGCTGATCACCTCTCCCTACTCGAGGATCTTAATGCTTTTGAGGATTCACCAATTCGAGACTCCTTCCTTAACGAGTCGATTTTTGTTGTCGACTCACTCCCATGGTATGCCAATATCGTGAACTATCTTATCTCCAAGAAGATTCTCGAAGATTGGCCCAAGAGCCACATAGAATGACTAAAGTCGGATTCTAGACATTACCAATGGGAGGACCCGATCCTTATCTTTGAAGGACCGGATTGTGTCTGGAGATAGTGTACTCCTCAGGGGGAATACCAAAGTGTCCTTTCTTTATGCCACAGTCTGGAGGCAGGAGGACACCACTCCAGGAAGAGGACCGCATGGAAGGTACTTTAGTGTGGCTTTTACTGGCCGACTCTATTTCGCGATGCGATCACCTTTGTAAAGTCGTGCCCAGTATGTCAGCGAATGGGAGGAACCGTTGGTTCCAAGGATGAGATGTCGATGCAGCCTGTCATCATTTGTGATGTCTTTGATGCCTGTGGCATCGACTTCATGGGCCCATTCCCTGTTAGCCACGGATTCGAATACATCCTTCTTGCGGTAGATTATTTGTCCAGGTGGGTGGAGGCTATCCCAACCCGAGCCGCAGACAGTAGGATTGTCTGTAAATTCATTAGAGATCATATCATCTCTAGGTTCGAGATCCCTAAAATGTTTATATCAGATGGGGGTAGCCACATTGTAAACCGAGATGTGAAGAAGCTCTTAAAGGATTACGACAACGAACACCATGTCGCTAGTCCTTACCACCCACAGACCAATGGTATGGCTGAGGTGTCGAATAGGGAGGTGAAAACCATATTGCAGAATCTTGTCCGCCCAAATAGGAAGGACTGGTCTCAGATCTTGGATCAAGTCCTATGGCTTATAGGACAACTTATAAGACACCGTTAGGAACCTCCCCATTCAAGATGGTAGTCGGGAAGCTGTGCCATTTGCCCGCAGAATTAATATACAAATCAGAAGGGGCAATAAAGAAGGTCAATTGGAACACACACAAAGGGCAGAAACAGAGAGACATGGATCTAAATGAGCTTGTGGAAGTCAGAAACCGAGCACAGGACAATAGTTTGGTGTACAAGGACAAAGTGAAGCGTTGGCATGATAGATATATCAAACGAAAGACCTTTGTTCCTGGATAGAAGGTATGATTGTTCAATGCAAGGCTAAAGGTTTTCCAAGGCAAGCTAAAATCCAAGTGGACGGGCCCATTCATTGTCCGTGCTGTGCATGATAGTGGATGTGTTGAGATCTCAGATCTCACAGATGACGTACATACGTTTCTAGTAAATGAACAACTGTTGAAGCACTTCGTAGAACCCAATGAACATTTAGTCTATATTGAGGAGATTGTATTCATGCGTGAGATAGATTCAACAGATACACATAGAGCTGTGCATGAGACCTTGCAGCAGTGAACTCTCGCCATGAACAGGATCTGGAAAAATTCAGACCGCGATCCTTGTATATACCCATCATTCCTGTACATTATACCCCCCTCCCGCGACTCTAATCACTCACCCCAACTTCATATATTTTCATCTACGACTATACTTAGGGTGACCAGATCCTAAGTATATTGGGGGAGAGTCACCTGAGTCCATTCACTGTACATCCTCCAGATCACATCGGTCCTCATACCACTCCAGTCCTATACTTAGTCTGTCTTGAGCCTAAGTATAGGGGGGAACCATGCCCATCTTGTACATTTATTCATCCACTTCCCCTCTCAACCTCATCTGCCCAGTTTTTGATCTCCTACTACACTTAGGCTGCCAACACCTAAGTATAGGGGGCAGGACGACTTCTATACATTTTGGCTCTTTTGGCTTTTCTACGCTTAGCACGAGCTATGTCTTTTTCCTCGCTTTTCATGCTCTGAGGACATAGCACACGCTAAGTATAGGGGGGCGTGTATATATTACATATATACTTTACCCATAGCTCGTACTTTCACGTATTTTTGTATATACTGCGTGATAATTATGGGATGGGTAAAATCGGAGAATTATTTTGTAAAATACTTGTATATTATATAATACTTGTATAATACTTATAAAACTCTTGAAAAAATTGTTGTAATATAGAAGGTATACCAAATTTTGAAAAAAACAAACAAAAAAACAACAAAAAAATATAGGCTTCTTATTTACTCTTGCACATCATCTCTACATCTAAAAAAAGAGAGAGTCTTGCATTTTCATTCACCTATATAGCATGTCATCTGCATCTCATCTGCATATCTTGCATATGCAAGGTGAAAAGCTAGTGGGTTCTGAACCAAGTTATGAGTAGATGTTGAGAAAGGACTTGATTTGACCTTAATCCACCTAATTTCATAGGAACCTTATAGGAACTGGAGTTAAGATTTCTCAGGTCAAGTGACTTAATTCTTTGAGTCCGCAAGTCTATGTTCACATGTCATCTTGATTAGTCTAAGTAGAATATCTCGTGCACATGCATAATTCTTATAGACAGTGACCTAACTTGGACAAGCACAATGCACGTAGCTCTTCATTGATGAGGTGGTGAGCAGGTAGAATCCTTTATCTTGGAGTAGCACACGGGTGGAAACAGCCGTCCTCCTCTAGGGAGGGTAGTGCATCTCAACCTAGTTCGGTGGTGTTGACGTCTAAAGACGGGACGTTGTGGGTTGTAATAATGCTTCAAAAGAGGGATAGTCTACTGGCTCAAGAGGAAAAACTCATGATGTACATGCTGCATCTTGTATATAGTTCAAAAAAAGGGAAAAAAAGAAGAAAAAAAAAGAAGAAAAAAATGCAAGATCTCCAAAAAAGTAGACATGCCTGATAGAAAATAAAATACCTGTCGGAGTATGTATATTAGTAAGAAGTTTGTAGCTGGATGACTTGGCTACACTTGTCAGGCATCCGGGATAGGAAGCTACACTAGCTACAGTTCATTCTTTTCTCCACCCCCTCCTCTTGAGCTGGTCGCACCTGAACTTAGAAGGGAATACCCCGCTCTTCGAGGAAAGAGTTACTGGACCAGGGAATTAGAGTTACCTTGTTAGAGGAGGCTGCTTCTTAGCCACTTCTGATGTGGAGAGCTATATTTCACTTACACGGTACAAGTAAGAATCATAGTCATCAGAAATTTGCGTCTGAGGATTTGTTCTGACCTGACTATTGAGGAGTCTTGAATATAAGACTTGTGGAACTCGAAGTCTGTTAGGTCTTAAGTTTAGAGCCCAATAAGGTTCTGCCACACAATTAATCTAAAGGTCGATTCAAGCTCCATTTTCAACTTTTGTTCATGACCTTGGTATGGAACCCAAAATCATTTCACTCTTGCATTTCATTTTAGTTGCTCGGGGGCGAGCAAGGTTTAAGTATTCGGGGTTGATGAATTTGTGATTCATCACTCTTAAAGTTGAAAATAGAGTCTTGTTCCCGAGTATTTAGCAGCATATTTCCCTTTATCGTGCATAATTAGCATACATACATGCATACATAATACATGCATTTTAGCATCCATATTTGCATTAAATAAGAAGCCTAATTCACTTGTAAAAATTCATCAATATTCACCTTTTTATCTGTATTTCATACACCCTTCAAAGTCAATAAAAACAATCTATATTGTGTATATTACTAACCAATAACATAAGGAAAGGGCCAAAATTCCAAACTTGTATAATTACCTAATAAAACCCCATACCCAGTTGGAGACCCCAGACCTTAGAATGCGAATATCTACCTCATACAACCTCTGATCTAGGTCTACTCACTTTTAAATTAATATGCATTTAGAGACCTTCAAAATGAGACCAATTTCATTAAAATCAGAGCTCGTATGCAAAACTTGGGTTTTGGGACCCCATTATGTACTATATGTATGTATATTTCTACCCTTGTATTTTTATCTTATTTGTCCTCATATCCGTTTTTGCAACATGAAACTTGTAGATCTCATCGAGATCTACAACTTTCATGTTTTGAGTTTTTCCAAATTTGGCCTCCTTCTCTCTCTAATTCCATATTCTCTTTCGACCATTCTGATCAGGCCATGTGGCGCCCTCTGATTGTGCCACGCGGCCCGCTCACATCACGCCACGCGCCCATCGTCCTCCGTCGTCTGATCCTTTTCCCTCTCTCCTGATCTGGGCCATCCCGTGTCGTAACTCATCTCGACCATCCGATCCAACCCAGATCCAATCTGGGCCGTCTGCTAGCGCCTCTCCCACAGGCCGCCATGCGTCACATCTCTCCACCGCCCGATGGCCCTCCTTCCCTCCTCATCGCCACCGTTCATCTCGCCTTGGATCCCTGCCACTCGATCAAAGTTCAGGCTTCATAACAACCCTCCATCTCCGCCTAATTCTTAACTCACCACGTGGCGTCTCATGGACAACACGATCAGATCATCAAGACCTCATCCCGACTGTCCCACATCGCCTCTCCCGTAGGCCGCCACGTGTCGCCTCCTTAACCCTTCGATCACATCACTTCGATCTGATCCAGGCCACCCCCTCACGCCTTTCTCCTAGCCATTGGATCACTCGATCCAACGGTCCAGAACCCGTCGTCAACCTACAGATGCCCCCTCGCCCACGCCGTCCACCTTGCGCACTCACCGCCCCCTTTCTATTTTGGGATCCACTCCATCCATCCACGATGCCTCCTGTCACCTCCATCTCATAGACCACTCTACCCTCATCCTCATCGACCTCCTCAATTGCCATGAACGTCACCCACGTCGCTCCACAACCTCCACCAACTTCATCATCCCGTCACTTACACCCTCACCTCCAACCTATAAATACTCCACCACCGGTGACCGTTGACCCCATCTTCCATAGCATAAGGTTCCCCCGAGCTCTTGCCTCTTGATTGGTGACAGAAATTTTGAGCGAAATCGAGCGAAGAAGGGTGTATTCCTCCGGCGAGATCCACGGCTCCGCCGCGCCGTGTCACAGCTCCTTCCATGAGTTGCTTGAGCTCAGGACTCCTACCAACCTTCGAGCGACGACCAGGAGCTCAACTCCGAGCTTCTATCCCCAGGTAGCATCTTCCATTCCCTCTCCGATCTCTTTCTTCTTTTTCTTCATTTTTCTCACAATTTATCTGCCTCCTCCGATCACTCGCGCTTCCGCCTGATCATCCACCGAGCTCCACCATGGAGCTCTGATCTTCGCGCGACATCCCATTTGCTCCGATAGCACCTCGCACATCACTCCGACCAAAGCTCCGTCACCTTGGCAGAGGAGCACCACCGGACCACCTTCACTTCACCGTAGGCCTCCTACCGTACTCACAATCACCTCAAGAACACGTAGCACGCCTCATCTATAAGAACTAACCCCTATAGATACTCCTCCCTTCATTGGTCGGAAGCTTCGCCGGAGCTATCTCGACCTTCATCGCCTCCAACCTACGGGCCTTCCCAGCTTCATTCAGAGCCTTCGGCGGCTCCCCGACGCTTCCCCGATCGTCCCCAGCTGCTTAGGAGCCTCCGAGGAGCAGCACCGAGCATGAGGGAAGGCGGCAGAGCCAGGAGGGCTGTGCCGAAGCCCAGCCACGTCCGCCGCAGGAGGCAGCGGACCGGAGGAGCACGAAGCCCAGCTGTCGTCCGATCCTCACGATCGGACGGTTCAGATCACGCCATGTCGCCATCGCCCTGACACCGTTGGATCAGGAGGATCCAACTGCCCACGTTCGTCAACGTCGCCATCTCCAGCCAGCTACAGATACAGTCGGATCCATCTCGATCCAACAGGACGCAATATGCCACGTTGCTTCATCTCAGGAGCCCTTATAGTCCGTTGGATCTTCACTCGATCTAACGGTCCAAGGCGTGCCACGTACCAGCTTCAGTAGCCACTGGATATTCATCGATCAAGCGATCTATCGTGCGCCATGTCGACTCCTCCGAGCCTCCTCCCCGCCCTTAGGCATGGAGCTCCCGAAGTTATCCCGAAGCACGCCCGTGCCTGCAGCGCACCCGAGCCGACATCCGAGCCTCCGACGTCTCCAAAGCCTAGCACTGCACGTGTTTCTCACGTGTGGCCTAGGCATTTTACACTGAGGCCCCTAGAAGTTTTGCAAATTACAAATCAGTCCCTACCAGGAGCATCACATGAGGCGTACGTGTTCCGTGGACATTTTGCATACATACCCCCAGCATTATAGGTAATTGCATTTTAGTCACTGTCAGCTTCTTAAATTTTCAGTAATTTATTTTCTGTATTTGCAATTTGGTCCCTGTCTTTGCACGCATATTTATGTGTCCATTTGGTATCATTTCTTAATTCTAAAATTTACATGATGTAGCTTATCTTGTCCTCTTTCTTATGTGACACGTGTTTCATTTTTGTGACACCATTGAAATTTAATATTATTTAATTGGTGGAATTTTCAATATTTTTCCCATGTGATGCCTTTTAATTCTGATTAAATTCCTTGTGGCTCCAAAAATCATCAAAAATTCATATTAGACTTAGGATAATTTTATTTACATTGTCCCCAAAAATCTTTGCATTTGCACGTATCTCAAGGCCTGAATAAATTAATTAGTGATTTCCTTAATTGATTTTTAATAAGTCCAATTCACATAGAGTTTTAGGTTTATCAATTTTCCCGGATTCATCATACTTAGATCTATCTAGTATAATTTTTATATCTGGAAATAATGTGTTTTGGTATTTATTAAAATTGATTTTGTAAAAATCACTTTGCATTTATTTTTAATTTACAGTAAATTCAAAAAGTGTCAGAAAAATCCAAAAAATAGTGTAGCTTAATTTCATTGCATTCCACATTCTGGCCAAGTTTTATAATTTTTGGACTTTGTTTGACCATATCTTTGATATAACTTGTAAACTGGCCTGAACATTGCATGTGTTTTTCCTTTATTGCATAAAATTTCTAAAAAATACCAAAAAGAATCTTCTGAAAGTTTGACCTCTAAATTTGCTTAAAATTTACCTAAGGAGACAGCTGCCTCCCTGAGTTCGACCTTGGGCTTGCCCAAGTAAAATAAATCTGCCGCTCGGAATTAATTGAACATTAATTAAAGTGGTTTTTGATCAGTCTGTATCAACGAACGACATTATATTTAATTTAATAAATAATTTGATTGGATTAATAAGGGTAGAAACGTGCTTTTTCAATATGTATATATGTACAATATGACTGTAAAAATAATATACCTGAAAGATATATTTATAACCTAATCTCCAAGATCAAGACAACATGAATTGGTCGATAATTAAATAAGTAAGGGGAGATAAGGAAGAAAATAAATAAAAATAATTAATTTTACACTCCACAAATTCTTCATTAATTATCCAAAAAATACCAAGACTTCAAAGAATTTTAATTAATGCATATTAATATATTTATCACCAAACTCTTCTCCTAATTATTTTTGAAAATGTATAGGAAATATAAAAATAAGCTAAAAATATTACCAAGAATTCCAACTTGTAAATTATCAAAATTCCAACTTCCGAACATCATAACTTTCTCATACGAACTCCAATTTCACTCTACTCACTTTAAAGTTCATAAAACAATATTATCTAATTAATGAAATGATTTCACTAAAATCGGAGTCCGTTTGCAACAAGTCGATTTTGGGACCTAACCACAATTAGGTATCTGGGCTATTTATTTTATAAAGAACGTAGTATTTATTATTTTAATAATTTTATAATTTCTAATTATTGTCTTGATCTTATTTTTAACCCTAATTTATTTCATAATTTTTGGAGCTTATTTATTATTTTAAATAAATTAAAAACCTTAATTCATAGGTATAAATGAATTGTATATATTATATAGCTATTTATTAATATACTTAAATTAATTTATTAAAATCCATAAAAAATTATGCATACTCTATTTATAATATTATTAATTAATAAAATATAAAATAATATACTATTTATTAATTTATTAAATTAAAAATCCAAAACATGTTTATTAAGTATTGTTTATAATTATTTTTAATATAACAATTATATTTCATAATATAATTAATTATTTACTAAAACTAATTATATCATAATTTAGATAATTTAATTATTTACAACCTTCATTTTTATGCTTATTTAAAATACCTTTATTTATTATTTAATCCTTATTTATTAAATTATTTATTAAACTAGCCAACCAAGTGTTGACACATGTCAACACCTGTGCCTCCTTTTAGAAGGCAGACCGATGAGTTTGTTCCAACCTCCGTCCTTCAACTAATTTCACCTGCCACCTCAAAGCTTCTATCTCCGATCCCAACCCTCCATCGTCTACCTCCAACAACCTCCATACACGCCAGCCATAGATTCGTACCTAACTCTTCGCTGATCATCTATAAAACCCCCTCCAAATCTCCATTTCCAAACTAACTTCTCCTAGGCTAAAAACTTCTAGAACAAACCTGGCCATCACCCTACTTTCTCCACCATGCATCCGCCCGATCTGGAGGTGACAACTCTGTCCAAGGCAACCGCGTGGAAAAGGGGAGATCGGAGGAGGGTTCCAAGGTGATCTCTGCCTTGCATCATCGCTTCGCTGCCACATCCAGCTCCGAGAAAACGGCCTCGTCGAGCCATCATCCAGAAGGTCTTACACTTTCAAAACCCTAGGTCACACATTCATCTTTTATCTTTTATTTCTCGATATATGTGCCTCTATTAGCAACACTAAGTACGCGATTAGCGTCCTTAATCATCACCTTTAGACGCTCACGTAATCAATCCCTCAAATTCATTTCGATTCCTTTCTAAATTTGCATCCCACTTCTCATATTTCAACTGATATCCTTTCTCTGGAAATGCATTTTAAATCTGCAAATCTTTCATTCTTTTAACTGATTCAAGTGGATCGAGAAAATACAAAACTTATTTCCAGGTTCTTATTTGTTGGAGCTGCATTTTATCATCTGGAGATTTAAAGTTCGAAGAAGGATCAGAACAAAAGAAATCTGCTTCAGTTACTAGGCAGAGTTACACTTTCGTCTCCCTTGAATTTCCACCACCGTGATTCGCCACTTTTGAGGAAATTCAACTGCAGGCGAGCTCAGAGGGAGAAGGAGTCTCCCTCCTGGCCCTACCGGAGGTCCATTCGAGCATGCATACGCTGGAGAAAATTGGAGAAGAACCCTATGCCTCCAGCCACAGAAAGAAGGGGAGGAACAACTCAGAACACAGGAAGCGCAGGTTGCTGCCACGTGTCCAGAACGGACGATACAGTTCACATTGTGCCTTCTAGTCTCCACCGTCAGATGAAGGGGAAGAAAAATTGCGACTTAGATAAGAATTCAAAATTTCCAGAAGCTCCAAAACTTTCCAGAAATTACATTAGGTCCCCGTGTAGGGACCAAAATGTAATAACTTTACTTTTCTTTGCAAATAAATCCCTGCTAGGGACCAAATTGTAACAGACTTAAAAACTTCTTCTTGCACTTTTGCCCCAGGGTTGTAGGGGTATTTTGGACATCATTTTTGTTGTATTTTTCTTTGAATTTTCTAGGACAGTTGTACTCATTCTCATTTCTCTCTCACCTATTTTATTGATTTTTGATTGGTCAACACGGCTTCTGCCTTCGCGGTTTCTCTACAACCGACATCTTTCTATTTTAAATCGCTAGCAAGAGCCGCGTTATCAAAATGGCGTCGTTGTTGGGGAGGCGTTAGCTTTACCTCATTTTTGACCTAATTTTGAGATTTTCCGATCTTCTTGGTTTTATAGTTTTCTGATTCTTTTTCGAGTTTCATCTGATTTTGTTTTACGGCTTTTTCTTAGATTTTTACAGCTTTTTTGTTGCTTTGATTTCTTTCGATTTTTTTTGTTTTTTACAGCTTTTTGTTTGTTTTTCTACCTAATTTTTGCAGGGTTTGCAGGATCAGCCAGATTCTTCGAAAACCGAGACAGTTAAAGTGCAGAGACCGATCCCTTCTCTCACGAGTCAGTTGCAGAGGGCAGAATTAGTTAGGATTTCCCTTTTATTTGTAATATTTTTTTATAAAAAATAAGGTAACTTGCCCATTTTTCTGTTTTCTTAGAAGGGGCCCCATACAGGCATTCTGACTTGTACCTCCCCTCCCTTTTTCTCGGGGTTTGTTTCACCGAGTGCTGTGAATTTGGGGGAGCAGGACACCCACTGTGGTTTTTCTCACATCGTCAGTTTTCTATGACTTTTCACGAGTCTACGTGCTTATTTAGGAGTTTTTCATTTTTTTCCTATCTACTTGCGCCTTCTAGTTAGTTTTATGACTCGTGACCTAGGTGAATTTTTTTCAAGGGTAAATAATATATATATATATATATAATGGTTAGACATTTTGTTTGAAAACAAAATCCAAAAAAAGAGATAACCAAAAAATATATAAAATTAGGACTGCAACAAACGTAAGGATCATTTGATTTGGGAGGGCAACCCACACACACCAACTGTAGGTACACGTCCAGATTTTGTGAGTGAGGGACGACACTTAAGGCTAGAACCAAAGTCTGAGTCTCCTTAGGAATACTACTTAGTCCATACACCTAATCGTTGTTCTTCAGTGGGTACTCTCGAGTAGCCAGCAACGGTCCGAGTTTACTTAACCGAGTGAGAGGTTTAGAGGACACCCTATAGCATGGTACTCAACTAACACGGGTTGCTGGAAACGATCCATACTTACTCCCATACTGACTGAGAATAAGCGGTTTTTTTAAAGAACAGGGGAAATTCTGGGCACCTATCAGCTCACGATAATTTGTGAAAATACTAGTATGCCAAAATAATCGTAAAACTGACAAGATAAATGACCAAACTCTTACAGTCATCATCGGTTGTGTTGGTGAATTTAGGGTTTGCTTTGTGTTTCCTTGTGAAGCGTGCGTTACCGCGTCTTATATGCCTTTATTCCCATTCTCTTGATTTGACATCGTGCTCTTCTGATTATCCTCTTGACATCAAAGATGACGACTCGTTGGCTTTTCTGCTCAGACCACGTGAGCTCTCGACGATCCACCGTCCTTCGTACGTCTTCACAGACTCAGGATGACCCTCTTCCTGAGTCGGTCTCATCTAATCTTGAGGAGAGTCAGAACCAGACTCTCTCGCTTCCCAGCCCATCTTTTGAGGCAGACCCCCGTCTCAAATCATCGTATCTTCCTCTTGCACAATTTTCACTGAGTTCTTAAGAGACTTTTTTCTTCCCAGAAGATTCTAAGGATATGTCTTGCAGGAAAGGACCAGTCGAGGACAGAGCAGCAGAGGACCGACACACTAGAGAGGCACACACTGATGGAAGACCAGACCAGCCGCAGACATCACGACGGGGATTCTAGACACTCTTTAGTAGATGAATCTACAGATTCAAGATCAGCTTAGAGTCCAAAACGAGTTGTGAGTCGAGATCGTTGCGCTTAAAGCAGGAACCGGGAACCCACCATCGCCTGCCATAGTTCCCGCAACACTCAAAGATGAGTATGACCCTAGTGCCGGAACTTTACATCACTGGATTCGATTACCACAGAATCAAGGGCCATACGAGTTACGCTCATCCTTCATTTCATT
Organism: Ottelia alismoides; assembly: GCA_037367405.1. Classification (NCBI taxonomy): domain Eukaryota; kingdom Viridiplantae; phylum Streptophyta; class Magnoliopsida; order Alismatales; family Hydrocharitaceae; genus Ottelia; species Ottelia alismoides. Next base: position 225,463 of record JAZKJV010005152.1, on the reverse strand, counting down.
GCTTCCCAAGTTTTACGAGAATATTGTAGAGGAGCCATTTACCTTTTTACAACAGTTCGAGATGATTTGCAGTACGACTAATTATCCTGGTATTATGCAAGAAGTTGTTCGCCTCAAAGCCTTCCCCTTCGCCTTAGCAGATAATGTGCTTTACTGGCTTAGACATTTGGGGAGGGAGATCTCTACGTGGGTTGACCTGAAGTCCACATTCCTGCGTAAATGCTTTCCTTTGGGATGGATGAACATGATGAGGAGCCAGATCTCCAACTTTACTCAGCTGCCGAACGAATCATTCCATGAGGTGTGGGATCGATTCAAAAATCATACAGAGAGATGCCCTCATCATGAGATACCATTGAAGGTGCTAGTGCAAAACTACTTTGGAGGACTCCAGCCGGATGTCCATGCCCTTACGAGTGCCGCATATGGCGGCAGTTATCTAAATCAGGATGCCGAGTCTGTCTGGTCCATCTTTGAGGGGATGGCAGAGAACTCAAGATTCGTAGACTCTACTCAGGCATTCCAGAAAGCCCCGCAGCCACCACACCACCAAGAGAATCATAAAGTGGCAAACATTTACCAACATGGTATAAATTAGTGAGAAATTAACGTTGGTAGATGTGATTCAGAAGCAAGTTCAGGACATGCAGTCACTGCGAGAGTTGGAGAAACTCTCATCACTTCCTCAGCAGCTGAGCGATCTGACGAAGAAGGTAACGGACCTGCAGCTTCAATATCAGTAGTCTCATGCTTCTTCAACTTCTCAACCTGCTCGAAGTTCTTTACCCAATCCTTCCACCCGACAAATTAACTTCATTCAGAGCAAGCCAATTCAGCCTACAGAGACTCCATAGATTGATTGGCATGAGGATCAGTCTTATGCTAATTCCAGCCAGATCACCAGCCCCTGAGATACTGATGTTGAGCCTCAAGCCACTCTTAAGATTGATGGGATATGGTACACTCCTATTCAACCATCATCCCGGTTTACTCCTCAGAGTGTTCACCACTAGCATCAACCGCAACATTATAATCATCTGCAGCATGGACGTCCACATTATCAACATCGACAGCACTACACGTAGAAGTAGTCTCACCAGAATGTTTATAAGAGACCACATTCTATTTACCATCCTGCTTTGCAATCACAGGCAAACTATTACTAGCAATAGCAGCAGTCTCCATATATGCCACATCGATCTCCTCAGACGTACACTCTGCAATAACATATGCCGAGGCAGGAGAGAGTAGAGATCTAGGGTTACTGCGTCGAACGAGAAATATCTTTGCAAGCCCTGACACTGAACCAGATCATGGACATGCTGAGCATGCTCCAGACCACGCACAAGACTGAGATGGAGCGGGTTAACCATCGTCTGGATAAGTTAACTGCGTCAAAGAGCACTCTTACAGCCTAGCTACAGATGAACCCAAACAACAAAAGGAGGCATCTAGATCAGTAGACAACACGACATGTATGATCTCTTTTCCTGAATATTAATCTAACGTCATTCGTCTCAGGAGCGATAGATCACCACAATCACCTGATCGGGAGGAGGATATGGCACAAGGTGAATAGTGAGAGCCAATCCATGAATCACACACTGATGCTGAGGAGCATGACTACAAGGATGATAGAGATCAACCACTTCATGATCGGGGAGAAGGGAGCGATGTCGAGACGGTCGATATGGACTTCGGCGAATCAGACGATGATACCACACCAGACCATGCAGACACTCCCGAAGCTGACGTGTCTTTTCTTGTTTTAGAGAATTTTGTAAATAATTTTGAGACTCTTGATGTACAAGTTGATCCCGATCTCAATAAAAAGAATTTTATTTTTCCTAAAATTGTTCCTTTTCCCGATGCTTTGTATGGAAAAGGTACTAAAAAATCCAAAAAGAATGATGTTACTCCAGAGACTGATAGATTATTCAAAGATCACATCTTTCTGAAAATTCCACTTTGCGATGCTTTGGATCATTTTTCTACGCTCAATAATCAGTTAAGGAACAGATGCACAACACATAGGAAAAAGAGATCACGAGTTGAGAAACATGTATTGACCAAGGCGACTTTGTGTGCTATGCGAAACAAGGTACCTAAGAAGAGAAGAGATTATGGAGCTCACTATGTCACATGTTAGATTGAAGATGTTGCATTCCATCGTACTCTCTTAGATAATGGTTCTTCGATCAATTTATTTCCATCCTCTTTGCTTGATAAGATCAAGCTAGGTCATCTCTACAAATAACGAGCGATACTTCAGTTTGCAGATCGATCTGTGAAGAGACCTAGAGGTGTGCTGAGGAACATTACCGTAACCATTCAAGGCTTGCAGTTCTAGTAGACTTTATTGTCCTAGACATGGCGTGCCCAACACAGTTACGTCTTGCTCCAATCATTCTCGGGAGACCCTTCTTGCAGACAGCGAGAGCACTTTCTGACTATGATGCTGGGAGAGTATCATTTCATACATACAATGGAGAGATACACATTGAGATGGCGAGAGAATGTAGAGTCCTAGATCAATTTTGTCATTTACTTCAGAGGACTCCAGTCTTGCAGAGGATTGTCATAACATAGACGAGACACGGTCTCTTGATCTTAAGAGCGTTTATCTTGATACCCATGATATCCTATATGAGGATGGGGTAGAAAACATGGTACCTAGTTCCGTAGATGATTGTTCATGTACAAATATAGAGTTCACATCGGATTCAGATGAGCAGTTAGTAGCAGTAGACATCTCAGTGCCGCAGATTGAGAGTGCACATATTCCAGCACGAGAGTAAGTTGATTATATATCTCAATCGGATGGTGTACAGGTTACACATATAGACACCTTCTGTAGTTCGACTCCAGAGATGCATACATCAAAAAAGGGAGCTATGCCCCATACAGAGTTCACTTACAGAGGTGGCTCTACCTATTCAGCCAAGGATCGGTAGGCACATAAAAAGCGGAAGATTCAGTACCACCCTGGTTGAAGTGATCTACTTTGTACAGGATGCATGACTACTCTTCCACATCATTCCATCATGTATAGAGACATGTGAAGCCATCGGTTTTCTGGAGTACACACCTGTATATCCTCCATAGTTCACAATCGTCCCTATTGTTTGTTCGTCTTCTATGCTTAGGATACCGGATCCTAAGTATAAGGGGGTCGATTGCCCACTGCTTCTCATTTTCGATTTTTGATCTTTTTACTTTCTTTTGTATATCCTTTCTTTTACTCTAATCACTGGTCCGTAATTTTGGACACACTCTTTTCTATACTTAGGATGCCTTATCCTAAATATAGGGGGGACCGAGTTATTTCGATGATTTTGTTTTTCTTTCTTCTTTTGTTCCTTCGTTTATATATTCATTTTCCTCAGTCAACTCATTTTTGTTCCACTATACTTACGATGACCTGATCGTAAGTATAGCGGGGTCGACTGACTTCTTCTTCATTTTGTTTCACCCACTTTTACTTAGCTTGAGTTATGTCCTCCTTTTTCTCTTTTGACGCTATGAGGACATAGCACAAGCTAAGTATATGAGGTGTGTATATATTGTATATATACTTTTTTCCATAACTCGTACTTTTATGTATTTTCTATATCTATAAAATCCATAAAAAGTGGGTGACAGTAATTTAAAATCCACCTATTTATTTAAATTATTTATAAAATCCATATAAAAAAGTAAAATATGTTTAAAGTCCTCATTTAAAATTTTTAATTTAATACGTGTATTTAAAAAAATGTATAACACTTATCTAAAATCTTATATATTAAAATATGTGTAAAAATCATTTAGTCCTTGTAAAATCTTTTGTATATAAAATTTGTAAAATCCATTAGTTATTTAATCCAAATAAAATATGGGTAATTTCTCTTGTAAATTTCTTGTACATAAACTCGTTCATAAAAATCACAAAATCCATAAAAAATGTAAAGTCTAAAATACATAAAAATTACAAAATCCTTAAAATCCATAAAAATGAGTAAAATTCAGAAAATATACTTCACAAAACATGGTTGCATTTTCATTAGCATTTTTTTCAGAATAAGTTTGATTTCTAGAACTAATGATTGGGAAAAGTCTAGAGGATGGAGCTTGGTTACAACCTTTAACTTTCATTGTAATGAGCCTAGTTAGGAACTGGAATTTAGACTCTTCAGGTTTTTGACTTAAATCTTTGGGTTCCATGAGACCATTTTTGGGAAGTCAACTCGAAAAGTACCTAAGTAGAACACTTGGTGTTATCCGTTTAACTCTTCATCAGTGAACCAATTTTGGACACATAGACTTTGCACTTAGCTCAACTTGCATGGGGCGGCGAAGGGCAATACATTTTGGTAGTGTGTTTCTATCCTTGTCTGGTGACATTGATGTCTAAAGACAGGAGAGATTGGGGTTGCAATAATCACTTCGGATGAGGGAAGGATGTGCTGGCACAATTTTTCCAAGACCTCAAAAAATGGACGGAATGAAAAGATGCTATATCCGTCGAGGAACAAAGAGTACAAAGCCAACTCAAAGAAGAAGCCACCAAATACAAATACGACCACAATGGTTCGATCTTCCACCAAAAAGCCTGCACATCTTAGTGGAGACTTAGTTACACCAGTTGGGCTTCACAAGGAAATATGTCTACACTAGTCGCACTCCAGTTCTTTTCTCATTCTTCTACTTTCTCTCTATACTCGATTGTGGACACATCATGAACTGACCTTAGAAGGGAATACCTCCCTCCCCGAGGAAAGAGTAGCCGGATGAGGAACAAATGGGAGTGTATAGCTGGGATGGGTGGTTTCTTCGCTTCTTTCAAAGCGAGAAGAGCTAAAACAATTCACACACAGTACAGATTGATTTCAAGGTTGATAGAGTTTGCGATATTAATGAGTGGATCTAAACTAGCTGTTGAGGTGAACTTAAATAAGTATTTTGAAACTTAAGGACCGTTGAGGCTAAAATCCTAATCCTAGTTAAGGGTCCGACAAAATGCTTGTTTCAGGCCCGATCGATCTTTGTCCTTTATCTGTTCTCATGAATTGGTTTAGGAAAATAAATTCATTCTAACTTTCTTTCTTTTTCCTTATTTTTCAAATAAGTGTTTGCTAAGGGACTAGCAAAGTTTAAGAATATGGGGTTGATGAATCCATGATTCATTAACATTCTGTCTGCATTTTGTCTTAAACCCTTAACAAATACATGTAAATATCCAATAATTTCTACTTTTTAACAAAATCCCATTCATGAATAAAAATAGATTTTATGCATTAAAATCATGTAAATAAATAAAATAATAAAAATAAAGAAAATAAAAATAAAGGCAAATTATAGATATGCATATATGTGCAATATGGTTGTAAAAATAAATATAGCTAAAAGATATATTTATAACCTAATCTCTGAGACTAAAATAGCATGGATTGGTCAAAAAATAAATAAGTAGGGGGAGATAAGGAAGAAAACAAATAAAAATAATTAATTTCACAATCCACACATTCTTCATTAATTATCCAATAAATACCAAAACTTCAAGGAATTTTAATTTATACATATTAATATATTTGTCACCAAACTCTTCTCCTAATTATTTATATAAATGTATACAAAATATAAAAATAAATTAAAAATATTACCTTGAATATATACCAAGAAATCCAACTTGTAAATTGTCAAAATCCAAACTTCCAAACATCACAACTTTCTCGTACGAACTCCAATTTCACTCTACTAACCTTTAAAGTTCACAAAATAATATTCTCTATTTAATGAAGGTGATTTCACTAAAATCAGAGCCTGTTGCAAAAAGTCGGTTTTGGGACCTAACCACAACTGGGTTTCTGGGCTATTTATTTTATCTAAAACATAATATTTATTATTTTAATGATTTTATAATTTCTATATATTTTGTTTATCTTATATTTTAACCCTGATTTATTTCATACTTTTTGGAGCTTATTTATTATTTTAAATAAATCAAAAACCCTAATTCATAGGTATAAATGAACTGTATATATTATATAGATATTTATTAATATACTTAAATTAATTTATTAAAATCCATAAAAATTTGTACATACTCTATTTATAATCTTATTAATTAATAAAATATAAAAAATATATACTATTTATTAATTTATTAAATTTAAAATCCAAAACCTCTTTATTAAGTATTATTTATACTTATTTTTTAATATAATAATTATATTTCGTAAAATAATTATTATTTATTAAAACTAATTATACCATAATTTGGATAATTTAATTATTTACATCTTCCATTTTTATACTTACTTAAAGTACCTTTATTTACTATTTAATCCTTATTTATTATGTTATTTATTAAACTGGCCAACTAGGTGTTGACACATGTCAATACCTAGTGCCTTCTTCTTCAAGAAGGCATGCCGGTGAGTTTGTTCCAATCTCCTTCCTTCAACTAATTTCACCTGCCACCTCAAAGCTTCTACCTTCGATCCTCACCCTCCATCCTCTACCTCCAAGAACCTCCATACAAGTCGGCCATAGATTCGTACCTAACTCTTCTTTGATCATCTATAAAACCCCCTCCAAATCACCATTTCCAAACTAACTTCTCCTAGGCTAAAAACTTCCAGAACTAACCTGACCGTCACCCTATTTTCTTCACCGTGCATCCGCCTGATCTGGAGGTGACAGCTCCGTCCAAGGCAACCGCATGGAAGAGGGGGAGATCGGAGGAGGATTCCAAGGTGACATCCGCCTTGCATAGCCGCTTCACTGCCGCGTCCAGCTCCAAGAAGACCGCCTCGTCGAGCCATCATCCAGAAGGTCTTACACCTTCGAAACCCCAAGTCACACCTCCATCTTTTATCTTTTATTTCTCGATATATGTGCCTCTATTAGCAACACTGGGTACATGATTAGTGACCTTAATCATCACCTTTAGACGCTCACGTAATCAATCCCTCAAATCCTCCTCAATTCCATTCTAAATTTGCATCCCACTTCTCATATTTCCACTGATATCTGTTCTTTAGAAATGCATTTTAAATCTGCAAATCTTTAATTTTTTTAGCCGATTCAAGTGTGGATCGAGCAAATACAAAACTTATTTGCAGGTTCTTATTATTGTTGGAGATGCATTTTATCATCTGGAGCTTTAAAGTTTGAAGAAGGATCAGAACAAAAGAAATCCTCTTCAGTTACTAGGCATAGTTACACCTTCATCTTCCTTGAAGCTCCACCGTCGTGATTCGCCACTTTTAGGGAAACTCAACTGCAGGCGAGCTCAGAGGGGGAATGAGTCTCCCTCCTGGCCCTGCCGGAGGTCCACTCGAGCACGCATACACTAGAGATAAACCGGTGAAGACCCTTCGCCACCAGCCACAGAAAGAAGGGGAAGAACAACTCAGAACACAGGAAGCGCAGGTTGCTGCCACGTGTCCAGAACAGACGATCCAGATCATGTTGTGCCTTCTAATCTCCACCGTCAGATGAAGGGGTAGAAAAATTATGACTTAAACCTAGATAAGAATCCAGAATTGCCAGAAGCTCCAAAACATTCCAGAAATTACATTTAGGTCCCTGCATAGGGACCTAAATGTAATAAACTTACTTTTCTTTGCAAATCAGTCCTTGCCAGGGACCAAATTATAACATACTTAAAAACTTCTTCTTGCACTTCTGCCCCTAGGTTGTAGGGGTATTTTGAACCATCATTTTTGTTATATTTTTCTTTGAATTTTCTAGGGTAGTTATTGAACTACCCTAGCAACATTTTTAGCTAATTTTCGTAGATTTTCATCGAGTATTTTCTTCGATTTGATTTTTGTAATATTATGTTAGTTTTGAACGTTACTTGAGTTAGTTGTAAATCCACGAAGATAGTGAAAGTTTCTCGAGATGTATTTCTTGCATCAAAAATCGTCGTATTGATATTATGCCTCCTCGAGTTCAACCCAGGCACAATTACCTAGATAAAAAATAAAGTGTAGATAAATTAGGAGAGAGAAGCCGCTTATTCTCATTTTCTCTCTTTCTCCTATTTTATTGACTTTTTGTTTGTTCAAACATATATGTCTTCGTGGTTCCTCTACACTGACAATTCTAATTAACCGCTGATCAGATCTGTTTATCAGTGCTTCGATGAATATCTAAAGAGTTAGATTGAGGACTCATCAAGCATTGTCAAATGATTATTAAGAGATGATTTCCATCTTGAGTAGGAGATGGCAATCCTTCCTCTCCTGGGTTGATATCTAACTGACCTCTTGATGCAGGTCCTCTGCATAGGAATAGATATTCAGAGGTGTTGGATAAGTTAGGTCAAAGAGTTGACTTAGCAAGATTGAGATAATGAAGTCCTATGTCGTACGTTGTCATGATATAGGCACGCATCCTCTGACCAGAGACATATGTGTTACTATATGTCTGAGTATGTACATTTGGCAGACCGATATATTGATGACCTAATCAAGGTCTATACACCGCCGAGTTGGTGTGCATATAAGGGCATATGAGTGATACTATCTCACAACCGGATTATACCGACTCATTTTGTGAACAAGAAGATATGAGCTCACTCATGAGATATTCGGAATCAAGTTCCATGCACGATCATCTTGCTTTGGAAGCTTGACTCAATTTATAGATTTGATATATGCTTTTGGAAATTATATGATCAATACCTGGGTACGATATATGCTTTTGGAAAGTATATGATCAATACAAACTCCCAATGATCAAATTAGAAACTTAATGATAAAATCCTGAAGAAGACAGTCTAAATAGATCTAAAACTTCGGATTTATTCTAAGTCTACAATATGTAGATGTACATGTATTATGAATACCTAAGGGTTATGTGATCAATAAACGATTGTATAACCATGATGCTTCCATTCCGAGGGAGTGGTGAATCTGATCTGGATTTTAGTGACTCCTCTCACTGGAGAAATAATCTAATTTTGGTCCAAATGTTGGACAATGATCTGAATGTGATTGAGATACAATGAGAAGATTAGATTTACGACTTTGATTTAATCAAACATCTGTGGGAGATCCTTGAGATCTGGATTTGAGATGTGATCTCAATATCCAAGTCATTATACATAGAACATACAATCTCCCTATCCTTATCTCGAAGTATCCGCATAGAAAGCGCATTATCCTTAAAAGTGTTAAGGATAATTTCATTGTTGATAATGTATTCGAGCATTAAGAAAAATTGATAATTTAATGTGATTTAATTATCATGAATACTATGAATTTCATTTATATTATTTGGCCATATAAGGAGAATTATCTAAGATAATTAAATGTGATTTAATTATCCAAGTGTGAATAATATGAATGTGATTCATATTATCTGGACGTGTAAGAATAGAGATTCGAGATAATTAAATATGATTTAATTATCATGGATATGAATGACGTGAATAGCACTATCCATATTAATCATGCATACATATATATTATAAATGTGATTTATAATATATAAGAGAGAGCTATTTGTAAATAGCATTTAAAATTTAAATATTGACGTGAATTAGATTCACATTGGATAATTAACTGAAAATATTATTTACATTTTATTCTGGGTTGTGAATGTGATTCTCTATTTCCAATGGCATGATTGATATTTCACAAATTATTTTGGAATTATTTTTGTGAAATAATCTACAACAAAAGTTGTTGTAAATAGTGAAGGGATTATATGAGATATTAGATCTCATATAATTTGAATGAGGAGTCACCCTTCCATACGAGGAGGGTGGACGACCACTGTTGTTTTGGGAATTAAGGTGGTTGTCTCCCCTTTATTTGGAAGGAGGCTTTCCTCCTTCCTAATCCTTCCTGAATGAGTGATTTAATTAAATTAGATTTTATATTGATTGCTCAGTATATATTAAATTAAATTAAATTAAATTAAATGTTCTTGTATTTTTACAACAAAATCATGGCCATTGAGAGAAATACAAATCAATATCATCCATTAATTTTGTGTTGTCCATGGATTGTGATCCATGCACAATCCATGGACTCCCAAAATGTTATAAAAGAAGAGGCAACCCTAGCTCTTCTTAACACAAACAATTATATGCTCTCTCTCTACACATCAAGCCTCTCTCACTCGTCCTTAAATTGGTCGTCCATACTAAACCCTAGAGAGGGTCGTCGTTATTGTCACGCTATTTTGCTGCCACTTAAACTGTTCGTGGATCTCCGTCTCCTTTGGTGCATCTTGCTCATGAAGAAGACGTCGGATCTCATGAGATGAGATCAGGAGATTCACCGCTTGGATCATCAACAGATTGTGAGGAGCACGTGTTTCATTAATGTGCTCGCAAGCGTCTCCTTCGTTGTATCGAACTTGAGATAGGAGGTCTCTTACTTAAGAGACTCGATCACAACCATGCTTCAAGAGGTAAACTTAATACTTGTTTGTGGTTTAGATGAAACGACCAAGAAATGTTCTTGGATCACGTGGTCTCATTGTTTAAAAATTTTTAAAATTCCATTGCCTCGAGAAACTAGTGTGACTAGTCGCTTCTGATCATAGATGATGCGATCTTGACGCTTCTGTGGCGTGCTTAAGGATCTTTCCATATCCTTCACCAAGACCATCAAGCGACTTTATCCGTCAACCACCATGTATCTCTCTCATCTCTTTCTCCCATTTGTTCTTCTTTTTCTTCTTCTTTTCTTGTGTTCTTTAGGAGTTTATCTTCTTTGTTACGCTCCAGTACAACAACCCCTTTATGCCTTCATTCTTTACTCATTCAACCTCGGATCAAATCACCATCACCCCTCAAATCTCGTCGCTTTATTTTTCCTTCCGCAACCCATCATAGATCTCAAGAACCTTCCTCCAGCATGCGTGAGCCATCTCCTAACGAACCCGATCGTCCGAAAATGATGCGGAAGACAGAACACAATGTATATCTCAAGATCATTACTCATAGCATCAATCATAACATATAAGAGCGGTAAAGAACCAACTTTTAAAAAAACTTTTCCATAATAATACTAAGGTCAAAAATTCAGGAGTGCTTTAATTAAAACAAAAGGTAAATAGACTAGATGAAATCCTATCCATGATTTCCTTATTCTAGTTGGCATAAGGGCATCCTTCCAAACTAATCCAAAGTCTCATACCGGTTCCACTTTCTAAAGACAATGTATTCCCTTGAATCGTGAATAACTTATTCTTCGTGTTCCCTTAAAAAGAGTAAAAATACATGTTATGAGCTTAACGCTCAGTATGTGTCGAGTCGCGATCAAGCCGGCTAGCGTAGGAATCAATTCACAATTCATAATTACATCCATACCATAAGGGTAATTATTTCCATAATAAAACTTATAATTTCCATTCTAAACCTTTACTATGTTACATAAAATATTTGACTTGACGCATGCAAAAAAATCATACGAATCATTAATTAACTTAGTTATGGATACAAAGTATTTTTTTCCATATCCATGTATCAAATACCATACTTGTGTGTATACCCTTAAGTTTTATCATATTTCAAGTACGCACTTAACATTAACATAAATCACACACAAGCACATAACCTTAACATAATTGGATATGTGACCTTATCAGTAACACAATTGTACATATGTCTATAACAATTTTGGTATTTAGGGTTATCTTGGTGGTTACATTTGGGTAGCTTTGTTGGCCTTGATGATTTTACCGCCGACACAAGTGGTCCATAATCAATAAATCACATGATAGTGTAGCTAAAACTTTAGAGGACTTATTTTTTACCTCACACCCCCAAATGGTGTTAGCCCTTTATGCCCTTACGACCCCTTAGCTCGAGTCGATGCCAAAGAAAAATTTAACGTTAACCATGATGACTTATCTATCTAAATAATCACCTTTTAATTTACCAATGAAGAACACACACAACTTTTACGATTTTCAATAATTACTGTAATAACTAACAATTACTTGCATTCATCAACTTGAAAACTAAAGAAATAATCTTTCATGAAAAATAACCCAATTAATTTAGTATAGCGTATGTGGCTTAGAAATAACATAACATAACATAGGACACGCTGAAATGTGTGAGGGTTTTGTGATACAGTATAACAATACCATACGTACTTTCCTTGAACAATTTAGTTTGATTGATTGTACAGAGATGTTTATGAATTAAGCAAGAGCAACGAGTTATAAGGCCATAAGAAAATTGATGGGCACATTGATTTGGGGGTTGACAGAGGATTATAAGAAAATTGATGGGCACATTGATTTGGAGGTTGACAGAGGATTATATGTGCACGAGATGGGAGTTTATTTATGTATTATGCACACCCTATTGCAACCATATGTCTAAAAAGAGAAGACATGTACGCAATCCTAATATAAGAGAAACGTATAATATATACATGTATCAGCATGGAAATTTCACGCACCGTAACAAATTTGGACTATAACCGCGCTATCTTTTCACAATAATAGTTTGCTGAGGATTCTTTTTTTTTAATTAGCAACCCCTGCTATGATATCGAAACCCCAAAAAGTTTATAAATTTTGAGCGGATACAAAGTGCCAACCCGTCCAAATTCCTGGCTAAAGTTTTTTTTTTATTTTGTATGCATTAGAACAATTAAGACAGATATATATAGTCTTTGGATTTCTCCTTATCCCAATATTAAATGTAATGAAGCAGTTTACGTACGTTTGATCAGAATTTAATGGCAACAACCTAAATCCTACATAACATTTTCCTATGTGTTCGACACATACCTCGCTCGCACGAGAAATCCGTCGACAAAGACATCACAATTTCGTCTATACGAACCGTTGACGACCACGTCGTTGCTCCTCCAATTTGCGGAATCAAAACTTCGATGCCAACAGAGAAGATTGTCGATGTCAAATCCGTAAACGACATTGATGAAAGAATGTCTTCACTAGCCTCTCTCTGCCTCTTTCCTTCTCTCTCTCTAAAACTCTCTCTCACGTAAGGCACGATTATAAGAATTGGTCGGAGCCTCATGAGTTTTAAAGGCACATTTAACAGAGATTCTAAACAACAATAAGTATGACTTAGTAGGATAATGAGGGCATAATTTGAATAACTTATTTAGGATTATTGCCTAATTTGTTGGGTGATTTATCTCTTTTTAATTATCCCCATATTTAATATGTTCTCCATTTGCATTATGAGGTTTGTTTTGTTTTTTTATTTCTTTTTTTGCTTAAATCTATTATAATTTACCCTCCAAAGAAATTCCATCCTTGAAATTTATACTATAAAAGAGTTTTACCAAAAAGATGTGGATAATGTCGACGCATTTCATCCTCAAACTCCCAAGTTGCCTCTTCCCTCTCTTGGTGCTGCCAAAGTACTTTTACCACCGGAACTAGGCGACGTCGCAATCGATGTTCCCTACAATCAATGATATGCATCAGTCTTTCTTCATATGTCAGATTCAACTAAATATCCAAAACTTCATTTTCGATCACATGCGATAGGTCGGGATTATACATCCACAGATTGATACATTGAAAAACGTAATGTAGCTTAGATTAATGAGGTGGAAGAGCAACCCGATACACTACTTCTCCGACTTTCTTTATTATCTCAAAAGGTCCCACATATCTAGGACCCAATTTTCCGTTTTTGCCGAATCACACCACTCCCTTGGTAGGAGAAATCTATAAGAACACACGATGACCTTCTTCAAAATTCAATTCTCATCTTCGACGATCAACATAAGACTTTTTTCTACTCTAAGTGGCTAGTAGTCTCTTCCGAATCACCACCACACCCTTTGCACCTATTTGGACTAATTCAGGTCGCAATATATATTTTTTACCTATGTCGCTCCAGCACAGCGGTGATCTACTTGGTCGGCCATATAATGCTTCAAAAGGAGCCATCTTAATGCTTGCACGATAGCTATTATTATATGCAAATTTGACCAAAGGTAAATGTCGATCCCAAATTCCAGTAAAGTCTATGGCACAACCTCTCAATATGTCTTCTAATGTATGGATTGTTCTTTCAGACTGTCCATCGATTTGAGGATGAAAGGATTGTTGAACTTCACACTTGTACTGAAAGCATCCTGCACGCTTTTGTTGGACATGCGAGCCCATGACGAGCCATTATGCAATAAATGTTATTGCAAATATCATTCCCTAATTTAAAATGAAGAATAATTTATTTACATATTAGGTCCGTTAGTACAATTAGGATTATGTATCATGACCATCTTAATGATCAAGGTTGTTGATTCAATAATTTAATCATAGAGGATGGTGCTTGGATGAATATATAAAGAGTTAGATTGAGGACTCATCAAGCACCATCAAATGATTATTAAGAGATGATCTCCAGTTTGAGTAGGAAATGGCAATCCTTTCTTATTAGGCTGATATCTAATCGACCTCTTGATGTAGGTCCTCTACATGGAACAAAGATTCAGATGTGTCAGATTAGTTAGGTCAAAGAGTTGACTTAACGAGATAGAGATAACCTAAGTCCTGTCTCATATACTATCACGATATATGCATGCATCCTCTGACCGAAAACAGATGTGTTACTATATGTCTAAGTATGTACATTTGGCAGACCAATAGGTTGATGACCTAACCAAGTTCTATACTTTGGCGTGCTGGTATGCATGTAAGGGCATATGAGTAATGCGATCTTTCAAAGAGATCATACAGGTTCATTACTGAACCGGTAGACACGAGCTCACTCATGAGATATTGGGAAGAATCAAATTTCATGCACGATCGTCTTGCTTTGGAAGCTTGACTGAATTTGTAGGTTTGGTATATGCTTTTGGAAAGTATATAATCAACACCTGGGTATGATATATGCTTTTGTAAAGTATATGATCGATACCAACTCCCAATAGTCAAATGAGAAACTTAATGATAAATCCATGACGTAGACAGTGTAAAATTGATCTAATACTTTGGGTTTATTCTTGGTCTTCCAGTATGCAAGAAATATATGTACTAGGAATACCTGAGGGTGATGTGATCATAAACGATTGTATAACCGTGATGCTTCCATTCCTAGGGAGTGATGAAACATGTCTGGATTTTAGTGAATCCTCTAAGTAGAGAAGTAATCTGATCTTGGTCCCAAGGTTAGCGATATTCTGATGGGTTTAAGCATGGTCACTGAAGAGCAAGTCTCATCGCAAGCGATGTCTTCTCTTCGATGTGTAGCTCATGGCTATGAGGTTTGCTTTGAAGGTCTCTACCTTCTTATCAGGTTCCCTCTTTCTCTTGAAGATCCATTTATACCTTAACAGATCTTACCCATGTAGGTGGTTCCTCGAGGGTCCATATACAACACTTGTATATGAAGTCTACTTTAGACTTTTTATCGCTAACATCCATCTTTCCATGTGTTGATCTTCAGAAGCTTCATCACATGGAGTAAGATCTCTGTCAGATATCTCTGACACATGGAATCCATCCTCAAACTCATTTGAAGAGATTAGTGTTTCATCTTTAATTGTCCTTTTAGTTTCTGATTTCAGGAGCCTCATCATCTTCTCAAGATTAGATGAGTTCCTTCACTTCATTTTCGTCTTGATTCTTAAGAGTCTCATCATCTAAGAATCATATTCTCAGAGATGAGATCTTTTAAGAATCTCAAGGTCAAAAAGTTGGTATTCCAATACCATCCTTTATTTTCCTAATGAAGTAGCATTCTCAGGTGCTAAATTCCAGCTTACCTGCTTGGAACCTTATTGAGGATATATTGTAGTTTCTACTACATATATACCTGGAAACTAAGAGGTAATTATGCTAAAAATCATCATTGATCAAATCATGTCATACATGATCCAATTCTATCTCCCTACAACTCTATTGAGTTTAAGTGCATTAGGAGGATTGAGATAGGAATGGCATTCATATCTCCATAAGGTATTCCTTTGAGTTCATCTAATAGGTACAAGCTACCTAGGTTAGACCAAATTCATTTAATCTTCCTTCAAACTTTGGTTCTAAATCAAAATTATGAAATCTTTGAACATTTCAAAGGTTTCTAAGGTGAAGTGAAGAAATCACATATCACACATAATCATCAACAGATATCACATATCCATAATGTTTATTATGATATAAATGATCCATATAAATGATCCACATACATCAATATGTATGAGATCTTGAATACTTTGGCATCTAACACCATTCCCAGATAAGGGTACATTGGACAATTTCTACTTTTGAATACAATATTCACCAGTATGTAATATTTGAAATGTTAGACATTCTAAAGCTTCATCTCTTACTACTCTATTGATCTCATCAACAGACAAATGTCCAAGGCTTGATGCTGAATTATTGTCAGATGATCTTTATCCTCCTATTTATATTTTAAAGGTTTAATTTTTAGTACTAAAAATGCTAATGAATCATTCATTATTTTTCTAATCTAGCAGAGTCCACTGGATTTTAGATTACTTTCCAAAATGTCTCCATCATAGCTCTTTATGATAGGTCAATCTCAGAATTCATGTTTATTTCCAACATTTAGAAATAAAATATGAGTGCATTCTAATATCCAGGTCATAGAGACATTCTCTAAGACTAAGGACTCTCCCACTGAAAATATGAAGTCTATCTATCCAATAGACATTGTTACAACAATTTCATCAATATACATGTAGATGACTATTAAACTTGAAGATCAAATTTCAGTCTTCTAATACATATGCAAGAAATTGCAAGTGTCATTAGAAGAATGAGATACAATTATTAGACTCTGATCTTATCAAATAAGAAAGTCAATTTCAATGATTTTATGTAGATATAAATTATTCTGATGCACTATCCGAGTCCTTCTCTAAGGATTCTAGATAGACTTGATAATCATACTATCAATACATTAGATTATTGCAGTATTGGCATTCATCCAACTCTTTGGATGTCATATGTAAGTCATAGAATTAGAGTCAAGTCTTTGACTTTCCTTCTAACATAGGTCAGACCCATGCTTCCACTGCGCTCCCTTCATCGATAAACAGCCATTATTTCAGACAAAGGATCTCTTGTGTTGAATTCGAAAGATTTCAATATAAGAGTACTTCAACATTTATACATGCTTCATTCCATTCATACAATATGAATATTACGAAGCTTCATGAATGATCAGAGTACAAATAGTAGAATGATGACATTCATCTTATCTACATCCATCTTAACTCATAAAGATTTAGGTTCGGGTGGGTACTCAAATAATTTGAATACATCATCTCTTATAGAGCCACCATTCTGCATGATGTAGAGAACCATGTCATTCATGATTAATGTTTAGAGCACATATGTATGCTAGAATATCTTCTTAGATTTTATAAAGATTATTTGAAAAACTACGATCATCATTGACATGTCACTTCCAAAGTACATTCAGTGAGAGATCAAGATTATAGAGACATACACACCTTAGGGTTTTAGTCCTATTTTCTATTTAATTGTCATTCCTCATTATTATGAGGAAACTTGCACATTGCAACCACATACACTATGAGTCCAACTGCAAGTACAATATCTTGATCATGGATCCAATCCATGATATTTTACTGGTTATTATTGAGTATAATATTGAGAGGGTTTAATGAATGATTATCTAAAATAAGAAATTTGCATAAATCAACATATATATATATATACATATATATATATATACATATTTTAATTTGATTTAGGAATTTTTATATCAAAGTTGTATTGCCTAGTCAACACTGAAAGTTCATTCCCTTAATCACTTTCAATATAAGAGATATACTTACCATTATATCTCAAGCAAGATCTATGATCTCCTTCCTTATATTTGCCACATCCCAATAATATGAGAAATTATTGTAACTCTGATAAAAAGAAGCGAGAACACATTCTCAATTTGATCTTTAACACCCGGGCCCACCACCCCTAAGGTGATGTTGACCCGTCGTTAATTGAACCAACTGCCAACAGGATTAGAACTCGTTATGTGCAATCCAATATCACCCCAATAATATGAGGAGCTGATATTGGGGTCACTACGCATACGCCTTACTCTTTCAAGAAGCAAAGAGCTCGATCCAGATGTGCTTGCATACATGAGCTGTCACTTCGGACAGGCGTCTCCTACAGACAATCCCTGGCGACGGAACCCTTCGCCTTGACGGGAGACCATGGATGTTACTTATGTGATCCTCCATATCATATTCAAATTCTAATTGATTATTATGAATCATATTTATTACAATTAATTCTTTCAAGGGAAATAACAACTCTATTCATAATAGAATGTCTTAATTTTAATTGGATTTCAATCAATCTAATCATATTAAATTAATGATCCAATTAATATCTAACAAATATTCTTTTATTGTTACTTGAAATATAGTATTATCTCAATTACATATTATTTCAAATTTTAATAATTAGAAATACATCATGATTTCTTAGGCATTATACCAACCCTACCCGTTGTCATGGCCAGTACTGACAGGAGTGGGACAGACCGCACACGGTGCAATCTGCTACCCAACGCTCCCCGACTAGACACCATATCTGCCTCGGGAAAGGATAATGCAAAATAGATCACTTTATACTTGAGATGATAATCGATTTTTCAACTGAAGTTATACCATATAATAATAATCAAAACATTTTTAATTAATATTATAAAAAAAATTGCTAAACAAATTCCCAATCCTATTCAAGCAACTATGTTTGTTGGAAAGTAGATAGAGTAACCAATGTGTGATCTAGATCATATCTAATTAATTATTGGTTAAGACAATATCATTTAAGGAAATAATTATCATAAAATATTTCACAAATATTTATCCATAATTAGTCAAAGAAATTTAATCATTTAATTTCACTTATTGATTAAATGACAATCACGAGGTTCTTGATTAGGAAAGTAATTTCCAGCAGTGACTCTCACTTACTAAAATTAGCATATCTCAATCAATTTAATTAAAATTAAGCAAAATAAATTTCCAAAGCTTGATAACTTGATTTAAAAAAGAATCTAAATAATTTTCATGCATTTCAAGGTGATTCAAATCAGTAATTAACTCTTTAATTATGTCAAGATTCGCAGTCCCCGAAACAGTGGATATATGTTCACTAAAACGATCATAACTTGAGCAAACAGATTCCAAATAACGCAGACTCAAATCCCACGGTTTTCTTATTTAATGGGGAACATAATAGAAGTGTAATTTCGTGTTTAAACATTTTAAACAGGTCCGAAAATATTCACTAAACAGAGATGTGAAAATGAAATACGATAAAACTTTCGCAAACCCTAACACACCCAAGTCTTCCTAGGTTTGTAGATCGCATCTAAAACTTCGATCTAAGGATCTGATACCACTTGAAAGATATGGTGAGATCTTTAAGCACATCACAAAAGCATGAAGATCACATCGTATGTGATTGAGAGCGACTAGTCACACTAGTTGCTCGAGGCATCGGAATTTAAAAAATTTTCATGCGATGAAACCACATGATCCAAGAATACTTTTCGAATCGTTTCATCTAAAACACAAATAAGTATTAGGTTTGCCTCTTGAAGCATGGTTGTGATCAAGTCTCTAAAGAAGAGACCTCCTGTCTCAAGTCCAATCTGATGGAGGAGATGCTTGCGAGCACGTTGATGAGACATGTTCTTCTCACAATCGATGTTGATGATCCAGAAAATGAATCTCCTGATCTCATCACACGAGATACGACATCTTCTTCACAAGCAAGGCACACCGAAGGAGACGGAAATCCATGAACAAACGATCGAGCAACATAATGACGACACTGTAGCGATAGAGGCTCTAGGGCTTCCATGGTAGACAGCCATATGAGGGAGAGAGAGGGCATGTAGAGAGAGAGAGCATATGTTGTAAACTTAAGAAGATCAAGGGGTGTCCTTCTATTTATAATATTTTGAGAGTCCACGGATCACAATCCATGGACTACACAAAATCAATTGATGAGATTGATTTGTGCTTCTTTCAATGGCCAAGATCTTGTTGTAAAAACACAACAATATTAATTTAATTTTAGATTATATATATTGATAAATCAATATGGTTTAATCCTAATATTAAATCAATTAAACTTGAAGATAATGGAAAGGAGGTTCCCTCCTTCCATATAGTAAGAGTGGACAGCCACCCTTTCCTTGTAGGAATTGGTGGTCGTCCCCCTCTCCTATTAGAAAAGGAAGAATCTCAATGCAATCTCCAAGATTGCATGATTCCATTATCCAATATTTTCAACAACAATTATTGTAAACTATTATACAAAAATATTTCATAATTACTTTGTGAATATTACAATCTTGCCATTAGAAAGCTATGAATCACATTCACAACCCGAAATAAAATGTAAATTACATTTTCAATTAATTATCCAATGCGAATCCAATTCACATCAACATTTAATTAACAAATGTAAGTTACGAACAACTCTCTCTTATATGTTATAAATCACATTTATAATATACATGATTAATATGGATAGTGATATCCACATTATTCAATATCCATGATAATTAAATCATATTTAATCATCTTGGATTTCTATTCTCATGTGCCCAAATAATATGAATCACATTCACATATTTACATCACTGGTAATCAAATCATATTTTATTATCTTAGATAACTATCCATATAATATTAATCAAATTCATATTATTCATGATACATCTTCGACATGTCACTTCTAAAGTAAATTCGATGAGAGATCAAGACTATAGAGACACAAACCCTAAAGTTGTAGACCTATTGTCTATTTAATTGTCATTCCTCATTATTATGAGGAAACTTGCAAATTGCAACCACATACAATATGTGTCCAACTACAAGTACAATATCTCGATCATGGATCTAATCCATGATATTTTAATGGTTATTATTGAGTATAGTATTGGGTGGGTTTAATGAATGAATATCTGAAATAAGAAATTTGCATAAATGTACATAAATATATACTTTACTTTGATTTAGGAATTTTTATATCAAAGTTATCATGCCTTGTCAACATTGAAAGTTTATTCCCTTAATCACTTTCAATATAAGAGATATACTTACCATTATATCCCAAGCAAGATCTGAGATCTTTCTTATCTTTGTCACATTCCAATAATATGAGAAACTGTGACTTGGATAAAAAGAAGCGGGAACACAATTCTTCTTATAAGTCCAACTACCATTCCCAATTCGATCTTTAAATCCGAGCCCTATTGGACATGCGAGCCCACGGTGAGGCATTATGCAATAAATGTTTTTGCAAATATCATTCCCTGATCTGAAATGAAGAATAACTAATTTGCATAATAGGTCCCTTAGTACAATTAGGATTATGTACCATGGCCATATTAATGATCATACAACTGTTGATTCAATTATTGAATCATATAGGTGGGTGCTTGGATAAATATCTAAAGAGATAGATTGAGGATTCATCAAGCACCGTTAAATGATTATTAAGAGAGGATCTCCATCTTGAGAAGGAGATGGCAATCCTTTCTCGATAAGCTAATATCTAACCGACCTCTTGATGCAGGTCCTCTGCATAGGAATAGAGATTCAGAGGTGTTAGATAAGTTAGGTCAAAGAGTTGACTTAGCAAGATCGAGATAGCCAAACTCCTATGTCGTATGCTTTCGCGATATAGGCATGCATTCTCTGACTGGAGACAAATGTGTTACTATATGTCTGAGTATGTACATTTGGCAGACCAATAGGTTGATGACCTAATCAAGGTCTATACACCGGCGCGTTGGTGTGCATGCAAGGGCATATGAGTAATACGATCTCTCAAAGGGATCATACAGGATCATTACTGAACCGGAAGACATGAGCTCACTCATGATATATTGGGAAGAATCAAATTCCATGCACGGTCGTCTCACTTTGGAAGCTATACTGAATTTGTAAGTTTGATATATGCTTTTGGAAAGTATATGATCAACACCTAGGTGTGATATATGCTTTTAGAAAGCATATGATCGATACCGACTCCTAATGATCAAATGAGAAACTTAATGATAAAATCGTGAAGTAGACAGTGCAAAATTGATCTTATACTTCAAATTTATTCTGGGTCTTCTAGTATGCAGGATGTACATGTATTAGGAATACTTGAGGGTGATGTGATCATAAACAATTGTATAACCATGATGCTTCCATTCCTAGGGAGTGATGAAACGGGTCTGGATTTTAGTGACTCCTCTCAGTAGAAAAGTAATCTGATCTTGGTCTAAATGTTGGACATTGATCTGAATGTGATCCAGATGCAATAAGAAGATTAGGTTTGCGGTCTTGATTTAATCAAGAATCTATAGGAGGTCCGCAAGATCTGGATTTGAGATGTGTTCTCAATATCCAAGTCACTATACGTGGAATAATACAATCATGATGTCCTTATCTCAAAGTATCCACAGAGAAAGCGTATTATCCTTGAAAGAGTTCATGGATAATTTCATTGTTGATATGTGTATCCGAGCATTGAGAAAATGGATAATTAAATGTGATATAATCCTTATAAAATCTAAGAAAATATTTTGGCATACATATGTGCTCTCGACATTTAATCATGAATGACATGGTTCACTGCATTCTGCTGAATGGTGGCTCGATAAGAGATGATGTAGTCAAAATGTTTGAGTGCCTTCCTAAACCTAAGTCTTAAAGAGTTAAGGTGTATGTATATATGATGAGTGTCATCATATCACTATCTATACTCAAGTCATTCATAAAGCTTTATAATATTCATATTGTATGAATTAAATGAAGCATGTATAAATGTTGAAATACTCTTATATTAGAATCTTTTGATTTTAACATAAGAGATCCTTTGTCTTAAGCAATGGTTGTTTATAGATGAAGGGAGCACAGTGGAAGCATGGGTCAGATCCAGGTAGGAAGGAAAGTCAAAGAGTTAATTGTAATCTGTGACTTCCATATGACATCCAAAGAGTTGGATGAATGCTAATACTGCAACAAGCTGATGTATTGATAGTATAACTATCAAGTCTATCTAGGATCCTTAGAGAAGGACCCAGATAGTGCATTGAGATAATCTATGCCTAGATTTAATCATTGAAATTGACTTTCTTATTTGATAAGATCAAAGTCTAATAATTGTATCTCATTGTTCTAATAACACTTCAATTGGTTGCATATATATTAGAAGATTTGAAATTTTGATCTTAAGGTTTGATAATCATCTACATGGGAATTGATGCAATTATTGCAATAATTTCCATTGGATAGATGAACTTCATGATTTCAGTGAGAGAGCCCTTAGTCTTAGAGAATTTCTCTATGACCTAGATATTAGAATACACTCAGTGTTTATTTCTAAATGATGGGAATAAACATGAATTATGTAATAGATCTATCATAGAGTTATGATGGATATATTTCAGATAGTACTCTGACATCTGGAGGAATCTACTAAATTAGAGGATTAATGAATGGTTCATTAACATTTCCAATACCAAAAATTAAACCTTAACAATATCAATGGGAGGATGAAGATCATTTGTCAAATGATCTTGCATCAAGCCTTAGATTTATGTCTGCTGATGAGATCAATAGATTGGTGAGATATGAAACCTTAGAAGTCTGAAATTTCAAATCTTACATAATTGAATGTTGTATTCAAAGTAGAAAATGTCCGAAGCACCCTTCTTTGGGAATGGTGTAAGATGTCAAGGTATTCAAGATCTCATACATATTGATGTATGTAGATCATATATCATACTAAACATTAATAATATGTGATATCTATTGATGATTATTTGTGATATGAGATTTCTTCCCTTCACCCTAGAAACCTTTGAAATGTTCAAAGGTTTCACTATTTTGGTTTAGAACCAAATTTTGAAGGAAAATGAAAATGAATTTGATCTAATCTAGGTAGTAAGTACCTATTAGATGAATTCATGGAATACCTTATGGAGATATGAATATAATTCTTATCTCATTCCTCCTAATAAACCTAAACTCAATAAAGTTATATAGAGATACAATTGGATCATGTATGACATGATTTGATCAATGATAAATTTTAGCATAATTACCTATTAGTTTCTAGGTATATATGCAGTAGAGACTACAATATATATCCTTCATAAGGTACAATGCAAGTAAGTCGGAATCTTGCACAGTGCTACTTCATTAGGAAAATAAAGGATGGTATTGGATACCTAATTTATGACCTTAAGATTCTTAAAAGATTTTATATTTGAGAATGTGATTCTTATAGGATGAGACTCTTGAGAATCAAGATGAAAATGAAGTGAAGGAACTCATTTAATCTTGAAAAGATAATGTGGCTCCTGAAATCGGAAACTAAAAGGATAATTAAAGATGAAACACTCGTACGTCTTCAAATGAGTTTGAGGATGGATTCCATGCATCAGTTAAGTCTGACAATGAACTGAGTTCATGAGATGAAGCTTCTAAAGATCATGACATGGAAAGATCGATGTTAGCGATAAAGTCTAAAGTAGACTTCATATAAAGTGTTGTATATGGACCCTCGAGGATCCACCTATAGGGTTAAGAGCCGTTAAGGTGTAAATGGATCTTCAAGAGAATGAGGGAAACTGATGAGAAGGTAGAGACCTTCAAAGCATGGTTCGTATCCACAAGATACACACTGAAGAGAAGACATCGCTTGCGATGAGTCTTGCTCTCCAGTGTCCATGCTTAAAAATATCGCAATATTGCTAACTATAGCTACACAACTTGACTTTTGTCATCTTCAAGATGGAAGTCAAGATTGCATTTCTCTATGGATACCTCTCCGAGGATATTCATATGAATTAGCCCTAGTGCTTGATGATTGAGGAAAGCAAGGTGTGCAAGATGAAGTACTCCATCTATGGACTCAAATAAGCTTCTTGTAGTTGGAACATCGGATTTGATGAAAATATAAATGTTATGATTTCAGATAGAATCTTGATGAGCCATGTGAAGCTTAGTGGGAGTGCCATTGTGTTCATCATGTTAAATGTAGATAATATCCTAATCATTTGGAATGAGTTAAGGATAATAATAAGTGTTTTATTGACTGGCTATTCCATACCTTGAGATATGATCTCATGGATACCTCTTAGATCTTAGTTCTAAAAGTGTTCCAAAGAAAAGAGAAGAGGGTATTGGGACTATAGTGGTACACCATGGATATATTCCATCTTGGAAAATCCAAGTAAGGCTTCCTTCCCTTAAGATACGGTACTGACCTGTCTGAAGGGATAGCACCTCAAAGAGTTGAGGAGTCAATGCTAAAACCGCTTGCCCTTGTGCATCAGTTATGAGAAGCCGGGTGTATTCTATATATATATATATATATATATATAAACCAGATGTCTGCCATGTAGTGGGAGTAGTAAACTGTTTCTAAATCCTACTAAGGAAATAAAACACTTGATTACAGTTATAACAATATCTTCAAAGATTAAAAGACTTTAAAGATAGTGATCTCTAAGTCTTATCTTCAAGAAATTAAGACTTTATAGATGGAGATCTAAAAGGTCTTAACTGCAGATACCTTAGGAGATAGAGATCTCCAGGAATAAGAGTATCTTATAAGGATAACAGAAATGCTGGTTATAATAATAATTGAGCTATAGTGTCAAGGACACTATAACTAAAAATGTTGAGTAAAGGTTGCATAAGATGCAACATTCGCATTGGATGCGAGCATTGTTACTAGGAGATATGCAAGTGCAATAAAAGGACTTGGCGTAGTCTCTAGGAATAGAGTGAATGATCATCTTACCTAGATATTTTTCTAAATAGTTTATGATTGTCACATGAGTATAGGTTTAAAGATTAGTCCATTAATGGCTCTTTGGTCTAGTGGGAGATTGTTGGACATGCGAGCCCACGGCGAACCATTATGCAAAAATGTTATTGCAAATATCATGCCTTGATCTAAAATGAAGAATAATTAATTTGCATTTTAGGTCCCTTAGTACAATTAGGGTTATGTACCATGTCCATCTTAACGATCATACAACTGTTGATTCAATAATTGAATCATAGAGGTTGGTGCTTGGATGAATATCTAAAGAGTTAGATTGAGGACTCCTCAAGCACCATCAAATGATTATTAAGAGATGATCTCCATCTTCAGTAGGAGATGGCAATCCTTTCTCATTAGGATGATATCTGTCCGACCTCTTGATGCAGGTCCTCTGCATGGGAACAGAGATTCGGAGGTGTCAGATTAGTTAGGTCAAAGAGTTGACTTAATGAGATCCGGATAACCAAATTCATATATCGTATACTGTCAGATATAGGCACGCATCCTCTGACCATAGACAGATGTGTTACTATATGTTTGAGTATGTACATTTGGCAAACCAATAGGTTGATGACCTAATTAAGGTCTATACACCAACGTGGTGGTGTGCATGTAAGGGCATATGAGTAATGTGATCTCTCAAAGGGATCATAAAAGTTCATTACTGAACCGAAAGACATGAGCTCACTCATGAGATATTCGGAAGAATCAAATTCCATGCACGGTCATCTCGCTTTGGAAGTTAGATTGAATTTGTAGGTTTGGTATATGCTTTTGGAAAGTATATGATCAACACCTTGGTATGATATATGCTTTTGGAAAGTATATGATCAATACCAACTCCCAATAGTCAAATAAGAAACTTAATGATAAATCCCTGAAGTAGACAGTGTAAAAATGATCTTATACTACGGGTTTACTCTTGGTCTTCCAATATGTAGGATGTACAGGTATTTGGAATACCTGAGGATCATGTGATCATAAACGATTATATAACCATGACGCTTCCATTCCTAGGGAGTGATGAAACATGTATGGATTTTAGTGACTCCTCTCAGTAGAGAAGTGATCTAATCTTGGTCCAAGTATTGGAAAGTGATCTGAATGTGATTCAGATGCAATGAGAAGATTGGATCTCCGATCTTGATTTAATTAAGCATCTTTGGGAGGTCTGTAGGATCTGAATTTGAGATGTGATCTCAATATCCAAGTCACTATACAAGGAACAATACACTCGCCTTGTCCGTATCTCCAAGTATTCGCGGAGAAAGCGCATTATCCTTGAAAGAGTTCAAGGATAATTTCTCTGTTGATATAAGTCCCTGAGCATTGAGAAATTGATAATTAAATATGATTTAATTATTTTGAATAATATGAATTTAGTTCATATTATATGGAG
Organism: Ottelia alismoides; assembly: GCA_037367405.1. Classification (NCBI taxonomy): domain Eukaryota; kingdom Viridiplantae; phylum Streptophyta; class Magnoliopsida; order Alismatales; family Hydrocharitaceae; genus Ottelia; species Ottelia alismoides. Next base: position 198,258 of record JAZKJV010005152.1, on the reverse strand, counting down.
AGTTATCTAAGATAATTATATGTGATTTTGTTATCAAAAATGTAAGTAATGTGAATGTGATTCATGTTATTTGGGCACATGAGAATAGAGATCCAAGATGATTGAATGTGATTTAATTATCATGAACATGAATAATGTGGGTAGCACTATCCATATTAATCATATATATTATAAAAGTGATTTATAAAATGTAAGAGAGAGCTATTTGTAATTTACATTTGTTAATTAAATGTTGATGTGAATTGGATTCACATTGGACAATTAATTGAAAATGTAATTCACATTTTATTTTGGGTTGTGAATGTGATTCACAATTTTCCAATGGCAAGATTTCAATATTCACAAAATAATTATGAATTATTTTTATATAATAAATCACAACAAGTGTTGTTGTAAATATTTGAGACTTCCATGGAATAATGTAATCTCATGAGATTACATAAGATTCCCACCAACTCCCATTAGGAAAGGATGAGGCAATCTCCATTCCATAATCTCCAATGCATGATTGATTTAATTTGGGATTAATTTATATTGATTTATCAGTATACATTTAATCTTTATTAAATTAATTGTTGTTGTATTTTTACAATAAAATCTTGGCCATTGAAAGAAGCACAAATCAATCTCATCCATTAATTTTGTGTAGTTCGTGGATTGTGATCCATGGACTCCAAAAATATTATAAATAGAAGGGTAGCCCTAGCCTTTTGTCTTAGACAAGTTGGAGACAACAACATATGCTCTCTCTCTTTTTCTCTTTCTCTACATGCCATCTCTCTCTCTTGTGTCCGTCGACCATGATGCCCTAGAGAGAGTCGCCATCGCCGCAGTGTCGTGTCACCGTTATGCTACCGGATTATTTGCTCGTGGATCTCTATCTCCTTCGGTGTGCCTCATTCTGAAGAAGATGTTGGATCTCGTGTGACGAGATCAGGAGATTCCTAGCTTGGATCATCAACATGGATTGTGAGGAGCGCGTGTTTCATCAACGCGCTCGCAAGCATCTCCTCCGTTGGATCGGACTTGAGATAGGAGGTTCTTCGTTTAGAGACTTGATCGCAAACACGCTTCAAGAGGTAACCTTAATACTTGTTTGTGGCTTAGACTAAAAGATCCGAGAAGTGTTCTTGAATCATGTGGTTTCATCTCATGAAACTTTTTTAAATTCTGTTGCCTCGAACAACTAGTGCGACTAGTCACTCCCGATCGCATCGATGTGATCCTCATGCTTTTGTGATGTACTTAAGGACTTCACCATATCTTTCAGCTTTTTCATAATCGGGTGGTATATCTCATGTCTCTATATGACACGATCGATGCCGGAAGATCATGCGATTTCACTATCTCATTCACATACAATTCAGTAAGGCTCTCTGTAGACTAATCCAATCGAATAGATAAGAAATGTGCTGACTTAATTAAATGATCTACAATCACCCAAATAGTGTTAAAGTGATCCTTCTTTGTCATTGGCAACCTGATAACAAAATCCATGGCAATATGCTCCGATTTTCATTCAGGGATCTTTAGCGATTGCAGAAAAAACTGTAGACTTCTCGTGCTCAATCTTTACTTATTTACAAATAAGACATGTCGACAAAAAAATTGTAATGTCCTTCTTCATCTTTGTACACCAAAAATTTCGTTGTAAGTCCTTGTCCATCTTTGTTATGCCGGGATGAATGGTGTACATAGACCTGTGAGCCTTTTCAAGAATCTCTTGCCTCAAATCAATATTATATGGAACCCATAATCTAGCTGCAATGATCCATCTACCCCAATTGAGAAATCAGATCCTTCTTTCTGAGAGGCGATTATGAATTTTAGGAGGTCATTATCATCCTTTTGGGCTAGGATAACCTTCTCTACCAACGACAAGTGGATCATCATTCCAGCCATAAGAACTCTAGTATTCCTTTCAATAAAAGGGTTCTATTCCTCCAAGTCTCATTAGCTGCCATTATAATTTCATACTTGCAAGCTTCCCTTCATATTTCCTACTTAGGGCATCGACGACTACATTCGCCTTTCCTTGATGATAGTCAGTGAAAATATCATAGTCTGGCAAAAATTCCAACCATCATCTTTGCCTCATATCCAGTTCCTTCTTGAGAAAATATACTTGAGGTTTTCGTGATCGGTAAATACCTTAAATTTCTCTCCGTATAAATAATGATGCCAAATTTGTAGCGCAAAAACCACCACTGCAAGCTCTAAATCATGTGTCAGGTAGTTTCTTTCATTTTCCTTTAATTGTTGGGAAGCATAAGCCACAACTTTTCCGTGCTACATGAGGACACATCCCAAACCGAAGCCTGATGTATCAATGTAGACCACAAATTCACCACTACCTGATGATAGCGTGAGCACAGGAGCAGTCGTTAATATGTGCTTTAACTCTTGAAAGCTTTGCTCCCACTTTTGGGAACATTTAAACTTTACATCCTTTCTCAACAATCGGGTCAAAGGTAGGGAGATCTTAGAAAAATTCTGAATGAATCTCTTATAATACCCTGTCAATCCTAGAAAACTGCGAATTCCTAAGACATTCTTGGGTTGACTCCAATTCAAAACTACCTCTTCCCTTACGAGGTCTACAGAAATACCCCTCTTGGATACAACCTATCCAAGGAATGCGACTTCCTGTAGCCAAAAGTCACACTAGGATAATTTAGCATAAAGCTGGTGTTGCTGCAATATCTCAAGAACTAATCTAAGATGCACTCTATGTTGTTCCATATCGGCTGAATAAATCAAGATATCATCAACAAAGACAATCACAAACTTATCCAGGTATTCTCAGAATACCCTTTTCATCAACTCCATAAATGCAACAGGTGCATCTACGAGGCCAAAAGGCATCACTAGGAATTCATAGTACATGTATCTTGTCCTTAATTTGTCTTTGATATGTCTTCATCCCTAATCCTGAGTTGATGGTAACCAAATTGTAGGTCTGTCTTGAAGAAGATTGCTTCTTGCTGCATTTGGTCGAATAGATCATCGATGCGAGGTAACGGGTACTTATTTTTTATGATGACTTTATTCAAAGCTATGTAATCAATGTAGAGCCTAAGGGATTTGTCCTTCTTTTTATGAATAAGATAGGAGCACCCCAAGGGAAAATACTTGTTCTCAAGAACCCTTTATCTAATTGTTCTTGAAATTGTTTTTTCAGCTCATCTAACTCAGTAGGAGCCATCCTATATGGTGCTTTAGATATGGGTGTAGTACTCGATAGTACATCAATTGTGAAGTCAATCTCTCTTCTAGGCGGAAGACCCGGAAGGTCAGTGGAAAAACATCAGGAAATCTCGCACAACCTCCAATTCCTCAAGTTGCACCTTAGAGGGTTTTATGCTTATTATGCTAGCCAAATCAGTTGTGCACCCAATAGATCTCAATCGTTGTGCACTTAGTGCTGAGATAATCAACTGACTCCTCTTTTTGTCTCCATGAATGACAAGTTCTACCATATGTGATTTATTAAAAACCACCTTCTTTTGTCTGTAGTATATGGCTGCATAGTGCTCCCAAATCCAATCCATACCCAGAATAACATCAAAATTATTCATCTGAAGTAATATCAAGTTCGCGGGTAGATTGTGTCCTTCTACTAGGATAGGTACATCGGCCACGTAGGTACCCATCGACCATGTAGTACCCAAAATTATTATGGAAGTTCAGTAGCCTCAAAATTCAACTTATGGGTGAAGCGAAGAGAAATAAAGGAATGTGATGCACTAGAATCAAATAAAACATAGCTCAAATTATATGCGATAGAAAGTGTACCATCCACTGTAGAGTGCCCATCTTCCTCATCTCCAGTAGGTAGAGCGAACACCCTTCCTTTGACAATCTTCTTTTGATCTCCAGAGTTTCGTTCCTTCTTCTTGGGATAATCTCTAATGAAGTGACCTTCATGTCCGCAAGCCAAGCAAGCTCCTGTAAGCTTATAACTCTCTCTAGTGTGCCTTCTATAATAATGAGGGCATAAAGGATGCACATCTTGTCTTTTACGGTATTCTCGATATGTGGTTTCTTTCCATGATCCTTATCAAACTTGCTCTTCTTGTTCCCAGTAGTGTTGAACATGCAAGCCCTCATCGAGCCATTATGCAATAAATGTTATTGCAAATATCATTCTGTGATCTAAAATAAAGAATAATTAATTTGCATAATAGGTCTCTTAGTACAATTAGGGTTATTTACCATGGCCATCTTAATGATCATACAGTTGTTGATTCAATTGTTCAATCATAGAGGCTGGTGCTTGAATGAATATCTAAAGAGTTAGATTGAGGACTCACCAAGCACCATCAAATGATTATTAAGAGATGATCTCCAGCCTGAGTAGGATATGACAATCCTTTCTCTCATGGGCTGATATCTAACTGACCTCTTGATGTAGATCCTTTACATAGGAATAGAGTTTCAGAGGTGTTATATAAGTTAGGTCAAAGACTTGACCTAACGAGATCGAGATAACCAAAGATCTATGTCATATGTTGTCATGATATAGGCACGCATCCTCTGACCGAAGACATACGTATTACTATATGTTTGAGCATGTACATTTGGTAGACTGATAGGTTGATGATCTAATCATGGTCGATACATCGGCGAGCTGGTGTGTATACAAGGGCATATGAGTAATACGATCTCTCAAAGGGATCATATAGGTTCATTACTGATCCAGAAGACATGAGCTCACTCATGAGATATTGGGAATCAAATTCTATGCATGGTCATCTCGCTTTGGAAGCTTGAGTAAATTCATAGGTTTGATAAATGCTTTTGGAAAGTATATAATCAATACTTGGGTATGATATATGCTTTTGGAAGTATATGATTGATATCAACTCCCAGTGATCAAATGAGAAACTTAATGATAAAACTCTGAAGGAGACTGTTTAAATAAGATCTAAAACTGCGGGTTTATTCTAGGTCTTCCAGTACGTAAGATGTACATGTATTAGGAATACATGAGGGTGATGTTATGATAAACGATTGTATAACGATGAAACTTCCATTTTGAGAGAGTGATGAAACGGGTCTGGATTTTAGTGACCCCTCCCACTAGAGAAGTAATCTAATCCTAGTCCAAATGTTGGACAGTGATCTAGATGTGATTCATATAAAATAAGAAGATTTGATCCACGGCTTTGATTTAATCAAACATCTATGGGAGGTCCCCGAGATATGGATTTGAGATATGATCTCAATATCCAAGTCACTATATGTGCAACGTATATTCGCCCTTTCCTTATCTCCAAGTATTTACGGAGAGGGTACATTATTCTTGAAGGAGTTAAAGAATAATTCCACTAATGAATATATGTCCGAGCATTGAGAAAAAATGATAGTTAAATGTGATTTAATTATCATGAATAATATGAATTTGATTCATATTATTTGGTCATATAAAGAGAGTTATCTATGATAATTAAATCCGATTTGATTATAAAGATGTGAATAATGTGAATGTGATTCATGTTATTTGGGCACAAGAGAAGAGTCATCTTAGATAATTAAATATGCTTTAATTATCAAAGATATGGTTAATGTGGATAATCCCAATCCATATCATGGATATTATAAACAAGATTTATAATATATTGGAGAGACATAATTGTAAATAAAATTACAAATTATAAGTTATTGTGAATTGGATTCACAATAAATAATTAATTATAAATATGATTTACATATTATGTTGGATTTATCAATATGAATCATATTATCAATGACATGATTAATGCTTTCACAAATTTGTTGGTGGTTGTCCAGCTTGACCCATTCAAAGGGGGGCGACCAACCATTTTTTAGGGCGGTGGTTACCTCTCTTATTATTTATTTGTTATATTTGAAATTAAAATAAATTAATTTATATCTTGATAAAGGAATATAATTAATTTATTTTAATTAAACTAGTTGTTGTAAATTTGTAGCAACAAATCATGACCATTGCTTAATAACCTCTTAATCTAAACAGTTGGATTAAGAGGACACATGGATTGAGATCCATATACATCCAACTAGAACAAAAGGAAGGGTAGAACTTGCCTTTTAGACGATCATCATTTCAAGAGGAATTAAACTCTCTCCATATCTCTCTCTCTCTCTCTCTCTTATATCTATCCCCCTTTTTCTCTCTACCAATATTGTGGTTGTCCACATATTAACTTAGAGAAACTCATAGTCATTGGGATGTCGTTCTATTGCTAGATTGACTACTCGTGGATCTACGTCTCCTTCAGTGCACCTTGCTCGTGGAGAATACGTCGGATCTCATGAGGCCAGATCAGGAGATTCGTCGCTTGGATCATCAACTTGGATTGTGATGATTACATTATATACTGGTAAAATATACTCAAATTAAGAGAAGAATAAGCATAATAGTTGATGTATACACTTCAATCTCGCATATATCACATTTTATTTATTCCATACATACAACAGAGAAAACCGCCGTAATTACACAAAATCGATCAAACCACTGCATAAATCGACAGATTATGGTTATATATCCGGATAAAATATTCTCGAAAATATCTATTTGCATATTATTTATAGATTATATGGTGAGATTATGTTTAATACTAAGATTGATGATCATTCATGTTAAATCATTAAAATATAACTTAAATAATTATCTGTATAAACTAAATAAATCGTATTTATAATTATTATAGTAAGGGAGAAAATAAATTCCATTGGATTTATATAGCGTTAAAACTAATCAAAAGAACACTACATTGTTACAAATACATTGTTTCCCTTTACATTTTATATGGGATTGAAATGGGAGGAGAATTTGTGCAAAATACCCAAGTAATTCTTAAGTGCATAAAGCACTCCTCCTATACCTTCCCTATCCCCATGCATGTATTTAATTTTATCTTTATGTGCATATGATAAATTATTTCTCTTTATTGTAGGAGGAAGGTGTCGCAGACTCCATCTATAAAAGAACACTCCACGCCAAGGCCTCTCATCCCAGACACCCCACGACAAAGGAAGCCATCACTCACGTCCCCGCTCTCCCAATATGCAACTCATGTCCCCTCTCCCCCTTCCCATGCGTACGTGAAGCTCTCCCTCATGAGTCCACTTCTCACGCACTATCTCTCTCCATTCCCATCTCTCCCTCTCACGTTCTCTCTCAATTTCCATGCAACAACCCCGCTACCTCACGCATCTCTCCAGCACGCTCTCCTCGCGTGCACGGCGAGCAGCAACAGCTCCCCCTCACGTGCGCGGTCAAGCGGTTGGACCTCCATGTGGGCCTTGTCCTTCCCGCGCCTGTCAGTCACCTCCTCGACGTACTCACGCACCCCCCTACACACCTCCTCGTGCGAGTCGTGTGTCCCGTACGCAACCTCCTCCTGTTACGCATTCCAGCCCACACGTTCGCCATCTTCCTTGCGTGCACATCTGCGGCCATCTACACGGGTACTCCTCCTCGCGCACCTCCTCGCGTGACCACCAACCCGCACCACCGTCTCCATCGTTGTCACATCCGTTCTGGATTCCGAAAGCTCTAAGAGATAAGAATTCCTTGCTCGTTTTTATATTTCTCTTGCATTTTGTTATATTAGTTGCTCTTGTTTAAGTTAAAATTGATGGAACACTTATTTGGTAATGTCTTTTATGTACTTTAGTTTGTCTCTGGATACATGTATTACAACTCTCACATCTTTTATTATATTTTGTAGTATTGCAAGTGATTCTTATTTCTTCTAAAATTAAATTGTGATTCAGTCCTCACTTTCTTATTTAGTTGCATTCATGCCCTCATTTGTTTATTTTAAGTTCTAGCAAATAATTTCACCATAGATCGCATTTTCTCTCCAAGATTTCATAATATTTTTTCTCTCGTCATCATATATTAAGATTCGATTTAAGTTTGAAGAAGAACAAATGTTGTGAATTTGTTTGGTCTATGTGGATTCAATCTTCTACGTGCCTCGTACATTTTTTTTCTGTAACCGATCATACTTGTAGTTGTAATTTTATTTGTTTGATTATGGTTTTTCGTGGAACAACAATGGCGTGGTAAAACCACCTTCTTAAACCACGTAAAATAACATACAGATTGTGAGGAGCATGCATTTCATAAATGCGCTCGCAAGCGTCTCCTCCGTTTGATCGGACTTGAAACAAGAGGTCTCTTCGTTTAAAGACTCCATCGCAACCACGCTTCAAGAGTTAATCCTAATACCCATTTGTGGTTTAGATGAAACGATCCAAGAAGTGTTCTTGGATCATGTGGTTTCATCATTCAAAACTATTTTTAAATTCTGCTTCCCTGAGCACCTAGTGTGACTAGTCACTCCTGATTTCATATGATACGATCATTACACTTCTTTGATGTACTTAAAGCTCTTCCCATAACCTTCAAGTGGTATTAGAACCAGGTTGGAGGTTATGGCTATGATACATAATCCTAAGATGACATAGGCATTTTCGATTGTGCGAATTTTTATTGCATTTTATTCACGTAACTCTATTTTGTATGATTTCCCCCCCCCCCCCCCCCCGTTTAGGTGCTCTAAAACGTAATTTTATTTTGAATTATGTTCACAATCTTATTAGCAATCCGTAGGACTTGAGTTTGTGTGATTTGGAATCTATTTTCTCACGTTATGATCGTTTTAGTAGACATGTGTCCACTGTTATGGGAATGGTATTTTAGAAAGTAATCAAGATATAACCATAGTTTTAAAATACCTACAAATGCATGTCTATCTCCTAAATTCTGTTGCAAATCGAATTAGCAAATGAAAGAAATTTAGTTTGCTTGATTTGGAGTTTATTTGTTCAAGATTTGTTTGTTTTAATAAGCATGTATCATTGTTGGAAAATCAACAAATTTGAATAAGAATCTTGTGATTGTCATTAAATTAATTCATGGAAATTAATGGTTAATCTTCTGAAATATTTATTTGTTGAATATTTGTGAAATATTTAATAAAGATAATTATTTTGAATGGACATAACTAACATGATAAGATAATTGATCTTGATCGATTTGGTTATAATGAACTTTCCAACAAACATTAATACTTGAATAGGATTGGGGATTTGTTTAGCAAGTCTTTTTATACTATGAATCAAAATGATTTTTATAAATGTTATATGATATAACGTCTGTTGAAAGAGTTAATATCATCTCAAATACAATATGATCAAATCACATTATCCTAACTTGAGACAAATATGGTGTCTAGTCGAGGATCGTTGGGGTAGCAGGTTGTTCCGTGAGTGGTCTGTCCCACATCCTGTGTCTAATGTCCATGATAATGGGTAAGGAAATGATAATGCTTGAAATGATCATGACGTATTTTTCTAATTATTAAAATTTGAATAATATGTATTTTGAGATTATACCATCCTTCAAGTAACAATCAAGATTATTGTTGGTTGTTTGAATTGGATTGATAATTGATTGAATATGATTAAATTACTTATATCTAATTAAACTATATTATGAATAGAGTAGTATTTACCTTGGAAGAATTAATTATGTGAATATGATTCATAATAATTAATTAAAAATTTAATGGGATATGGAGGATCACATAAGTGACATCTATGGTCTCCCGTCAAGGCGAAGAGTTCCGTCGTCATGGATTGTATGTAGGAGACGTCTGTCCGAAGTGATAGCTCCTACATACAAGCGCACTTGGATCAGGTTCTTTGCTTCTTGAAAGAGTAAGCAATATGCGTAGTGACCCCAATATCGAGTTCTCATATTATTGGGGCGATATTGGATTGCGCATAATGAGTGCTAATCATGTGGACGGTTGGTTCAATTAACGACGGGTCAACATCACTTTAGAGGTGGTGGTCTGGATGTTAAAGATCGAATTGAGTAATGCAAGTTGGACTTGGAAGATGGAATGAGTCCCGCTTCTTTTTATCTGAGTAACAAGCTCTCATTATACTATGTATACTCCAGTCTTTCATGAAACTTCATAAGATTCATATTGTATGAATTAAATAAGGCATATATAGATGTTGAAATATTCTTATATTGAAATCTTTTGAGTTTAAAATAAGTAATCCTTTGTCTTAAGCAATGGTTGTTTACAGATGAAGGAAGCGTAGTGGAAACATGAGTCTGACCCAAGTAAGAAGGAACGTCAAAGAGTTAACTGGTACTTCTATAACATCGAAAGAGTTAGATGGATGCTAATACTGCAAAAAGTCGATGTATTGATAGTATGACTATCTTGACTATCTAGGATCCTTAGAGAAGGACTCGGATAGTGCATCGGAATAATCTACATCTATAAAATAACTGATATTGACTTGCTTATTATATAAGAACAAAGTCTAATAATTGTATCTTATTCTTCTTATAACACTTGCAATTGGTTGCCTATGTTTTAGAAGATTAGAAAATTTGATCTTAAGGTTTAATAGTCATCCACATGGATGTTGATGCAATTGTTGCGACAATCTCCACTAGATAGATAGATTACATATTTTTAGTGTGAGAGCCCATGCTATTAGAGAATGTCACTATGATCTAGATATTAGAATACATTCATTATTTATTTCTAAATGGAAATAAACATGTACTCTAGAATAGATCTATCATAAAGAGTTATGATGGATATATTTCAGAAAGTAATCTAACATCTAGAGGACTCTACTTAATTAGGAAATTAATGAATGGTTCACTAATATTTCTAAATACTAAAAAATTAAACTTTGAAAGATCAATATGAGGACAAAAATCATTTGACAATGATCCGACATCAATCCATGGACATATTCTATTGATGAGATCAATATACTAGTAAGATATTGAACTTTAGATTGTCTAAAGATTCAAGACTTACATACTTATAAATAGTTTGTTCAAAGAAAAAATATCCAAGTGCACCCTTCTCTAGGAATGGTGTTAGATGCCAAGAAATTCAATATCTCATACATATTGATGTATGTGGATCATCTATATCGTAATAAACATTAATGATATGTGATATATGTTAATGATTTTTATGATATGAGATTTCTTCCCTTCACCTTAGATACCTTTGAAATGTTCAAAGATTTTATTTTTTCGATTTAGAACCAAATTCTGAAGGAAGATGAAATGAATTTGGTCTAACCTAGGTAGCCTCTACCTATTAGATGAATTCAAGGAATACCTTATGGAGGAATGAATATCATTCCTATTTCACTCATCCTAATACACCTAAACTCAATAGAGTTGTAAGGAGATGTAATTGGATCATGGTGACTGATGAACCTCAGTTTCATCATCTTTATTTCTTATAATTAACCCCCTTGCTTAAGGTTTTGTCAATAAATCCCTGTTAATGTCCTATAATTAACAGAGTCCTTAATAAATTAAAAACCACAAAAAAATGGCAAAACAAAAATCAGTGGTATTTTTAGACTTAAAAATAACTTCAAAAATATTTCGGGCCCTTGTTTGATCTCTTCTCCAGTTTTGGTCAACATGAAACTTGTAGATCTCGTTAAGATCTACAACTTTCATGTTTTGAGTTTTCTCAAATTCGGCCATCTTGGCCCTCATAAATCAATAATTCTCTCAAATAAATCTGATTGGGCCACGTGGCCTATTCTGGGGGCTCCACGTGGCCCGCTCCTTCTTGCAGGATCCGCCACCAATTCTGGCCGTTAGATCTCCTCCTGAGATCCAACGGCCTCCAGCTCTCCACGCCCGCTGCTCTCTCTCGACCATCTGATCATCTTAGCCCTCAATCCACACCGCTCGTTGGCGCCTTAAACAGAGCGCGCCACGTGGCGCAGTGTAGTCCACTTGATTGCGCCCCGGATCCTCTGATCTGATCCGCTTAATCCATGCCCTATTCCTAACCGCTCGATCAACCTCCATCTCTCATCACCACCCTCCGATAGCGCCTCGCTCTCGATTCGCCACGTGGCAGCTCCATCTGCCATCGATCGCTCCGTCCCCCGATCCGATCCACACCGTCACTTAACGCCCAATTATCAACCGTTGGATCTCCAGATCCAACGGTTGAGATGCATCGTCAACCTCCCGTCCGCCTCTTTCCCCACGATCACCACCTCACGCGGAAGTCTCCCCCTTCCCATTATCGCCGACTTCTCCGACTACATCTTCCCTCTCAAACCAACCCACGACCGAGCCCCATCATCCCTCTACTCCGCGCATACCTCCACGACCCATAACTCCCTTCCAGTCGTCCCATGATCGCCTCGCAAACCACGACACCACTCATCGGCTCCGTCATTAACCATCTTCAAATACACCGGTCTCCCCTCCATTTCAAACCGTCCATCTTTACACGGGGAGGCGGAGGAGGGCTGGGCCGCTCCCCGCGTAAAGATGGACGGTTTGAAATGGAGGGGAGACCGGTGTATTTGAAGATGGTTGATGACGGAGCCGATGAGTGGTGTCGTGGTTTGCGAGGCGATCATGGGACGACTGGAAGGGAGTTATGGGTCGTGGAGGTATGCGCGGAGTAGAGGGATGATGGGGCTCGGTCGTGGGTTGGTTTGAGAGGGAAGAGGTAGTCGGAGAAGTCGGCGATAATGGGAAGGGGGAGACTTCCGTGCGAGGTGGTGATCGTGGGGAAAGAGGCGGACGGGAGGTTGACGATGCATCTCAACCGTTGGATCTGGAGATCCAACGGTTGATAATTGGGCGTTAAGTGACGGTGTGGATCGGATCGGGGGACGGAGCGATCGATGGCAGATGGAGCTGCCACGTGGTGAATCGAGAGCGAGGCGCTATCGGAGGGTGGTGATGAGAGATGGAGGTTGATCGAGCGGTTAGGAATAGGGCATGGATTAAGCGGATCAGATCAGAGGATCTGGGGCGCAATCAAGTGGACTACACTGCGCCACGTGGCGCGCTCTGTTTAAGGCGCCAACGAGCGGTGTGGATTGAGGGCTAAGATGATCAGATGGTCGAGAGAGAGCAGCGGGCGTGGAGAGCTGGAGGCCGTTGGATCTCCGGAGGAGATCTAACGGCCAGAATTGGTGGCGGATCCTGCAAGAAGGAGCGGGCCACGTGGAGCCCCCAGAATGGGCCACGTGGCCCAATCAGATTTATTTGAGAGAATTATTTATTTATGAGGGCCAAGATGGCCGAATTTGAGAAAACTCAAAGCATGAAGGTTGTAGATCTTAACGAGATCTACAAGTTTCATGTTGACCAAAACTGGAGAAGAGATCAAACAAGGGCCCGAAATATTTTTGAAGGTATTTTTAAGTCTAAAAATACCACTGATTTTTGTTTTGCCATTTTTTTGTGGTTTTTAATTTATTAAGGACTCTGTTAATTATAGGACATTAACAGGGATTTATTGACAAAACCTTAAGCAAGGGGGTTAATTATAAGAAATAAAGATGATGAAACTGAGGTTCATCACCCCCCTATACTTAAACTATGTTCGTCCTCGAGCATTAAAAAGAATGACTAAGTTGGATTAACCCCCTTGTGCATGTGAATACAGGATCCAATCTGATCAAGTCGACTCGGCTTCAGAGATCCAAAATTTTAGAGTTCAACCCAGCCTTAATCAAGAGGCTTCCAATTCCTCTATTTCTCTAGACTCTCTCTGATGTACATATAAACTAAAGGATATGAAGTTTAGTGTTGACTGCAATTCTGAGAGTAGAGTCAATTCGTCACCCAAAATCTTGGTCCGAGAAAATCTCCTAAGGACCTAATCCTCAGCACTAGGGAATAAATCAAATCTTGCATTCAGTCCACCGTCTCTTTAGTTGTCAGACTTAGAAAATGTAGATGGCAGGCCAGAAATGGAGGGCATGGGATTGTGTCAATTCTTCTCTCCCTCTCATTGGAACAAGGATTCTCTCTAGTGCCTTTTTACGCAACACATTTTTTTGGTGTTGATCAGTGCGTCCGTCAAGAGAAGTTGGAGCCGTCTGCACTTGTTTTCCTGGGAGTACACCGGGGTGTGTCTCTTTTGAGTACCTATCGTACCTTCGACACCCAGACTTGTAGCATTTACGATGCAGAGCCCTTTTTTGGTGCAAGCCCGACTCCTGGTCCTAATAGCGGTGGTCCAAGTGGACACTTTGAAAAGTTTGGGAGCGCTCGCCTTTGGAGGAAGCTCTTTGATATGTAACTTTTGGTGGAATGAGAGCTTTTCTTTGATTTTCACTGACTTGTATAATTGGTGGCTAGCTCCACTGCTTTTACCAAGAGTTGGCGCACACTGATCAATAATTTTTTATTTATTTCACACCCTGGCACTTAGGTCAATATCAAGAGATTAGTATAAGAATCAAGTTCTCATACTGGCTAATATTGCTGACACTCAGGTTTCATGAAGCCTCCAAAGATTTTATCCCATCCTCGAGCATCATTAGATCAAATCCAAACTCGACTTCCTCATCCCAATCCCTAGGGTGAAAAATCAACTCATCTCATCTAAAACTGCAGTCGTGCATGTGATGTGCTGATCTTATTCTTTCTATCTGAGACTAAGCATGGAATATAACATGCAAATCTAGAAACTTAGGGGATTGTGGCTGATTAAGTCTAAGACCCTGATGGCTAAGGCTGGTTAACCTAAAATCTCAAAGACTTCTAAAAGCTAAGTCTTCTTGACCAAATTAGATCCTGGTTGAGAGTGAAAGTATAGAGGACTAATCCAACTTCTTCATTCAAAAACAAGACACTTTTTTTTTAACTTCAAGAGATATTAGAACTTTCTAAGCTCAATTGAGCATCCGCAATTCAGCCAGTATGGATGTAAGTACAGGCCGAAGCCCGTTGCTTGAGGACGGGGCCTTGCGCGATGTCCTCTAAACCATCCAATCTGCTAAGGGCGAACCCTCACTGAATGCGGCTGACTTAATTGGGTTTAGTAGTGACCAATGACTCTTAAAGGATTTTTAGGATTTTTCTGATTTTTATGGATTTTAATAAAGTTAAAACACAAGTTAAACTCAACTTTCCTTGTAAAGAGATGGCGATTTTTCAAAACCCATGTTACACAAAATAAAAATTTTCAAAACATTTTCAAAAAATCATTTTCAAAAATATTTTTATAAAAATAGCGTAACATAGTATCGAAAAGCCGCGAAATCACTTGAGTTCTCTTAGTCCAAAGAATTTTACCTTAGCCAAAAAGTTTTTAATTTTTCAAAATTTTCAGATTTATAGCTAAAGTAAATATACGGTATATACGGTATACCCCCCTATACTTAAACTTTGCTATGTCCTCATAGCACTAGATGTTACAAGTACATAGGTCCATTTAAATATAGAAGAATATACAGGAGCTAAGAGGGGCTCCCCCTGAAAAAAGATACTTAGGTTAGAAATAACCTAAGTATAAAGGCAAGAAAGGAAGAGTAGAGAAAATCACGCGGACTCGGGTCCCCCCTATACTTAGGCTGAGATTAGCCTAGGTATAAAGATGGGAATTTATGTTGGAAGGGACCCAAGGTGAACGAAGAAGAGGAATGAATTTACAAGTGAGCGGTTGAATCTTAAGAGATGAAATGGAGGGACTAAGGTTCTAGGGTGTGTGTCGCAACAAAGGCTCAATTCAAGCAAGCAAACCCTTAGTTTCACCAACTCACACATGAAACCAACCAAGGTTGGTCGATTATCTTGTCGGTTTTATTGGTGATTAAACGTTAGATAATTACGCGAAGAAAATGTGAATTGAAAATCAAGGCGTATTCGCGGGTGTTGCTCTCCCAAAACCAAATTTTACTCCATTTTTGGTTGACTTGCAATTAACAGTCCCAATTTTATTTTAAATTATCACTGAATTAAGGTTATCACATCAATCAGAAAATCATCGTCTACCGTTCATTCCATTTTCCATTAATCCTAGGTGATCAATCTAGGAAATGAAAGCCGTGAAAAACATGTATTCGATGAAGAAAAACGCGATCTAGGCTAAGCGAGAAATCATGCAGTGATCTGACGATAAAAGCCGCGAAAAAAAACTGGGGCCGTTTTGAAAATCAAATCCAACATGTATGCAAGTCGAAAAAAGCCGCACCTAATCATGCATCTATTAGCGGTGATTGATCTTCATTAATTTTAGCTAAGTGATGCGAGATTAAGTGCGTCTACATTTAAAGTGTGTCCTACCTACGATCAAGCACGTAAAAATATGGAAAAAATTAAAAAGAGCTTGGAGAGCCGCGTGCCTAAACCTAGGTCGACACTCAAGTGGGGACGATCCCCACACAACCACAATCGTTCGATTACACACGCGAGTCTTCGAACGAAGACCGTTATAAAAGACGAATTATTAAAAATATATTGCAACAAAAAAACGCGACACATTTTTTTTTCTTTTCTTCCTCCTTTGCTCCAAGCATGCTCCTGCGGCTCCTCGCAGCGGGGAACGTCCTGCTCCTCGCCTCCTTGATCCATCAAAGGCCCTGCCACAAAAACAATGATTAGATATCAAAAAGGAAAGAAAAACTTTATATGCAAAATATGTGGTTAATTGACCTATCAAAAGGAACACTAAATTAAACACACAAAAATCCAAAAAATATAAGAAATGAGCCGTGTCCCCGGCAACGGCGCCATTTGACGAACCGCAAAATCGACCCTTTAATAATGCTAAATTAGCACTTGGAAATGTCGGAGCAGTCGGGCCGATTCTGGTTGTCAAAAGATCACCTCATTTAAAGATATGCGATGATAAATCAAAATGAGGTGATCGTTATTTATTTTACTTGGCAAGAAACCAAGGTCGAACTCAGGGACACGAGCCTCTCTCGTATTGATCGGATTTCAGTTTGTTTAACTAAGCGTAGAATTAAAGCATATAGGTCAAATCATGCATACATGACAAGACAATGTATTAAAATAAAGTAAACATGCATTTTTTTTATCAATTTTAATAATGCAAATAAAAGATCTTGCAAAGCGAATGAAATGCCCCAAAATCGTGGTCACTTGAGCCATAGAAAAAAAATGCGAGTTAAACTGAGTTGGCATTAAGAAGCATTCCACATTTAATAAGCAAATGAGCATGTCAACTAAAGCATTCAGGACACTTAGATAATAGAATAATACACTACTGATCTTAGTGTCAAATCTAAAATTTAAGCACGCCATAATGAAGAGGATGAGAAGAGCTTCAAAATGAAACTGAAATCAACTCGATTGGAGCTATGTAGCTCAAGATATGCACGAAAGAAAGCAGGGGCATAAATGCAAGAAAACATGAAATGATAACTACAAAAAGGTCCCTGGGAAGGACTAAAAAGTAAATAAAAGAAATCTGAGGTCTTCCCTGTAAATTAACCATAAGCGCGGAGACCTTTTTGCAAATTTGGAGAAGTTCAAGGGCAGCTCTGCAATTTACCCAGAATAGCACGTGCGAGGCACGTGCTATCTAGGCTCGGAAGGAGGCTCGCAGAGGCTTGGTTGCTGCTTCGGCTAGGCTCGGGGGGTCCGAAGCTCTAGCAGGCTCGATGGAGGCTCGGGAGCAACCGAACCTGGAGGCACGGAGATGAAGGCTCGGGCGCGTTCTGGTGATGCCACGTGGCTCCATCGTGGTCCATTGGATCGAACAGATCCAACAGCTGAAGAAGTCGATGACGTGGCCGCTTCTGGACCGTTGGATGGTCACCGGGGGTGGACCATCCAACGGTAGCTGCTCTTCTCCCTCGGCCGAAGGCTGGCGGCGTGTTCTGGGCTCCGGCGAAGGAGGCTCTCCTCCGCCGCTCCTTCTCCATCGGTGTGGTCTTCCCCGAAGCTCCCTAAGTGGTCGTCGAGGAAGCCCGGAGCTCGGGGAAGGTCCATAGGCAACTGGCGTCGCTCGTCGGAGCTCGGATGGCCACCGCGACGTCGATGAAGTCTGCTCCGACTTGGCTCCGGCCATTGATGCTCACGAAGACCTGCAGCGTTAGACACATAGCCGAAGCAGACAGAAGATGTGCGTGCATGCATGGAGTGAGGTGGGAGCTCATCGGGGACGGAAAAGGTGGAGAGCTCGGAGCTCCTCTACCGCGAGGGCGGAGGAGGTGGGTCGGAAGTGACTGAGGGTTTGGAGGAAGGAGACGGTGAGCGGAGGGTCTCACCGAGGGAGGGGTCGTCTTCGCTCGATCCTCTCGCCTCCCCCTGTCACGGGGAGGCGGAGGAGGGCTGGGCCGCTCGGAAGGAGGCTCGGCAGAGGCTTGGTTGCTGCTTCGGCTAGGCTCGGGGGGTCCGAAGCTCTAGCAGGCTCGGTGGAGGCTCGGGAGCAACCGAACCTGGAGGCACGGAGACGAAGGCTCGGGCGCGTTCTGGTGATGCCACGTGGCTCCATCGCGGTCCATTGGATCGAACAGATCCAACAGCTGAAGAAGTCGATGACGTGGCCGCTTCTGGACCGTTGGATGGTCACCGGGGGTGGACCATCCAACGGTAGCTGCTCTTCTCCCTCGGCCGAAGGCTGGCGGCGTGTTCTGGGCTCCGGCGAAGGAGGCTCTCCTCCGCCGCTCCTTCTCCATCGGTGTGGTCTTCCCCGAAGATCCCTAAGTGGTCGTCGAGGAAGCCCGGAGCTCGGGGAATTGCTCCCTAGATAGCACGTGCCTCGCACGTGCTATTCTGGGTAAATTGCAGAGCTGCCCTTGAACTTCTCCAAATTTGCAAAAAGGTCCCCACGCTTATGGTTAATTTACAGGGAAGGCCTCAGATTTCTTTTATTTACTTTTTAGTCCTTCCCAGGGACCTTTTTGTAGTTATCATTTCATGTTTTCTTGCATTTATGCCCCTGCTTTCTTTCGTGCATATCTTGAGCTACATAGCTCCAATCGAGTTGATTTCAGTTTCATTTTGAAGCTCTTCTCATCCTCTTCATTATGGTGTGCTTAAATTTTAGATTTTACACTAAGATCAGTAGTGTATTATTCTATTATCTAAGTGTCCTGAATGCTTTAGTTGACATGCTCATTTGCTTATTAAATGTGGAATGCTTCTTAATGTCAACTCAGTTTAACTCGCATTTTTTTCTATGGCTCAAGTGACTACGATTTTGGGGCATTTCATTCGCTTTGCAAGATCTTTTATTTGCATTATTAAAATTGATAAAAAAAATGCATGTTTACTTTATTTTAATACATTGTCTTGTCATGTATGCATGATTTGACCTATATGCTTTAATTCTACGCTTAGTTAAACAAACTGAAATCTGATCAATACGAGAGAGGCTCGTGTCCCTGAGTTCGACCTTGGTTTCTTGCCAAGTAAAATAAATAACGATCACCTCATTTTGATTTATCATCGCATATCTTTAAATGAGGTGATCTTTTGACAACCAGAATCGGCCCGACTGCTCCGACATTTCCAAGTGCTAATTTAGCATTATTAAAGGGCCAATTCTGCAGTTCGTCAGTGACATGATTTGATAAATGATGAATATTAGCATAATTACCTCTTAGTTTCTAGGTATATATGTAGTAGAGATTGAGAATATCATACAGTTGTTGATTCATATAGTTATTGATTCAATATTAGGGCTATGTACTATGGCCATCTTAATGATCATACAATTGTTGATTCATATAGGTTGATGCTTGGATGAATATCTAAAGAGTTAGATTGAGCACTCATCAAACACTGTCAATGATTATTAAGAGATGTTCTCCAACCTGAGTAGGAGATGTCATTCTTTTCTCTCATGGGATGATATCTAACCAACCTCTTGATGTAGGTCCTCTGCATAGGAATAGAGATTTGGAGGTATTAGATAAGTTAGGTCAAAGAGTTGACACAACGAGATCGAGATAACCAAAAACCTATATCGTATACTATCACGATATAGGCACGTATCATCTGGATGGAGACAAATGTATTACTATATGTTGAGTATGTAGATTTGGCAGACCGATAGGTTGATTATCTAATCAAGGTCTATACACCGAGGAGCTAGTGTAAATACAAGGGCATATGAGTAATACGATCTCTCAAAGGTATCATACAGGTTCATTACCGATCCAGAAGACATGAGCTCACTCATGAGATATTGGGAATAGAATTCTATGCATGGTCGCCTCTCGCTTTGGATGTTTGAGTGAATTCGTAGGTTTGATATATGCTTTTGGAAAGTATATAATCAATACTTGGTATGATATATGCTTTTGGAAAGTAAATGATCGATACCAACTCCCAATGATCAAATGAGAAACTTAATGATAAAACCTTGAAGGAGACTGTTTAAATAAGATCTAAGCTACGGGTTTACTCTAGATCTTCCAGTACGCAGGATGTACATGTATTAGGAATACATGAGGGTGATGTGATCATAAACGATTGTATAACCATGACACTTCCATTCCGAGGGAGTGATGAAACAGGTCTGGATTTTAGTGACTCCTCTCACTAGAGAAGTAATCTAATCTTGGTCCAAATGTCGGACAATGATCTGGATGTGATTCAGACAAAATAAGAAGATTAGATTTACGGCTTTGTTTTAATCAAACATCTATGGGAGGTCCCCGAGATCTGGATTTGAGATTTGATCTCAATATCCAAGTCACTATATGTGGAACGTACATTCACAATGTCCTTATCTCCAAGTATCCACGGAGAGGGTACATTATTCTTGAAAGAGTTCAAGAATAATTCCACTGATGAATATGTGTTTGAGCATTGAGAAAAATTGATAGTTAAATGTGATTTAATTATCATGGATAATATGAATTTGATTCATATTATTTTGTCATATAAGGAGAGTTATCTACGATAATTAAATTTGATTTAATTATAAAGATGTGAATAATGTGAATGTGATTCATGTTATTTTGGCACATCAGAAGAGTCATCTTAGATAATTAAATGTGATTTAATTAGCCAAGATATGATTAATGTGGATATCTGTATCCATAATAATCATTGATATTATAAATATGATATATAATTTATTGGGGAGATTTAATTGTAAATAGAATTACAAAATATATGTAGTTGTTGGATTCACAATAAACAATTAATTCTAAATCTGATTTACATATTATGCTGGATATATGAATATGATTCAGATTTATCAATGGTATGACTGATGTTTTCTCAAATTTAATTTGGAATTATTTTTGTGAAGCTAAATGCAATAATAGTTGTTGCGTTTTAATATATATAATAAATATATATTAAGGATCGCAAAATCACCAACAAAGGTGGTCGTCCACCTTAACCAGTTCAAAATGGGGGAGGACCACCTTTTTGGGGGGATGGCAGTTTCCTCCCTTATTATCCATTTATTATATTTGAAATTAAAATGAATTAATTTGTATCTTGATAAAGGGATATAAATAATTCATTTTAATTAAATTAGGTGATGTAAATTTGTAGCAACAAGTGATGGCCATTGATTAATAACCTCTTATCTAAATCGTTTGATTAATAGGGTACAAGGATTGAGATCCATATACATCCAACTAGTATAAAAGGAAGGATAATCCTTGCCTTTTAGGTGATCAACATTCCAAGAGGAACTAAACTCTCTCCATATCTCTCTCTTATAGCTGCCCTCCTTTTACTCTCTATCAATATTGTGGCCATCCACGTATTGACTTAGAGAAACTCATAGTCACCGTGATAGCTTTATGCAGTCGGATTGGCTACTCGTGGATCTCTGTCTCCTTTGGTGCACCTCGCTCGTAGAGAAGACGTCAGATCTTGTGAGACGAGATTAGGAGATTTGTTGCTTGGATCATCAACTTGGATTGCGAGGAGGACATGTTTCATCAACGCGCTCGCAAGTGTCTCCTCCGTTGGATTGGACTTGAGACAGGAGGTTTCTTCAATTAGAGACTTGATGAATCTCCATTTAATCACCTTTATTCTATCATTTTGGCCTTAAAAACCCTAGTAAATGCATGTAAATACCCTTAATTTGAGCAAATTAATATTCATTCTTTATTGCACAAATATTGTATAAAATACTGTTTTAAATGCCAAAGGTATAGAATAAAAAAAGGAAAAAAAATAAAATATCAAATACATTTTATGATCCCAAACTCTGAGACCTAGGCATCTTGATGACTAAGTCGACAAGGAATAAAGTAGGGGGAGATAACAGCCAAGAATATAATAAAATTCCCATTTATTTATTCCTTGTTTATTTACTTTTTGGGACCTATTTTATTTTCCACTTTTTATACACCAAATAAAAAAACTTTGTACATGAAAGTTGTAGACAATAAAATGTAAAAAAATATGAAATTAATTTCAC
This sequence comes from Ottelia alismoides, assembly GCA_037367405.1. Lineage (NCBI taxonomy): Eukaryota > Viridiplantae > Streptophyta > Magnoliopsida > Alismatales > Hydrocharitaceae > Ottelia > Ottelia alismoides. Next base: position 176,059 of record JAZKJV010005152.1, on the reverse strand, counting down.
ACAAAAATAATACATAGTGTAAAAGTTATACTCTAAATAAAAATCCAAAATCCCAACTTCCCAGAACCATACCTCCTAAATAAAAACTCAAAATATATCAAAATCACAATAATTGTATATAACTTTTACTAAGCTATTTAATGAGGGTGGTTTCATATTTTTTGGAGTTGAAGTCTGAAAGTTAGATTTTGGACCCCTATTGTATAATATACCCAATTAAAATATTCATTTTATTTATTCTTTAGTACTTTTATAATTTTATATTTTTATAATTTTGTAAATATTATTTATAGTATATGCACATATTAAAACTAAAATAAAAATACAAATACAATATTAAAATAAAATACTTATATAAAATACATAGGTAAAATACATTTACTTATACCTATAGATATCATACTCCTATTTAATTAAGTGTATATAATATATCAGAAAAATATAATAAAAATATATTTAAGTATCTAAAAATAAGTTATAATTTTATAAAATATTAAAATAAAATAATAACAAAAAAATACAAATAAAAATAAAAGATACAAAACATAGATAAATATACATATATATTAACCATAAAAAGTAACTTGTAATTATATACCTCTAAAAAATAAATAAAAATCATAATAAAATACTACTAAAAATATTAAATATTTTTATTTTATAACTAAAATTCAATCAATTCATTTATTAATTAATATTGAATTTACAAACATTTTTTAACTATCTTTTTCCTGGTGGGAAAAAGTGGACCAACCAAGGATGTCCCTTCGTTGACCTGGGTCAACTATACATCCCCATTCTGACTTATGTCAGGAATCCCCAACCACTCTCTTTCTCAAATTTCTACCCATTGATACGTCGCTCGAAGTGATGTGGACCTTTCATGAAATTTCTCTCTTGTACATCAATGATCCACGCCTACTCATTGATTTGGCTTGATCCCCTTCGATTCACTTGTGAATCTCCCTCGAACCTAGCACCCCATCACTCATATGTAAATAGCCCCTTCACCTTCATTTCTGGGTTGGTTCATCTTTCACATGTTCTAGACACTCAGAGTTCACACAAGGTGTTCTGGCTCGTGACAGGAGTCCAATGTCGTTCTTCGCAGCGAGGAGGGACGAGTAGCACGTGCTTCCCAGCCACCTCCGGCCACATGGTTGTCGAGGTCTCCATCTAATGGCCTCCGACCAGTCGAGGTTCGATTTCTTTAGCTATCTAGTTCACTGTAGTCCAAGGATTTCACTACCAGCCTTTGTTTTATTTTATGTTTACTTGTTTAGTGTAGATTAGATCTTTAAACTTCGTAGGAGCTCGCCAGCTCTGGCTACCTCTATTCACCACTGTGCTCTCTGATCTTTGATCTCCTCCACCAGTATTATCCTCCCTAGCGTGTTCTTCACCTTTCCCTTCACCTAGAATATCTCGGCCTCCCTAAGATCGAGCCCCTAGTCTCCTTCCGCCATCCATCCCTGGAGACCACACGCTCTGCCTCACCAATCGCCAACCTCCACCAATAAAAGCCCAACCAACGTCACATAAGCTTCCTCTTGTTGTCTATACAGGTCTCACGGCTGGAAGGGGGCATCTGCATTCCATTTGCACCCAGGAACACCCTCCGGTGACAAAGCCATCCAGTGTCGCATCGATGGACCCAGGACCTTTTTGAAGATGTTGGGAGCTGCAGGGCGTCGAGAGGAACGAGAAGAGACCTTTGGTTGAGCTCCAGGTTCTCGGAGACACACATGTCATCGGTCCCAAACTCGCCAGGCGCGAGTTAATCAGGTGTTCTTCTAGACCAGCTCCTCACCATTGGATCAAGATCATCCGCCTAGATTCGCCAGGTGTTGTTCGATCGTCACTCGCCCTAACCGTTGATTTCGACTGCACGATCTGATCCTGGCCCTTAGATGCGAAGCGGCAATGCGCACCATAGGCGCGACTTGTGTCAAGTGAACGACTATCAACCGTTCAATCCGCCGTTAGTGGGGGTAAATTGCACCTATACCCTTGCATTTCTGTATCTTTTATATTTGCTTTGTAAAGTAATTATTTAGTTAAAAATTTTAGTGAAATTTCAGGAAGGGCCTCCATATTTACTCATAATTACTTTTAGGTCCTCTGCCACGTCACCTCACGTGCTTGAGCACATGAGGTGCAAGCATTTTGTAGGAGCGACCCTGGGGATCTATGTATTTCGCTTTAGTCTCTTAACTTTTTATGCACGTTATAAAATTTTGCAAATTTTCCCAGGAAGCCCTCATGCTTTATTTTATTTACAAAAATACCCCGGACAGTATTGTAGTTTCTTTTTGTTTTCTCTATTTACTTTAAATAGCTACAGTGCTCAAAAAATCCATAAAAATAGTTGTCGACTCCTGATTGCACAAACTTTCATGCCCTTCTTTTATTTTGCAATTTTATGATTTTTTACTATTTTATAAAAATCAAAAAGAGCACTAGATGTCCCTGTCTACAATATAAAATATCAAAAAATATAAATATTTTCGAAAAATTCCAAAAAAATAATCTTCTTATTTATTTAGTTATTTTACAACTCCAGACCAAAAATCCATAAAAATTACAAAAGAAAATTATTAAAAATTAAAAAGACCTAGAAAAACTTATAAAAATCTATAAAATTCATAAAAACTCCAAAAATTGTATTTTCTATTTTATAATTTTATTTATATATTAAAATTGATTTGGAAAATTTTGGGCTTAATTTTATATTTTTAATTTTCATTTCAATTTCGGGTTATTAAATAATCTCTATTGTAAGGTATTTTTTACTTAAAAAATATATATAATTAGAAAATTATCTAAAAATCACAAAAATAGTAAAAATGTTTAAAATCCAAAAACATTTACTACAATTTTTGGCTAGTTTTAGTTATATTTATATCTATATTATCTATTATTGTATATATACTCTATATGTAGTTTATTATATATTTAAATGAAAATATAAAATCTAAAAACATAAAAAGAATAATATAAAAATATAAAATTAAAAACAAAATAAAATAAAAATATAAAACAAATATAAAATAAAAAATTTAAAACCCACAAAATAACTTATAGACAAGGAGTCGCAATCATCTCTTGTGCTTCATAGCCTAATCTATTTAGTTTGCTTCTTGTGTTCGACACTCTACTCTTCTTGTCACTATACGACCATTTTTGAAGGATTTAAAATAAACTTTAACTCCATACATGTATTTTTCATTGCTTGATATTTAATTGTGGGTTAATTGTTGAATTTAGCGATTTTTTTAGCGGTCAACACATCGACTGTGGTTTCGCCTTGTGAAACCATACAACCTTCTAGGAAATTTGTTATTTCAAATGGAGCCATCGTCTGGGAGCAATGTCGCATAGATTGGTTTTGCCTAATTGTGATTTATTTGTCTGCATTTTTTCCTTTATTATTTTCTCGTTTATTTGATATTATTATAACTTGTCCAACACCCTCTCTTGTTGACTTTGTTGCGAGGTACCACAGATTAATGGAGGTGCTTTACTCGAAGCGCCTGCACACCCACTTGAAGCTAGGGTCAGACTTCTGACCTAGCACCAAAGGGTACTTAGAGTGATTTTGAAGACAGAGCTTCACTTTGTATTTTTTATTTTATTTCATTTATTTTTGTAATTAAAGTGAGAGAGAGAGAGATATCATTAATTATAGTAAACAAGACTCTCCAAGACTCTGCACACTTCACGAGGTCTAGTGCCCAAGGGAAGTGTGTAGATCTAGTCATATAAAATTGTCAATTATTTAGACTTATGATTGAGTGTCGAGAGAAGTGTTATATAACGCTTGCAGGATCTGTTGTGGCGGACACCGATGCACTTCAGAGATCGGACTTTTGGATCTCATTTCTGAGTAGTTGATATTTTGTGCTTGACGATAATAGCAATTTCTCATCTACAGTGTTTTCATCGGCATGCATTGCATATAGTTTCAATTCTGCCTAGCATCCTTGCACGTAGAGAGTTGGAGGAAAGGTGAGCATTTGTCTTTAGCATACATCATTTATTTCTCGCTTGCATTGCTTTTCTGCCTCGCTCCTTCTGATTTTGATCACCTAGGCTGCTAAAGGAATTAACTCCTTATTAGGCACGTGCATTTCTTATTAAAAATCCAAAAAAGCGATAATCAAATAAAATTAGGACTATTAATACTACTTGACCCTAAAAAGACCAAAAATAAAATCATTATCTTGGGGCGAGTAATCCCCTCATTTCTTCATTTTAAATTGCCCACGTACACACTAAGGAGTAGTGCCCAAATCCTATCAAGCATTCCTAAGTGTTTGTAAAACTTTTGACTTCTCACCTAACTCTAAAACATATAATATAAAAAGACCGAACTTTCACAGTCTTCACTGAGTTGAGTAGGTGAATTGAGGGGTTTGTTTTGCGTGCATTTGTTTGTGTTTGCTTGTGTGAATACTCGATCTCTCTGTGCATTTACGCCTTTTTCTTCACATCTTTTGACTTGGCCACCGTGCTCTCCCGATCATTTTCCTTTTGCTTCGAGATGACCGACTGGAGCGCTTTTTATCCAGACTTTACGGATTCCTTGTACCCTCCAGCTGCTCCACCTCCTTTTTTCCAAGAGGACTTCACTCGTGATTTTTGTATATATCCATCTCATCCTCAGTTTCAGACCTCCGACTTTTATCCACTTCCACCTACACATTTTCCACATTCACATCCACCCGAGACTGACCTGTTGGAGTCACCTCTGATGGCATCCACACTTGAGACCTTGACCCAGTTCATGGAGCATATGATTCGAGGATTGACAACCTCACTTGCCTAAATAAGATCCATATTGATGCTTCATGATCTGATGACTTGGATTCAATTGAGGATTTCCATGAGAGCTCGTAATTGCCCAAAATACAAAAAATGAGAAAAAAAATTAAAATCTAAAAAGAATTCGGGAGACACCTTGGTGATTCGGACTGTGACGGGAGGGCCCACCTGCCAGTCCTTTTGACCACACATCCGTTCACATCATGTCCCATCTCTGACCTCGAGGATGCCATTGTACAGACTGCTCTTGGCTATCCTTGTAGAAATGATGATCCAATTTCCTCCCTTGTATGGAGAAGATCCTAAAATTCAAAAAAAATGATGACTGACTCGAAGTGGTGGCCACTATTCATGAGATCATTAAAGTCCCACTTCACAAGGCCATGCCCCATTTATCTGCTCCTCAACCTAAGAAGAGAGAGCGGAGGAGCAGATTTGAGCATCATATCTTGACCATGGTCACTGCTCATGCCATCACGCACCGTCCATCTTCTAGAAAAAGGAACAATGCTACACCATTCATTAGATGCACTATCTTTGGCCATCTTTGTGATCACACTCTCCTAGATGGCGGTGCTTCAATTATCATCATACGCTTATCGCTAATATAATCTCTTCACTTAGGGCCTCTCAAAAACTAGGATCATAGTTCAATTCACTGATGGATCAATCAAGAGGCCGAAGAGTATTCTAGAGAATGATATCATTGATTCATGGCATGAGCTACACTGTCGATTTTGTCGTATTACCCATGGAGACCTCCACTAGGTAGCATCTCCAATCATCCTGGGACAACCATTTCTCACCTCTGCGAGAGTTGTTATTGATTACGGATCAGGAGAGATTCCTTTCCGTCATGTTGACGAAAACGATGTGATCATCACTACACCTACTACCGATAAGAGACCTGTTTCTAACATTACTTCACCTATCTTAGCTGACCCTGAGAACTATGACCTTGACAAGACCATCAGGAATTTTTGTTGCATGTTGGATTCTACTGAGACCCGAGAATTCCTCCCCGTGGAGGAAGACTCGAAAAAGCATATACCTCAGAGTTCCCTCTTCTGGTATTTGAGTGGAGGGCAGACATTTATGAGACTGAAAAGTACGAGTGTGATCTTGTTGCATTCATCTGTGAATTCGGTCCTTTTGATGCTATTGATGATCTGGTTGAGACTGTAGAGGATAAACATGACTCGACTACTTCCACAGATGAGTTTTTTCCTTTTGGTTTTGACCTAAGAGATACCTCACAGGACGACCTTGACCTTACTTCTTCCAAAAATGAGTTCCTCCCTTTTCACTTTGACATCTGCGAGACACCCAAGGTCAGACCTAGTCACACTTCTTCCACTGGCTCGTCTGTGCCTTCACACCCTGGGACCACTGAGGATCTTCAACAGGTCGATTCTGATCGACACTTGTCTACTGAGGACTTCGATATCGACCTGCATCTTGTCAAATCCATTCCTTAATGGTCCCATAAGAAGGTTCATTTTAGACCTTCTTGACCTTTGTACATCCATCCCTCTTGTACATTCGCTTTCGGTTACCTCCTCTCATCTATCGCACTGCTCATCCACCCCATTCTCATGTGTACCTTGCTTATGATGTACATTGTCCTAAGTATAGGGGGTGGATGAGCCGAGTGTTCTTTCTTTGTTCTATTTCATCACTCTTGTTATTGGCTATAAATAGGGATCTTTTACCCTAAGTATAGGGGGAGTGATGCGTACATTCTTCATTCCCCTCTTCTATCTTAATCTATCTTCATTTTTCTTTTCTTCTTTTCATCTTTTCATCTTTTCCTTTTCATTTTTTATTTTTCTACCGAAAAGGTTTCGCCCCTTTTTGTCGGCCTTCTATACTTAAAACGTACTTTGTCCTAAGTAGTGGGGAGGGGTGTGCACACTCTGATTTCTTATGTTCTTTGATCCTCTCCATTATCTCCTCTTCTTGTTTATATTTAGGGATATTTTACCCTAAGTATAGGGGGAGACAGTCTGAGTACGATCTGTTCATTCCCACCCTTGACCCTCCCTGCCTTGTGTACAATCTGCTGCACTTAGGATTAATTGATCCTAAGTATAGGGTGGACTATCAACTTCTCGTTTATTTCTTCATTATTCTGTAGGCTTTTCTATACTCAGTACGAGTTATGTCTTCTATTTTTCTCTCTGATCTATGTGGACATAACTCAATCTAAGTATAGTGAGTCGTGCATACTTCATATATACTTTAGCCATAACTCGTACTTTGTATTTTAGTAACAACTATGGCTAAGATTCTGTATAAAATATACTATAAAATTCATAAAATCTACTAATAAAAAGATATGCGTTATTCCTCTTTTTTTATATACTGGTTAATAAATAAGATAAAAATATTTTTTGCAAAATGTTTGAAAAATAGTTTGAAATCTTTTTGAAAAATCTTCTGAAAACTATTTTGGAAAACATTTTGTAAAATATTTTCAATCTTTGTATGACTTGTTTTGTTTATAAAATTACTTTCCTTTGCGTGAAATAAAAATGTTTGAAAAACTATTTGCAAATGGTTTGATAAATGATTGCAAAAATATTTAAAAAATTATATATTGTCTGAAAAACCTTTGCAAAATGATTTTCAAATGTGTGTAAATGTTTGTAAAAATTATTTGTAAAAAGTATTTTGGACTATAGTTTTTCAAATAAGTTTGAGGAATATATACATCACACCAAAAATTCTTTATGATATATATATATATAAAGATCGTATATCCCTTGTAAATTCTTAAAAATCCAACTCTTCTAAATATAAGGTGCATGATCATGTAAATATTTGTACCTAGTTTTTATCCAAAAACGTTTGCTTTCAAAAAGCCCAAAAACATTTGCAAAACTAAAAATACCAAAAACATTTGCAAAATCTTTTAGAAAAATATCAAAAATTACATTTACATCATCTTTTTCAAAAATCCATAAAAAGTTTAAAATTGAAAATTGCATTATAAAAAAATATTTTCTACGTAGCATAGCATTTTTCGGACTGAGTTTAATAATTGAACAAATCTAAGTAAAATCCAAAGATTCGAGCTTGGTTTGACCTTAAATATAACTAATCACAAGAACCTTATAGGAATTGGAATTGAGGTACTTCAGGTCTAGTTGACTTAATTCTTTGAGAATTGTGAGACTTTGTTCAATGGATTCTAGATTGCATAAGTAGAGTATTTTGGAGTACATGCACGACTCTTGTTAATAATGACCTAACTTGGACACCTGCACCTTTCACTTGGCTCAACTCAGTTGGAGAGGTGAAGGGATTGGATTTGTCGGTATGAGACGCACACAAGTGGAAATATTTGTCCTCATCTAGGGAGGGAAGTGCACCCCAACCCGTCCAGTAAAAGAGACGTCTAAAGATAGGAGAGTGTGGGTTGCAATAATGCTTCAAAAGAGGGATAATCTACTGGCTCAAGAGGAAAAACTCCTTATGTAAATGTTGTTGTATATAGTATTTCAAAAAATAAAGAACAAAAAGAAAAAACTCCAAAAAAAAGTGGATAGGCCTGATTGAAAATAAAATGCCTACCGGGGTGTACATATTTGCATAGTCAATAAGTAAGCTTGAGCTTCACAACCATATCTTGTGAGCCTGCAGCTGGATGACTCGACTATACTATTCTTGCATCCTAGGATAGGTAGCTACACTGGCTAGCGACCATTCTTCTCTTCACCCTTCTTCTTGAGATGGTTGTCACTTGAACTTAGAAGGGAATACTCTGCTCCTCAAGGAAGGAGTTGCTGGATTGGGGAATCATCGATTTGTCATACTGGAGAAGTCAGTCTCTTTGTCATTTCAGTTAAGGGGAGCCACTATCACATACACTGTACACGCCAAATTAACAGTCATAAGGGTTTGCATATGGGTTGAAGTATTCTGACCTGGCTATTGAGGAAACTTGAGCAGAGTTTTGGGGTTCTCGAAGGCTACTGTATTTCAAATCCAATTCCAAATAACGTTCTGCACATGCTAACATTTTAAAGGTCATCCTGAGCTCCAAACTTTGATTTTGTGAAGACAAGTTTAAGAAATAAATTTAATCCACTTTCTTTCTTTTTCTTTTCCGTACTTATTGCATAAGTGTTTGCTAGGGACTAGCAAAGGCAAGTATAGGGGGGTGATTAATCTCCATTTCATAACCTTTATTCTATCATTTTGGCCTTAAAACCCTAGTATATGCATATAAATACCCTTAATTTGAGCAAATTAGCATTCGTTCTTTATTATACAAATATTGTATAAAATACTATTTTTAATGCTAAAATTATAGAATAAAGAAAATAAAAGAAAAGGAATAAAATATCAAATATATTTTATGACCAAAAACCCCGAGACCTTGGCATATTGATGATTAGGTCTACAAGGAATAAATTAGGGGGAGATAAGGGTGAAGAATACAATAAAATTCCCATTTATTTATTCCTTGTTTATTTAATTTTTGGTACCTATTTTATTTTCCACTTTTCTATATCAAATAAAGAAACTTTGTAATGAAATTGTAGATAATAAAATGTAGAAAAATACAAAATTGATTTCACACAAAAATAATACACAGTGCAAACTTATACTCTAAATAAAATTATAAAATCCCAACTTTAGAGACTCATATCTCTCAAATAAAAACTCAAAATATATCAAAATCACTTTAATATATGATTTTTAACAAGTTATTTAATGAAGGTGGTTTCATCTTTTTCGGAGTTAAGGCATGAAAGTTAGGTTTTGGACCTCTGTTGTATAATATACCCGATTAAAATATTCATTTTATTTATTCTTTATTTATTTATAATTTTATATTTTTATAATTTTGTAAATATTATTTATAGTATATTTACATATTAAAACTAAAATAAAAACACAAAGAAAACATTGAAACAAAATACTTATATAAAATACATAGGTAAAATACATATACTTATACATATAGATATCATACTCCTATTTAATTAAGTGTATATAATATAACAGAAAAATATAATAAAAATATATTTAAGTTTCTAAAAATATGTTATAATTTTATAAAATAAAAAAACAAAAAAAACACAAAAACAAAAATAAAAGACACAAAACATAGAAAAATATACCTCTATATTAACCCTAAAAAGTAACTTGTAATTATATACCTCTAAAAAACAAATAAAAATCATAATATAATACTACTAAAAATAATAAATATTTTTTATTTTATAACTAAAATTTAAGTAATTCATTTATTCATTAATACTTAATATACAAACATTTTTTAACTATCTTTTTCCTGGTTGGTCCATGTAGACCAACCAGGGACGTCCCTTCATTGACCTAGGTCATCTATACATCCCCATTCTGACTTTTGTCAGGAATCCCCAACCACTCTTCTTGAATTGCTACCCACTGATGCATCGCTCGAAGTGATGTGGACCTTTCATGAAATTTCTCTCTTGTACATCCATGATCCATGCCCACTCATTGATTTGGCTTGATCTCCTTCTTTTTTCCTATGAATTTCCCTCGAACCTCGCACCCCATCACTCGCTTGTAAATAGCCCCTTCACCTCCATTTTTGGTTTGGTTCTCCTTCCACCTGTTCTAGACCCTCGGAGGACTCCCAAGGAGTTCTGGCTCTTGATAGGAGTCGAATGTCGTTCTTCGCAGCAAGGAGGGACTAGTAGTGGGTGCTTCCCAGCCACCTCCGGTCACATGGTCATTGAGGTCTCCATCTTCTAGCCTCCAGCCAATCGAGATTCGATTTCTTTATCTATCTAGTCTGTTGTAGTCCTAGGATTTTATTACCAGCCTTTATTTTTTTGTTTACTTGTTTAGGGCAGATTAGATCTTTAAACTTCGTCGGAGCTCGCCAGCTCCGGCCAGCTCTGATCACCACCGTGCTCTCCTGTCTCCGATCTCCTCCACCACCATTACCCTCCCTAGTACTTTCTTCACCTTTCCCTTCACCTCGAACATCTCAGCCTCCCCAAGATCGAGCCCCCCATGTCTCCTTCCGCCACCCATCGTCGGAGACCACACGCTCTGCTTCACCAATCACCAACCTCCACCAATAAAAGCCCAGCCTGCATCGCACGAGCTTCCTCTTGTTATTTGAATAGGTCTCGTGGCTGGAAGGGGGCATCTGCATCCCATTTGTACTCAGGAACACACTCAAGTGACAGAGACATCCAGGGTCCCACGGATGGAGCCCGAACCATTTTGAAGATGCTGGGAGCTTTAGGGCGTCAAGGGGAACGAGAAGAGACCTTTGATTGAGCTCCAGGTGCTCGGAGACATGCGTTCCATCGATTCTAAACTCTATAGGTTCGAGTTCGTCAGGTGTTCTTCCAGACCAGCTCCTTACCATTGGATCAAGATCATCCGCCCAGATTCGCCAGGTGTCGTTCGATCGTCGCTCGCCCCGAACATTGATTTTGAGTGCACGATCTGATCCTGGCCCTTGGACTCGAAGCGACATCGCACACCGTAGGCACGACGCGTGTCAAGTGAATGGCTATCAACTGTTCGATCCGCTATTAGTGGGGGTAAATTACATCTGTACCCCTGCATTTTTGTAGCTTTTATATTTACTTCTGTAAAGTAATTAATTAGTTAATCTTTTAGTGAAATCACGGAAGGGCCCCCAAATTTACTCATAATTACTATTAGGTCCCCTCACGTACCTGTATACATGAGGTGCAGGAATTTCACAGGAGTGACCATGGGGATTTATGTAATTCGCTTTAGTCCCTTAACATTTCATGCATGTTTTAAAATTTTGGAAATTTCGCAGGGAAACCCTCGTGCTTTATTTTATTTATAAAAATGCCCCTGACGGTATTGTAGTTTCTTTTTGTTTTCTTTATTTATTTTAAATAGCTACAATTCTCGAAAAAAATCCACAAAAATAGCTGTCAACTCTTGATTGCACACGCTTTCACGCCCTTATTTTAATTTACAATTTTAGGAAAATTATATTATTTTATAAAAATAAAAAAAGCACTAAATGTCTCTATGTACAGTATAAAATACTAAAAATATAAATATTTTTAAAAAAAATAAAAAAAATAATTTTCTTTTTTATTTAGTTATTTTACAACTCCAGAGAAAATCCATAAAAGTTATAAAAGAAAACTCTTAAAAATTAAAAAGACCCAAAAACACTTATAAAAATCTATAAAATTCATAAAAACTCAGAAAAAAATTGTTATTTTATAATTTTATTTATATTATTATCTATATATTAAAATTAATTTGGAAAATTTTGGACTTCATTTTCTATTTTTAATTTCCATTTCAATTTGGGGTGATTAATTAAACCATGTTTTAATGTATTTTTGACTTTATAAATATATAAAAATTCGAAAAATTATCTAAAAGATCACAATAACAATAAAAATATTTAAAACCCCAAAAATATTTAATTTTTCATTTTTTGGCTATTTTTAGTTATATTTATATCTGTATTGTCTGTTATTGTATATATACTCTATATGTAGTTTATTATATATTTAAAAGAAAAAGAAAATCTAAAATATAAAAACATAAAAAGATAATATAAAAATATAAAATTAAAAACAAAATATAAAAAAATAAAATAAGAAAATAAAAAATAAAAAAGCAAAAAAAGGAACATATAGACAAAGGGCCCACAATCTCTTGTGCTTCATAGCCCAATCTATCTAGTTTGCTCCATGTGTTCAACACTCTACTCTGCTTGTAACTATACGACCATTTTTATAGGGTTTAAAATAAATTTTAACTCCACACATTTATTTTTCATTGCTTGATATTTAGTTGTGGGTTAATTGTTGAATTTAGCGGTTTTTTTAACGATCAACACATCAACTATGGTTTTGTCTTGTGAAACCGTACGACCCTCAAGGAAATTCGTTATTTCAAGACTCGATCACAACCACATTTTAAGAGGTAACCCTAATACCCATTTGTGATTAGATGAATTATCAGAGAAGTATTATTGGATCATGTGGTTTCACCGTTCATTTTTTTTAAATTCCGCTGCCCCGAGCAACTAGTGTGACTAGTCGCTCCCGATAACATATGATCCGATCATCATGCTTCTGTAATGTGTTTAAGGTCATTCCCATTACCTTCAGGTAGAATGGGGACATTTTACACCGCCACGTTGCATTAGGATCCCCTTATATGATGAGTCGATCTCTACCGTCATTGAAACTGCGTCCGAAAAATTTATGAGGACCCCTGGTGATCACCTTCGTGCACAATCTTGAATTCAAGCCTTCCACAAATTTCTTAGCATGTTGTCTTTCGTTTGGGCATATCCCCTTTCTGTACTTCTCCGGTTCTTGGAATTTGGAAGAAAATTATTCAACTGACATACTCCATTGTCGAATCTCAATGAATTCTAGTCTCATTGCATCTTGGGCATGCTGAGGAATGTATCGTTCGGTGAAACATTCCACAAAGTCCTTCCATTAAATGGTAGTTGCATCAGCAAAGCATATTCTCTTGCAAGAACTCCACCATTCTTTCGCATTGTCTCATAGATGATAGGTATCAAATATCACTTTCTTCTCCTAGGGACAATTGGTTGCCTCGAAGGTTAGTTTCATCTCAGTCAACCAATGCTCATCTTTATCCGACTCGGGTTCTCCCTTGAAGATGGGTGGTTCATGCTGAATGAAGGTCTTAAGGATCAATCCACTGGAGCCATGCCCTTGATACTTTTGATGTTGAGTCATCATGGTCATCAACTCCAGTATCTGTCGTTGCATGTACATAGCCATCTCGTGGGTCAACGAAGAGTCACGGTCTCCATTCGCCTTATTCCAACGACAAGGGGCCATCTACGATGACGAAGTGTGAAATATCTGGTCAAATGCTTAGATTTTTGAAAACTATTAGATCTAAGTTAGATTTGGTTAGATATCTTATGCCTAGAGGAACTATTGCTCTGATACCACTTGTAACAAAATTGATCGTCCGAAAATGATGCAGAAGTAAGAACACAATGGATATCTCATGATCATTACACATAACAACAATCATCACATATAAGAGAAGTAAAGAACCAACTTAAATTTTTTCCATAATAATAAGGTCAAAATTTCAAGAGTTCTTTAATTAAAACAAAAGGTAAATAAACTAGATGAAATCATATCCACGGTTTCCTTATTCCAGTGGACATAAGGGCATCCTTCAAAACTGATCTAATAGTAGTCTCACACTAGTTCCACTTCCCGAAGACAGTGAATTCCCTTGAACTGTGAATAACATAATCTTCATGTTCTCTTGAAAAGAGTAAAGACACATGGTATGAGCTTAACGCTCAGTATGTACCGAGTTGCAGTCAAGCCGGTTAGTGCAGGAATCAAGTCATAACTCATAATTCCATCCATAACATAAGGGTAATTATTCCCACATTAAATCTTATAATTTTCATTCTAAACCGTTTCCATGTTACATAAAATATTTAACTTGACACATGCAAAAACTCAAGGATATGGGGATATCCTCAAGCGCATCACAGAAGCGTGAGGATCGCATCGTGTGCAATCGGGAGTGACTAGTCGCACTAGTTGCTCGATGTAGTAGAATTTAATTTTTTTTCAATGTGATGAAACCACATGATCCAAGAACCTTTATCGGATCATTTCATCTAAACCACAATTGGTATTAAGATTACCTCTCGAAGCGTGGTTGCGATTGAGTCTCTAAAATAAGAGACTCCTGTCTCAAGTCCGGTCTGACGGAGGAGACGCTTGCGAGCGCATTGATGAGACGTGTCCTTCTCGTAATCCATGTTGGTGATACAAGCGGCGAATCTCCTGATCTCGTCACACGATATCTGACGTCTTCTTCATGAGCAGGGCGTACCGAAGGAGACGGAGATCCACAAGAAAATACTCCGGCAACATAATGACGATGTTGTGGTGATGGCGATTCTCTCAAGGGCTCCATAGTAGACGACCACAATGAGAGAGAGAGGGGGGGAGGCACATGATGTGTAAAGAGATAGGGGGAGAGCATTCGTTAATATTGTGTAACCCGAAGAGCAAGGGGTGCCTCTTCTTATATAGGGTTTTGAGATCCATGGAATCCATCGACAACACAAAATAATTGGTTGAGATTGATTTGTGTTCTTTCAATGGCCATGAGGTTATTGTCAAAATATAACAATATTTGATTTAATTTAAATTAATATATATTGATAAATCAATATAAATCAATTCAAATTAAATCACTTTGACTAGTCTTGGAGATAATGAGGAGATTGACCATATCCCCTAAAGAAGGAGGACGGCTATTCATTTGAGATAGAATGGGTCTATCTTCTCAAAATCCCATGAGATCTTATTATCTCATGAGATATCTAAGATTTACAACAACATTTGTTGTAAATTATTTCACAAAAATCAATCATAATTATCTTGTGAACATTACATTCATACCATTGGAAAAATGTGAATCACAATCGCAACCCAAAACAAAATGTAAATTATATTTTCAATTAATCATCAAATGTGAATCCAATTCACACCAATAATTAATTAACAAATATAAATCACAATATGCTCTTTTTAATATATTATAAATCACATTTATAATATACATGATTAATATAGATAGTGGTATCCGTATTATTCATATCCAAGATAATTAAATCACATTTAATCATCTTGGATCTCTTTTCTCATGTGCCCAAATAACATGAATCACATTCACATTATTCACATCTTTGATAACTAAATCACATTTAATTATCTCAGATAACTCTCCTAATAATATGAATCAAATTCATATTATTCATGATAACTAAATCACATTTACTTATCCACTTTCTCAATGCTCGGATATATATGTGAACAATGAAATTATCCATGAACTCTTTCAAAGATAATGCACTTTCTCCATGGATACATGGAGATAAGGTCGACAGGGTGATTGTATTATTCCACATATAGTGACTTGGATATTGAGATCAAATCTCAAATCCAGATCTTGACCTTCCATAAATGCTTGATTAAATCAAGACCGCAAATCTAATCTTCTCATTACATTTGAATCACATTCAGATCAATGTCCATCAGTTGGACTAAGATCATATTACTTCTCTATGAGAGGAGTCATTAAAATCCAAACATGTTTCATCACTCCCTCAGAATGGAAGCGTCATGGTTATGCAATGGTTTATGATTACATCACTCTCATGCATTCCTAATACCTGTACATCCTGCATACTGGAAGATCCAGAACAAATTTGAAGTTTTAGATCTCTTTTAGATTGTCTCCTTCAGGTTCTCATTCGATCATTGGGAGTCGGTATCAATTATATACTTTCCAAAAGTATATATCATACCTAGGTGCTGATCATATACTTTCCAAAATCATATGTCAAACCTTGTAAATTCAGTCAAGCTTCCAAAGCAAGATGACCACACGTGGAATTTGATTCTTCCCAATATCTCATGAGTGAGCTCATATCTTCCGATTAAGTAATGAACTTGTATGATCCCTTTGAGAGATTGTATTGCTCATATGTCCTTGCATGCACACCAGCGTGCCGGAGTATAAACCTTGGTTCAGTAATCAACCTATTATTCTGCCAAATATACATACTCAAACATATAGTAACACATCTGTCTCTAGTAAGAGGATGTGTTCCTATATCATGACAGCATACGACATAGGTCTTTGGTTGTCTCGATCTCGTTAAGTCGACTCTTTGACCTTACTAATCTAACTCCTTTGAATCTTTATTCCCATGCAGAGGACCTGTATCAAGAGGTCAGTCAGATATCAGCCAAATGAGAAAGGATTGCCATCTCCTACTCAAGTTGGACTTCATCTCTTAACAATCATTTGACGGTGCTTGATGAGTCTTCAATCTAACTCTTTAGATATTCATCCAAGCAAATCAACAATTGTATGATCATTGAGATGGCCATGGTACATAACCCTAATTGTACTAGGGACCTATTATGCAAATTAGTTATTCTTCATTTTAGATTAGGGAGTGAAATTTGCAATAACATTTATTGCATAATGGCTCACCGTAGGCTCACATGTCCAACAATATCCCATTAGCCCAAAGAGCCATTAATAGGATAATAATTTAAACCCGCACTCATGTGGCAATCATAGTCTATTCAGAAAAATAGCTAGGTAAGATAATCAGTCACTCTGCTCCCAAGAGACTATGCCAAGTCCTTTTACGACACTTGCATATCCCCAGTAACAGTGCTCGCATCCAATGCAAATGTTGCATCTTATGCAACCAATAAACGAATTTGTTAGTTATAATGTCCTTGACACAACAACTCGATAATTATTATAACCAATATGTAATTTCTATTATCCCTATCAGAATAACCTTATTCCCGAAGATCTCTATCCGCTAAGGTATCTACAGTTAAGACCTTTCAGATCTCCATCTATAAAGTCTTAATTTCTTGAAGATAAGACTTTGTGGTCACTATCTCTAAGCCTTGCCATCTTCAAAGACTGTTATTAATGCCATCAAGTGTTTGATTTCCATAGTAGGATTAGTAAAGGTTTACTACTCCCACTGCATGGTAGACATATGGCTTTTGTACACATATAGCATACACCCAGCTTCTCATAACTGATGTACAAGGGAAAGCACTTTTAGCATTTACTTCCTCAACTCTTTGAGGTGTTATCCCTTTATATAGGTCAATACCATATCCTGAGGGAAGGAAGCCTTTATTGAGATTTTTCCCAAAAAAATGGAATATGTGTAAGGTGTCCTGCTAATGTGACGGTCCCAATACCCTCTTCTCTTTGCTTCTAAACACTTTTAGAACTAAGAGGTTCCCTTATATCTCAATGTATGGAATTTCCAGTCTATAAAACACTTATTATTATCCTTATATCATTCAAATTGATTAGGATATCATATGCATTTAGTACGATGAACACAATGGCACTCCCACTAAGCATTACATGTTTCATCAAGATTCTATCTGAAATTATAACATTTATAATTTCATCAAATTTGATATTTTCCAACTACAAGAAGCTTATTCGAGTCCACAGATGGAGTCATTCAGCTTGCACAGCAAGCTTTCCTTAACTATGAAGCCGTGGGGCTACTTCATATGAATATCCTCTGAGAGGTATTCATAAAGAAATGCAATATTGACTTCCATCTTGAAGATGTCAAAGTCAAGTTGTGTAGCTATAGTTAGCAATATTCTGATGGGTTTAAGCAAGGTCACTGAAGAGCAAGTCTCATTGCAAGCAATGTCTTCTCTTCGGTGTGTAGCTCATGGCTACGAGCTGTGCTTTGAAGGTCTCCACCTTCTCATCAGTCGCCCTCTTTCTCTTGAAGATCCATTTACACCTTAACGGGTCTTACTCATATAGGTGGATCCTTGAGGGTCCATATACAACACTTGTATACAAAGTCTACTTTAGACTTAATTGCTAACTTCCATCTTTCCATGGCATGATCTTCAGAAGCCTCATCACATGAAGTTCGATCAATGTTAGATTTCTCTGACACATGGAATCCATCCTGAAACTCATTTGGAGAGGTATTAGTGTTTCGTTTTTAATTATCCTTTTAGTTTGTAATTTCAGGAGCCTCGTTATTTTCTCAAGATTAAATGAGTTCCTTCAATTTATTTTCATCTTGATTCTCAAGAGAGTCATCCTCTAAGAATCATATCCTTAGAGATGAGATCTTTTAAGAATCTCAAGGTCATAAAGTAGGTATCCAATACCATCCTTTATTTCCTAATGAAGTGGCACTCTCTTGTGCTAGATTCCATCTTACTTGCATCCATAACAAATTTATGGACTAAGCAACCTTTAATCCTCAAGTGTCCAACACTAGGCTAGGCTCTAAATCATAGCTTATGAGGATGCGGATTTAGATATGCATGGAATCTCATTATATATTGTCGTCATATATACCTTGGAAACTAAGAGGTGATTATGCTAATATTCATCATTGACCAAATCATGTCACACATGATCTAATTGTATCTCCCTACAACTCCATTGAGTTTAGGTGTATTAGGAAGATTGAGATAGGAATGATATTCCTTACTCTATAAGGTATTCTTTGAATTCATCTAATAGGTATAGTCTACTTTGATTAGATAAAATTTATGTCATCTTCCTTCAAACTTTAGTTCTGAACCAAAATTGTGAAATCTTTGAACATTTCAAAGCTTTCTAAGGTGAAGGAAAGAAATCTCATGTCACTAATAATCATCGAATGATATCACATATCATCAATGTTTATTATGATATAGATGATCCACATACATCAATATGTATGAGATCTTGGATACCTTAGCATCTAACACCATTACCAGGAAGGGTGTATTAAACATTTTACTTTGAATCTTTATTCATAAGTATGTAAGTTTTGAACCTTTTGATAATCTAAAGTTCAATATCTTACTAGTCTATTCATTTCATCAATATCCATATGTCCAAGATTTGATGCCAGATCATTGTCAAATGATCTCCGTCCTCCTATTGTTCTTGTTGGATTTTAATTTCAGTATTAAAAATGTTAATGAACCATTCATTAATTTTCTAATTTAGTAGAGTCATCCAGATATCAGATTACTATCTGAAATATATCCATACAACTCTTTATGATAGGTCTATTCTAGAATTCATGTAACATTTAGAAACAAGCAATGAGTGTATTATAATGTCTAGTTCATAGAGATATTCTCTAAGACTAAGGGCCCTCCCACTGAAAATATGAAGTCTATTTATCCGATAGAGTTTGTTGCAACAATTGCATCAACATCCATGTGGATGACTGTTAAACCTTAAGATCAAACTTTCTAGTCTTCTAAAATATATATGCAACCAATTGCAAGTGTTATTAGAAGAATGAGATACAATGATTAGACTTTTAGTCTTATCCAATAAGTAAGTCAATTTCAATGATTAAATGTAGATTATTTCGATGCACTATATGAGTCCTTCTCTAGGGATCCTAGATTGACTTGATAGTCATACTATCAACACATCGGCTCATTGCAGTATTGGCATTTATCCAACCCTGGGATGTCATATGTGTATAGAAACCATAGAAGTACAACCAACTCTTTGACTTTCCTTCTAACTTGAGTCAGACCCATGCTTCCACTGCACTCCTTTCATCTCTAAACAACCATTGCTTAAGACAAAGGAACTCTTATGTTGAATTCAAAAAAATTCCAATATAAGAGTATTTGAACGTTTACACATGCTTCATTTTAATTCATATAATATGAATATTATGAAGATTCATGAATGACTTGAGTAAAGATAGTATAATGATGAAACTTATGGTATCTACATCCATCTAAACTCTTTAAGATGTTTGGTTCAGGCGGGTACTCAAACAGTTTGAATACATCATCTCTTATAGAACCATGTCATTCACGATTAAATGTCGAGAGCACATATGTATGTCAGAACATCTTCTTTGGTTTTATAAAGATTATTTGACAATTACGATCATCATCGACATGTCACTTCCAAAGTACATTCGATGAGAGATCAAGATTATAGAGACATACAAATCCTAGGTTGTTGTATTATTATCTATTTAATTGTCATTCTTCGTTATTATGAGTAAACTTACACATTGCAACTACATACAATATGTGTCCAACTGCAAGCAGAATATCTTGATCATGGATCCAATCCATGATATTTTACTAGTTATTATTGAGTATAATACTGAGTGGGTTTAATGAAGGATTATCTGAAATAAGAAATTTACATAAATATATATAAATATATATACACATTTTACTTTAATTTAGGAATTTTTATATCAAAGTTGTCTTGCCTTGTCAACACTGAAAGTTCATTCCGTTAATCACTTTCAACGTAAGATATGTACTTATCATTATATCTCAAGAAAGATCTGGGATCTCCTTTCTTATCTTTGTCACATCCCAATAATATGAGAACCAGTAACTCAGATAAAAAGAAGCGGGAACACATTCTGTCTTGCAAGTCCAACTTGCATTCCTAATCAGGTCATTAACACCCGGGCCCACCACCCCTAAGGTGATGTTGACCTGTCATTAATTTAACCAACCGTCAATAGGATTAGAACTCGTTATGTGCAATCCAATATCACATCAATAATATGAGGCCCGATATTGGGGTCACTACGCATACGGCCTTACTCTTTTGAGAAGCAAAGAGCTCAACCCAGATGTGCTTATATACATGAGCTGTCACTTCGAACATGTGTCTCCTACATACAATCCCTAGCGACGAAACCCTTCGCCTTGACGGGAGACCATGGATGTCACTTGTGTGATCCTCCACCCCATATTTAAATTCTATTTAATCATTATGAATCATATTCATTATGATCAATTCTTCCAAGGGAAATAACAACTTTATTCATAATAGAGTGTTTAATTTTAATTGGATTCCAATTATAATCTAATCATATTAAATTAATGATCCAATTAATATCCAATAAACATTTTTAGTTGTTACTTGAAATACGGTATTATCTCAAAAATACATATTATTTCGAATTTTAATAATTAGAAAAATACATCATGATTTCTCTAGCATTATCCGTTCCCTACCCGTTGTCATGGCCAGTACCGACGGGAGTGGGACAGACCGCACACGGTGCAACCTACTACCCCAATGCTCCATGACTAGACACCATATCTGCCTCGGGAAAAAATAATGTCAAGTCAATCACTTTGTACTTGAGATGATAATCGATTTTTCAACCGAAGTTATACCATATAGTAAAAATCAAAACCATCTTGATTAACATTATAAGGAGATTTTCTAAACAAATCCCCAATCCTATTCAAGCAACTTGTTTGTTGGAAAGTGTATGACGTAACCAATTTGTGATCTAGATCATATCTAATCAGTTATTGGTTAAAGCAATGTCATTAAATGAAATAATTATCATATTTAAATATTTCACAAATATTTATCAGTAATTATCTCAATAAATTAACCATTAATTTCTATAAAAATTAAATGACAATCACAAGGTTCTCGATTAAGTAAGTAATTTCCAGCAATGACCCTCAGTTATTAAAATTAGTTATCTCATTCATTTAAAATTCAAATCATGTAAAATCAGTTTCTAAAGTTTGCTAATTTGATTTAAAATAGAACCCAAATGATTATTATGCATTTCTAGGCATGTCAAAATAATAACTAACTCTTTAATTATGTCATGATTCGCCATCCCCGAAATAGTGGATATAGGTTCATTAAAATGATCATATCTTGAGTTATCGGATTCCAAATCACGCAAACTCAAATATTATTGAAGTGATAATTTTGTATTTAAATATTTTAAACAGGGCCGAAAATATTCACAAAACAAGGCTACGAAAATGAAATGCGATAAAATTTTCATAATCCCTGATGAGCCCAAGTCTTCCTAAGTTTATAGATCGCATCCAAAACCTCCAACCTGGTTCTGATACCACTTGAATGATATGGAGAGATCCTCAAGAGCATCACGAAAGCGTGAGGATCGCATCGTATGCGATCGAGAGCGACTAGTTGCACTAGTTTCTCGTTTTAGCGGAATTTAAAAATTTTTAATGTGATGAAACCACTTGATCCTAGAACCTTCCTTAGATCGTTTCATATAAACCACAATAGGTATTAAGGTTACCTATTGAAGCATGGTTGCGATCGAGTCTCTAAATTAAGAGACCTCCCGTCTCAAGTCCGATCCGACGGAGGAGACGCTTGCGAGCGCGTTGATGAGACACGTTCTTCTCGCAATTGATGTTGATGATCTAGGCGATGAATCTCCTAATCTTCACGAGCGAGACTCGCCGAAGGAGATAGATATCCATGAGAAAATACTCTGACAGCATAACGACGATGCTGTGGCGATTGCGATTCTTTCAAGGGCTCCATGGTGGACAGCCACAATGAGGGGGGGTGAGGCACATGACGTATAGAGAGAGGGAGAGAGCATTCGTTAATATTGTGTATTTCGAAGAGCAAGGGGTGTCTCTTCTTATATAGGGTTTTGGGATCCATGGATCTCAATCCATGGACAACACAAAATCAATGGTTGAGATTGATTTGTGTTTCTTTTAATGGACATGATGTTGTTGTAAAAACCTAACAACAATTGATTTAATTTAGATTAATATATATTGATAAATCAATTCAAAATTAAATCACTCTGACTAGTCTTAGAGATAATGAGGAGACTGATCATATCTCCTAAAGAAGGGGGGACGGCTACTCATTTGAGATAGAATGGGTCTATCTCCTCAAAATCTCATAAGATCTCATTATCTCATGAGATCTCCAAGATTTACAACAATATTTGTTGTAAATTACTTCACAAAAATAATTTATAATTATCTTATGAACATTGCAATCATGCCATTGGAAAAATATGAAACGCAATCACATCCCAAAAAAAAATGTAAATTATATTTTCAATTAATCATCCAATGTGAATCCAATTCACATCAATAATTAATTAACAAATATAAATCACAATATGCTCTCTTTAATATATTATAAGTCATATTTATAATATACTTGATTAATATGGATAGTGGCATCCACATTCATATCCAAGATAATTAAATCACATTTAATCATCTTGGATCTCTTTTCTCATGTGCCCAAATAACATGAATCACATTCACATTATTCACATCTTTGATAATTAAATCACATTTAATTATTTCAGATAACTCTTCTAATAATATGAATCAAATTCATATTATTCATGATAATTAAATCACATTTACTTATCCACTTTCTCAATGCTCAGATACATATATCGACAATGAAATTATTCATGAACTTTTTCGAGAATAATGTGCTTTCTTCGCAGATACTTGGAGATAAGGATAGGGTGTTTGTATTATTCCACATATAGTGACTTGGATATTGAGATGAAATCTCAAATCAAGATCTTGCGGACCTCCCATAGATGCTTGATTAAATCAAGACCGCACATCTAATCTTCTCATTACATCTAAATCACATTCAGATCAATATCCATCCGTTAGACTAAGATCAGAATACTTGTCTATGAGAGGAGTCACTAAAATCTAGACACGTTTCATCACTCCCTCGGAATGGAAGCGTAATGGTTATACAATCATTTATGATCACATCACCCTCAGGAATACCTGTACATCCTGCATACTGGAAGATCCAGAACAAATCTGAAGTTTTAGATCTCTTTTAGACTGTCTCCTTCAGGATTTTATCATTAAGGTTCTCATTCGATCACTGAGAGTCGGTATTGATCATATACTTTCCAAAAGCATATATCATAACTAGGTGTTGATCATATACTTTTGAAAATCATATATCAAACCTTACAATTTCAGTCAAGCTTCCAAAGCATGATGACCACACTTGGAATTTGTTTCTTCCCAATATCTCATGAGTGACCTCATGTCTTCTGGTTCAACAATGAACCTGTATGATCCCTTTGAGAGATCGTATTACTCATTTACCCTTGCATGCACACCAGCACACTGGTGTATAGACCTTGGTTAGGTCATCAATCTATTGGTCTTCCAAATGTAGATACTCAAACATATAGTAACACATTTGTCTCCGGTCAGAAGATGCGTGCCTATATCGTGACAGTATATGACATAAGTCTTTGGTTATCTCGATCTCGTTAAGTCAACTCTTTGACCTAACTAATCTGACACCTCTAAATCTCTATTCCCATGTAGAGGACCTGCATCAAGAGGTCGGTCAGATATCAGCTAAATAAGAAAGGATTGTCATCTCCAACTTAGGCAGGAGATCATCTCTTAACAATCATTTGACTGTGCTTGATGAGTTCTTAATCTAACTCTTCAGATATTCATCCAAGCACCAGCCTATATGATTCAATAATTGAATCAACAGATGTATGATCATTAAGATGGACATGGTACATAAACCTAATTGTACTCAGAGACCTGTTATGCAAATTAGTTATTCTTCATTTCAGATCTGGGAATGAAATTTGAAATAACATTTATTGCATAATGTCCAACAAATACATTATATGTATCATTAATTAACTTAATTATGCATACAAAGTATTTTTTTCATATCCATGCATCACATACCATACTTGTGTATATATTCTTAAGTTTTGTCATATTTACATGTATACCCATAACATTAATATAATTTGCACATATTCACTTAACATTCACATAAATCATACATATGCACATAACCTTAACATATTTGCATATGTGACCTTATCAGTAACACAATTGCACATACGCCTATAACATTTTCGGTATTTAGGGTTGTCTTGATGGCTTTGATGATTTTACCATCGGTACAAGAGGTCCACAAACAATACATCACATCACAATGTAGCTAGAATTGTAGATCTTTTGCTTTACGCCCTCAGAAGGCGTTGGTTCTTTAGGCTTTTACGACCCCTTATCTCGAGTCGGTGCCAAAGAAATGTTTGACGTTAACCACGATGTCTTATCTATCTAAATAATCACCTTTTAGTTTACCAATGAAGAACATACACAACTTCCTCGATTTTTTATAATTATTGTAGTAACTAACAATTACTTGCTTTTATCAACTTGAAAATAAAGAAATAATATTTCATGAAGAATAAGTAGTATAGCATATGTTGTGATACTTGGAAATAACATAACATTGGACAAGCTGAAATGTATGAGGGTTTTGTGATATAGTATAACAGTACTATATGTACTTTCCTTGAACAATTTAGTTTGATTGATTGTACAGAGATGCTTATGAATTAAGCAAAGAACAAAAAGTTATAAGGCCATAAGAAAAGTGATGGGCACAGTGATTCGAGGGTTGACAGATGATTAGATGTGCAGGAGATAGGAGTTTATTTATATATTTACGCACACCCTCGTATTCCCAACTTTACCAAGACTTGTATTGCAACCATATGTCTAAAATGAGAAGATGTGGATGCAATCCTAATATAAGAAAAATGTATAATATATATATATGTGTGTGTGTGTGTGTGTGTGTGTGTGTGTGCGTGCGTTTGTGTATCATTATGGAAATTTCATGCTCCCTAACAAATTTGGATTGTAACCACACCATCTTTTCACGATAACAGTTTTCTTAGAATTCATATTTTTAATTAGCATTCATTGCCATGATATTGAAACCTCGAAAAGTTTATAAATTTTGAGCAGATACAAAACTCCCAACCCATTCAAATTCCCGACTAATGGGAATTTTTTTACATTATGTATGCATTAGAGCAATTAAGACAGATATATAGTCTCTGGATTTCTCCTTACCCCAATATTAAATCTAATAAAGCGAGGACAAGTTTATGTACATTTGATCAGAATTTAATGGCGGCAACCAAAATCCTTCATAGCATTCTTATGTGTTCGACACATACTTCGCTCACACGAGAAATCCAATGATAAAGACACCGCGATTTTGTCTATCCGAATCGCTGAAGACCATGTCGTTGCTCCTCCAATTTTATCGGATCAAAACCTCGATGCCAACGGAGAAGATTATCAACGTCGGATTTGCAAACAGCATTGATGAAAGAATGTTGTCACCAACCTCTCTCTCCCTCCCTCTTTCCCTTTCCCTCTCTCTAAAACTTCTCTCACGTAAGGCAAGATTTTAAGAATTGGTTGGAGTCTCATGGGTTTTAATAGCAGAATCAATATAGACTATAAACAATAATAATTATGACTTAATAAGATAATGAGGGAATAATTTGAATAATTTATTTAGGACTATTATCTAATTTGTTGGTTGATTTATCTCTTTTTAATTATCTCCGTATTTAATTGGCTCTTCATTTGTGTTATGAGGTTTGTTTTTGTTTTTTTTATTTCCTTTTTTGCTTCAATACGTCACAACCCTCAAATCTCGTCGCTTGATTCTTCCTTATGCAACCCATCATTGATCTCAAGAACCTTCCTCCGACATGCATGAGCCATCACCTAACCATCCTTTTCCTTACACCGTGATTGAGCATTCATAGCTTGAGTTGAGATTTTGATCTACAGACCTCCGGAGGACCATCTTCGACTTGGAAATACATGCAACATCAAAGTAACATGCAAAACTACCTTGATGAAGCAGTAGAACTAGAGCACCACTGGAGTATGAGCTGCTCTGCCTTCGTCATAGCGACAAGGACAAAGGAAAGAGCAATGTAGTTTTTATAATAGTAGGTCTGATAATTTTGGAGTCCAGAGCATCCCTCGAGCAGCATACCGTTGTTGTTGATTGGGTCCTAAAACTTCATATGAGTTGGTAACTCCTCATACACAACAATCGTCCAAGCATCTGAAAGGAATACATGCGCATTAATCAAATCAAGGTGATCAGATACCCTTGGTTTGAGTTTAGATCGAGTTCCAAGCAACGCTACATGTCATCTTGTGAGAAAGATGATCTAGAAGAAGGGTTCCACCGAAGGATATGGAAAGATCCTTTAGCGCATCACGGAAGCGTG
Organism: Ottelia alismoides; assembly: GCA_037367405.1. NCBI lineage: Eukaryota > Viridiplantae > Streptophyta > Magnoliopsida > Alismatales > Hydrocharitaceae > Ottelia > Ottelia alismoides. The sequence goes on along the minus strand of JAZKJV010005152.1, from coordinate 148,761 downwards.
AAGATCGCATCATATGCGATCGGGAGCGACTAGTCGCACTAGTAGCTCGGTGCAGCGGAATTTAAAAATTATGAAGGGATAAAACCGCATGATCCAAGAGCACTTCTCATATCATTTCATCTAAACCATAAATAATATGTAGGAATACATCCTGAAGCATGGTTGTGATCATGTCTCTAAAGTAAGAGACCTCATGTCTCAAGTCCAATTCGATAGAGGAGATGCTTGCGAGCACGTTGATGAAACACCTGCTCCTCGTAATCCAAGTTGATGATCCAAATGACCACTTAGAGAGAGATGGGATGTGTACTATGAGAAGTAGAGAGAGGATATTCAATATTATGTGTAAAAAGAATAGTTAGGATTGCCTCTTCTTTTATAATATTTTGGGAGTCCATAGATCACAATCTATGGACAACACAAAATCAATGGTTGAGATTGATTTGTATTTCTTTCAATGACCATAATTTTATTATAAAAATACAACAATTAATTAAATTAAATATATATTGATTACTAATTAATATGAATTAATTTTAATTATGTCAATCAACCTTGGAGAAATAGGAAGGATGAAAGAAGGTGGCCTCAATATCCATTTATATGAGGTTACGCATCCCATGAATTTCATAATTTTACAACAATATTTGTTGTAAATTATTTCACAAAAACAATTCCAAATTATTTTGGTGAAATATTAACCATATCATTGGAAATTTGTAAATCACATTCACATCCCAAAATAATATGTAAATTACATTTTCAACTAAATGTCCAATGTGATTCCAATTCACATCAACATTTAAATTGTAAATGTATTTACAAATAGTTCTCTCTTATATATTATAAATCACACTTATAATATATATATATGATTAAAATATGGATAGTGCTATCCACTTTATTTATATCCATAATAATAAAATCATATTTAATTATATTGAATCATCATTCTCATGCATGTAAATAATATGAATCAAATTCACATTATTTATGGAAATTAAATCACATTTAATTATCCATATCTCAATGCTCGAATACACATTTATCAATGGAATTATTCTTGAACTCTTTCAAGAAGAATGTTCTTTCTCCGCAGATACTTGAAGATAAGGACAAGATGAATGTACATTGCACGTATAGTGACTTGGATATTTAGATCACATCTCAAATCTAGATCTCGGGGACCTCTCATAGATGCTTCATTAAATAAAGAATGTAAATGTAATCTTATCATTGCATCTGAATCACATTAAAATCATTGTCCAATATTGGGACCAAGATTAGATTAATTCTCTACTTAGAGGAGTCACTAAAATCCATACCAGTTTCATCACTTTCTCAAAATTGAAATGTCATGGTTATACAATCGTTTATAATCACATCACCCTCATGTATTCCAAATACCTATGCATCCTACAATTGGAAGACCTAGAATAAATCGGAAGATACAGATCAATTTACATTGTCATCTTTAGGGTTTTATTATTAAGTTCCTCATTCGATCATTGGGAGTTAGTATCGATTATATGCTTTCTAAAAATATATATCATACCTACAAATTCTTGTCATGCTTCAAAAGCAAGTTGACCATGCATGGAATCTGATCAATCCCAATACCTCATGAGTGAGATCATGTCTTCCGATTCACAAGTGAATATGTATGATCCCTTTGGGAGATCGTATTACTCATATGACCTTATAGGCACACTAGTTCGCCAGTGTATAGACCTTGATTAGGCCATCAACCTATCGGTCTATCAAATGTACATACTTAGATATATAGCAATACATTTGTCTCTGGTCAAAGGATGTATGCCTATATAGTGATGGTATACGACACATGACTTGGTTATCTCAATCTCATTAAGTCAACTCTTTGACCTAACTAATCGGACACCTCTGAATCTCTATTCCTATGCAGAGGACATGCATCAAGAGGTCAACTAGATATCAGTTGTGACGTCCCGTCCCTCCGTCTACCAAAACCGAAGAGATGGGAGAGTCGGACCTACGGTCCAATTACGCCCATGATCCAAGATACTCAGCAAACCCTCTTATGCACATTAGATTAACATCTGAAATATAATTAACAACAGGAGAATAATATGAAATGGAAAGTAAAATGCAACATCCATTCTCATCAGTACTCATCAAGTTCACGTCCATGATATGAGATACATCAGAAAATATCAAATTCAAGTAGGAAAAGCTCTCCACATATCTCACTACAATGTCTTTCAATAATAACATAAAATAATGCAGACGTAAAGAAGTTACTCTAAGGAGAGCGCACCCTGTTTGGTGCAAGTATGACGTAGAAGATCTGATCTCCACAAAAGACCGCTATTGTGACGGCTACTGCTCAGGTACACCTGTTGGGTTCACAATAGGGTAATGTTATGAGCAATTGCCCAGTAACGAGACAAATATTATAACGACTAATGTAGGGGTAAGAAAAGAATGTATACTCAATTTTATTTAATGGCATATGCATGTATTAGAAAAATTTAGAAAGAACACCAAGTCATTCTAATTTACATTCGATCACATAGATTTTATTTATTTTTAAAAAAAATAATCATTTTAGTACTACCACAATGATCTTGATATTTCAGCAAGTTGGTTAGGGTACAAACGGTATAAAATTCCCGGCACCCGATCAATAATCATTTCTTCTCGTATTATTTTAGCACATGCAAGTACGCGACTCGCAAGCCTCTGCTACGCGGGAACTTGTTGTCATCTGGGATACACCTCCAAGTATCTCTGTCCAACTAGAACGGGAAAATGTCTAAACCTTAAATTCTCCAACTTCAAACTATATCCCGGAACACCTCTCACAATACTACGACTCAAAATAGAATTTGATATGGCCACACCTAATTCTATTATGGGTCCTAATATCGTGTATAAGTGTGAAACCAAGAACGTCAGTCATTACCACATGCCTACTCCGTCGAGCGACTCCGGATACAACCGGGCGGCTAGATGCAATGTCACCCAACTCGTCCGTTGGGGTCACGGCATTCATGATATCTATCCGGAGCCCAAGGGGCATGCTCAATCCCTTGTGGCACATAACTCCATCTACCTCATCATCGTAAAAGCTCACTCACCTGATGGTGATCACCACGACATTAGGCGAACTAGTGTTTTGATGAATATTTTGATTTGTTATGTAATCACATGTTGTCTCAAGGATGTCACTCGAGATTTTTCACTATCGTCATGCATGTACTAAATACCTCAGTTACCACTTGGTCATGGATGATATTATTCTTCTTTAATATTACGTAGAATGTAAGGGTACTTGTGATTTATGATATTGGATCAATTGGCTCAAGAAGGATTGTAGTTTAAACTAACAATCATATGAGAATTACAATTTTTCAGTACCATCAGAAATATCTTGTCTCATGGGAAACTAAAATGATTAAGTATGCATAGTAGCAGTTCTAGTTACAGTAGACATTTTCCCGTGCAAAACTATATCTGTAATATTTTTATCGGTCTGAATATGCAATATTCTACGTTTGTACAATCCATAATCAAAACGGTATCTGTATTTTTTGATCAAACCATATCAAAAGTTTGGGTTGTCAATTTTTGTATAACTATATTTGAGGTATCTCATTTAAATGGAGTACTACACGTTACCTATTCTTATATAAAGAGCTATCCCATTAAATTGACATTATTAAGTACATTAAAGGGAAGAATATATCTATGATTTAATGAACTCTAACGTATATTGTCATTGCTTAAGAAATGACACGATTTGAGTAGTAATGTATATACTCAATATGTGTTCATAATGCATGCATGTGGTTTTATGTAAATATTTATTTACCAAAAAAAACACAACGGATATCTAATGCAAGGATTCATCCTGACACATAGATGTATTATTTCTGGAAGTCATAATATCATGAGAATTGTACACATCCAATCATAAGTATGGGGAGATAATGATTATATCATAGGATAGAATTCCTACGCTGATGATTTTCTCATCATAGACCCTTTTTTTGAAGGCAATGGAATAAAAAAATATAGCATGAGGAGATTTCTATTGTCACTAATTAGTCCCTAGCATGTCATCTTAGGACAAAAGTTATCGATCATTGTACTGATATTCATGAATCCAGAACAAACAAAGTGTCTATTACCAAAGCAAGTCCAATAGTAAAGATATTTGTATCTTTAACGGCTTTTCAAGCACAGAGATTTAAAGGAAAATCACGTGTGAAACTAATAATAAGAAGGGAATCGGATATCGCTACAAAAAGCTTCTTATGATGCTATGATTGGTTAGACATATGTGTTGATAAAATCAAGTGAATCCAGCAGCAAGGAGGGGAATAAACTATTGTTACAAAATACATAAGGCTATAGAGATATTCAAGAATATGGGAAAACTACGTGGAACCCAACAGCAAGAGGATGGTATTTATCGTTACCTCCGAGGATGTTCCCTCGGGATCTCCTCTCACACGGAAATGTTATTTCCGTCGCTCGATCGCAGTGCGGAGGCATGCACCACGGTAACCACGAGCTTTCCTATGTGATGGTGGTCGCGGATCTTCGATTGGAGCTTCTTCTCCGAAGTCGACGGCGGCCCTCCGACGACTAGACTAGCCAAGGTGGTGGTGCTCCAATGAGAGGGAAGGATGGTGGTGGCTAGGACTTTGAGAGAGTAGCCTATCACCTTCTATTTATAGGAGGAGAGGTGAATTTAGATCCAATTTTGGACCCGATTCGGATCCACATATGGATCTTGACCATCCATCTTAAAACATTGTTATCGTGAGCTAGGAATGTTGGAATTCGACGTTCTTGGGCTCGTTGGAAAGATCTCGACGAGATCTACGAAAAGGCATGATTATTTGAATTTTTTGAATGTAAAAAATACTCCATATTTTAGGAAAATTATGGGGTTTCACATCATAAAAATCTTAAAGGAAGTCTCATCCTCGAGACGTAGGATTTAACGTATATGTTTCGAATGTGATCTAGATTCAGGCATAAAAATCTTAAAGAGAACGAAACCCATAAAAATCTTAAAGAGGATTGAATTACGGTCTCGTGATCATACCTTCAAAAAGATAGGAGTATTTCTGTCACATATCTGCCTCAGGCTCTCATGTGGCCTCCTCAACATTCTGACTTTGCCACAATACCTTGACCAAAGGGATGTCTTTCCGTCGCAACCTCTTGACTGTCCGGTCTAAAATCTGTACGGGTGCCTCAGGAAAAGATAAATTCGTTTCAACTGCAAGGTCCTCATAACTAATCACATGTCGAGGGTCTCTAATATACTTCCGAAGGTTTGACACATGGAACACATCATGCACGCTTGCCAAGTGAGGGGGAAGTGCTACCCGGTATGCTACATTCCCAATCCGGGACAAAATCTCGAAAGGGCCAACGAACTGTGGTGCTAGTTTACCCTTGACACCAAACCTTTGAATACCCTTCATTGGAGATACCTTCAAGAATACGAAATCTCCGACCTCAAAATTTAGGTCACGACGCCTCTGATCAGCGTAACTCTTTTGACGGCTCTGTGCAGTCAATAACTTCTTCCTAGCTGTTTCTACGGCTCTTGTTGTATCATCAATTATCTAAGTGGAATAAATATTTTTATCACCCACTTCCTGCCAACACAATGGAGTGGTGCATTTTCGTCCATACAATGCCTCAAAAGGTGCCATGCCAATACTAGCATGGTAGCTATTGTTATAAGTAAATTCCACCAAAGGAAGGTGATCCTTCCAAGATCCATGCCACTCAATAGCACATGCTCGGAGAAGATCCTCAAGAGTCTGAATTGTCCTCTCTGATTGTCCATCCGTCTGCAGATGATATGTTGAACTAAGACACAGTTCAGTTTTTAGGGCCTTCATGAATTCTCCCCAATAATGTGATGTGAAACAATAGTCCCTATCAGATACAACCTCCTTGGGAATCCCATGCAAGCGCATAACATGTTGAATATATAGTTTGGCTAGATCCACCGGAGTGCATGTCATGTTCACAGGAATAAAATGCGCAGACTTAGTCAACCGGTCCACAATAACACAAATAGCATCATACCCACCTACTGTACGAGGTAAGGATGTCACGAAGTCCATAGAGATACTGTCCCAATTCCACAATGGAATAGGAAGTGACTATAATAAGCCAGGAGGACGCTTGTACTCTTCCTTCACCAATTGACACGTAAGGCAATGACTAACATGTTCTGCAACATCTCTCTTCATCCCCTCCCACCAGAAGTGCTGACGGAGGTCTCTATTCATCTTGGTACTTCCTAGATGGATAGATAATCTAGAACAGTGAGCCTCATCTAGGATGTCCCTCCTTAACACATCATCAGGGAAACATGCACGGTCTCCCTTCCATAAGATGGACTCACAGACTCTGAATCCATCATACTCCTCATTCAGGCATCGATGGAATAAGTCTTGTAATTTTTGGTCTATTTGCTAACCATGCACAATCTTGTCCCATAATCCACTATACTTGGCAGGTACAATTACGGTATCTGTAGTACTATAAAATGGGTGCCACTCACTGAGTGTCGTGAGCATATCCCAAGTCTGTAGCCATGTTGTGGTACCCTCGGTATGTGTTCTCCTACTCGGAGCATCCGCTACTACATTCCCCTTACCCAGATGGTAAGAGATAGTGCAGTCATAATCCTTCAACAGTTTCATCCATCGTCTTTGCCTCATATTCAACTCTCGCTGGTCAAAGATATATTTGAGACTCTTGTGATCTGTAAAAATCTCAAACGTGACCCCATATAAATAGTGACGCCATATCTTCAACGCGAAGACTATAGCTGCCAACTCCAAGTCATGAGTAGGGTAATTTCGTTCATTGTTCTTTAGTTGTCGTGATGCATATGCCACGACATGCCCACGTTGCATCAACACTGCTCCTAAACCCTCCTTCGATGCATCAGTATATACCGTAAAATCTAGTGAGTATCGGAGCACTCGTCAGTCTCTCCTTCAACGTACGAAAACCCAGATCACACTTATCGCTCCAAATGAAGGGGACATCTTTCTGTGTTAGTCGAGTAAGTGGTAGGGCTAGCTGTAAGAAGCCCCTAACAAAGCGTATGTAGTAACCGGTGAGGCCTAAGTAACTGTGTATCTCTGTAACTGTCTTGGGCTGCTCCCAGGACATTACATCATCTATCTTGGCTGGATCAACTGCCACACCTACTCCTGAAATTACATGATCGAGGAAAGCTACCTTGTTAAGCAAAAACTCACACTTACTGTATTTTGCATAAAACTTGTGTTATCTAGGTGTCTCAAGAATAGTATGAAGATGTTGCTCATGCTCATGTTCATCACGTGAGTAGATCAAGATATCATCAATAAACACCACCACAAAACGATCCAAGTATGGAAGAAAGATTCTGTTCATCATGTCCATGAACGCGGCAAGTGCGTTCGTGAGTCCAAACAGCATGACGACAAACTTATAATAGTCGTATCTGGTGCGAAAAACAAATTTAAGCACATATGTGTCCTTAATTCTCAATTGATGATAACCCGATTGTAGGTCAATCTTTGATAATACCGATGCACCCTACAACTGATCGAAAAGATCATCTATTCGTGGAAGTGGATAACGATTCTTTACCATCCTTTTATTCAATTACCTATAGTCGATGCACAAACGCATAGATCCATCCTTCTTCTTTACGAAGAGGACCGGTGCTCCCCAAGGTGATGTACTGTGGCGGATAAATCTCTTTTCCAACAACTCCTACAGCTGAACCTTGAGCTCCCTGAGTTCGGTCGATGCCATTTGGTATGGAGGAATGGAGATCGGTTGTGTGTCGGGTATCAAAGTAATCTCGAACTCGATCTCCCTCTCCGGCGGTAGTACAGGTAATTCCTCTGGAAATACATCAGGAAAATCTCGTACGATTTTGACGTTTCAATCATACGATCTTCGATGGGTAACTCCACAACATAGGCGAGAAAACCTATGCAGCCCTGATCGAGCATGTGTTGGGCCTTCAATGCTGATACATACAAGACCTCACTATCTGAGGTACGTCCATCAAACTAAAAGGTAGGTATGCCTGGGAGACAGAATACTATCGTCTTCTTGAAGCAATCAAGGCATGTGTGATATTGCTCGAGCCAATCCATACCTAAGATGACATCAAAATCTTTAACTGAATGAGTAAAAGATATGCAAGCATTAGGTGCCCGTCGATCTGCACTGCTATATTCTCCATTGCTTGTCGCACTATGAATAATTGTCCCCCTGGGCCCTTGATGTAGTAAGGAGATGAAACATAAACTGGCTCTTTACCTAACCTTGGCACTAATCGATGTGCTAGAAAAGAGTGTGTAGCTCCCGAATTAAATAAAGCATGTAAGGATTTACCATGCACTAAATTCATACCTCGCACTATAGCTCCTGAGGCACGGGCCTGCTCCTGTGTGATTGCACTTAATTGTCCCTGGGGGTGTGATGGGGCATTAGAACCTGCAACACTGAAGGTTGGTCGTAGTGGAGGACGTTGAAAGCCTCGACCTCCAGGACGAGAAGATAACTCATGTGACTGTGCGGGTGAGAAAGTTGGTCGTAAACTTGGTTAATGACTGCCTGAGCTATCAGCAAGTAAGGGACACTTGGCCTTGAAATGGCCTGGCTGTTGGCAGTGGAAACACCTACGATCTCCTTGCAGAGAAAAGGAGCCTCCCGAGACAAGGCTAGCACCTCCTGTCTTTCGACTCTGCGAGTGTGTCAAAGAGTAGAAGGAAGTAGTACCGCAACCCGCCAAGCCCTACCCCAAAGTAGGTGTAGGGGAAAATCTGCTAATGGTAGGAGTGGTAGCCACTGGGTGGAAACGACACTCTCTACGAGCTCTGTAGAAATCTCAGCGAGCAGATCTCCCGAACTGAGGTGGTTGGAAATGTGATGGACTCCCATGAAGCCGACTCTGAGTTGCCTCCATCTTGGTAGCTTTAGCAGCTATCTCCTTGATGAAAGTGAAATCCAATGCAGATAACTGGTGTTGCACATCGTCACGCAGTCCCCGGACAAACTTCTGTAAATTCTCCTCAGGAAAAGCAGTAGTCGCTGGTGAGTGGCATGAGAGTTCAGTGTAACGAATGAGGTATTCTTGGGTCGTCACTGACCCCTGCTTCAGCTCAGCAAACAACCTCCTCTGATCATCAACCCAGTGATCAGGATAAAACTGACTACGAAACTTGTCAAGAAAAATTTCCCACGTTATGAGATCCTCCAGATGTTCCTTGGTGGCGTACCACCAATGCTCAGCATAACCTGTTAGTGAAAACTCCACAAATGTAAGCCAAGACTCTTCAGAAGCATGAATCGTCCTCAACACTTTAGATACGTGATCCAGCCATAGCTCAGCCTCATCTGGCGAGCCGGTGCCAAAGAATTGTGCCACCTTAGGTCTCTGATATGCTGCGTAGGTTGTATGATGTTTTTGCAGCGTCTCTAGATCATCTGATCCATCCGGGTCCAGAGACACCGAAGGGTGAACACTGCCCTCCTCCTCACGAGAGGGCTGGTACGAGGAGTCATCCTGCTGAAGGAGCCTTAGCTCCAATATCTCCTGATGTTGTTGTATACCCTGTGTGGCCTGAACTAGTAAGGCCAACTGTTGTGCAATATAAAAGTCAACACGAGGCGGCATGATTCCCTGCGATAATCATTATATTAGAAATTATTTCCATGGTTAGAGAGACAATGGACACTTTAAACAGGACTTGAATTATTCTCCTTAGCTAATGACAAAGTCAGAAGACTCTGTTGCTATATTTATATTTCAAATATTGTTAACAATTCTAATATGCAAGAGAGAGAATGGAGTATCACGCTCTGATGCCATCTGTGATGTCCCGCCCCTCCGGCTACCGAAACCGAAGAGATGGGAGAGTCAGACCTACGGTCCAATTCCGCCCATGATTCATGATACTCAGCAAACCCTCTTATGCACATTAGATTAACATCTGAAATATAATTAACAATATGAGTATAATATGAAATGGAAAGTAAAATGCAACATCCATTCTCATCAATACTCATCAAGCCCATGTCCATGATATGAGATACATCAGAAAATCTCAAATTTTTGTAGGAAAAACTCTCCACATATCTCACTACAATGTCTCTCAATAATAATATAAAATAATGCGGAAGTAAAGAAGTTACTCTAACGAGAGCGCACCCTGTTTGGTGCAAGTATGACGTAGAAGGTCTGATCTCCTCAAAAGACCGCTACTGTGGTGGCTGTTGCTAAGGTACACCTGTTAGATTCACACGAGGGTAACGTTATGAGCAATTGCCCAGTAACGAGACAAATATTATAACGACTAATGTAGGGGTAAGAAAAGAATGTATGCTCAATTTTATTTAATGGCATATGCATGTATTGTAAAAATTTAGAAAGAACACCAAGTCATTCTAATTTACATTCGATCACAATGATTTTATTTATTTATAAAAAAATAATCATTTTAGTATTACCACAATGATCTTAATATTTCAGCAAGTTAGTTAGGGTCCAAACGGTATAAAATTTCCGGCACCCGATCAATAATCATTTCTTCTAGTATTATTTTAGCACATGCAAGTACGCGACTCGCAGGCCTCCGCTACGCTGGAACTTGTTGTCATCCGGGATACACCTCCAAGTATCTCTATCCAACTAGAACGGAAAAAGGTCTATACCTCAAATTCTCCAACTTCAAACTATATCCCGAAACACCTCTCACAATACTACGACTCAAAATAGAATTTGATATGGCCACACCTAATTCTATTATGGGTCCTAATATCGTGTATAAGTGTGAAACCAAGAACGTCAGTCATTACCACATGCCTACTCCGTCGAGCGACTCCGGATACAATCGGGTTGCTAGGTGCAACGTCACCAAACTCATCCGTTGGGGTCGCGGCATTCATGGTATCTATCTGGAGCTCAAGGGACATGCTCAATCCCTTGTGGCACCTAACTCCATCTACCTCATCATCGTAAAAGCTCACTCACCTGATGGTGATCACCACGACATAAGGCGAACTAGTATCTTGATGAATATTTGGATTTGTTATGTAATCACATGTTGTCTCAAGGATGTCACTTGAGATTTTCACTATCATCATGCGTGTACTAAATACCTCAGTTACAACTTGGTCATGGATGATATTATTCTTCTTTAATATTACGTAGAATGGAAGGATACTTGTGATTTACGATATTGGATCAATTGGCTCAAGAAGGATTGTAGTTTAAATTAACAATCATATGAGAATTACAATTATTCAGTACCATCGGAAATATCTTGTCTCATGGGAAACTAAAATGATTAAGTATGCATAGTAGCAGTTCTAGTTATAGTAGACATTTTCCCATGCAAAAATATATTTGTAATAACTTTTTGTCGGTCTGAACATGCAATATTCTACGTTTGTACAATCCATAATCAAAATGGTATATGTATTTTTTGATCAAACCACATCAAAAGTTTGTGTTGTTAATATTTGTATAACTATATTTAAGGTATCTCATTTAAATGGAGTACTACACGTTATCTATTCTTATATAAAGAGCTATCCCATTAAATTGACATTATTAAGTACATTAAAGGGAAGAATATATCTATGATTTAATGAACTCTAACGTATATTGTCATTGCTTAAGAAATGACACGATTTGAGTAGTAACGTATATACTCACTATGCGTTCATAATGCATGCATGTGGTTTTATGTAAATATTAATTTACCAAAAAAATACAACGGATATCTAATGCAAGGACTGATCCTGGCGCATAGGTGTATTATTTCTGGAAGTCATATATCATGAGAACTATACACATTCAATCATAAGTATGAGGAGATAATGGTTATATCATAGGATAGAATTCCTACGTTGATGATTTTCTCATCATAGACCCCTTTTTCTAAAGGCAACAAAATAAAAAAATATAGCATGAGGAGATTTTTATTGTCACTAATTGATCCCTAGCGTGTCATCTTAGGACAAAAGTTATCGATCGTTGTACTGATATTCATGAATCCAGAACAAACAAGGTGTCTATTACCAAAGCAAATCGAATAGCAAAGATATTTGTATCTTTAACGGCTTTTCAAGCACAGAGATTTAAAGGAAAATCACGTGTGAAACTAATAATAAGAAGGGAATTGGACATCGCTGCAAAAAGCTTCTTATGATGCTATGATTGGTTAGACATATGTGTTGATAAAATCAAGTGAATCCAGCAGCAAGGAGGGGAATAAACTATTGTTACAAAATACATAAGGCTATAGAGATATTCAAGAATATGGAAAAACTACGTGGAACCCAACATCGAGAAGATGGTATTTATCGTTACCTCCGAGGATGTTCCCTCGGGATCTCCTCTCACACGAAAATGGTATTTCCATCACTCGATCGCAGTGCGGAGGCGTGCACCACGGTGACCTCGAGCATTCCTACATGATGGTGGTCGCGGATCTTCGATCGGAGCTCCTTTTCCGAAGTCGATGGCGGCCCTCCGACGACTAGACTAGCCAAGGTGGCGGTGCTCCAATGAGAAGGAAGGATGGTGGTGGCTAGGGCTTTGATAGAGTAGCCTATCACCTTCTATTTTATTGGAGGAGAGGTAAATTTAGATCCAATTTCGTACCCGATTCGGATCCACATATGGATCTTGACCATCCATCTTAAAACATTGTTATCTTGAGTTAGGAATGTCAGAATTCGACGTTCTTGGGCTCGTTGGAAAGATTTCGACGAGATCTACAAAAAGGCATGATTATTTGAATTTTTTGGATGTCAAAAATACTCCAGATTTTAGGAATAAAATATGGGGTTTCACATCAGCCAATAGAGAAAGGATTGTCATCTCCTACTCAGGTCGGAGATCATCTCTTAATAATCATTCGACGGTGCTTGATGAGTCATCAATCTAACTCTTTAGATATTCACCCAAGCACCAGACTCTATGATTCAACAATTGAATCAACAGATGTATGATCATTAAGAAGGCTATGGTACATAACTCTAATTGTACTAAGGGACCTTATAGTGCATTCATTCATTTAGTCTCAGACAAGGAGCGAAATAACTTTTATTGAATACAAACATTATAATAAAATTTATTGTACGAATGGTTCGCCTCGAGCTCACATGGCTAACATCCACCCCCACCAGTCATATCAAATAGGTCTTGTGCCATCTGCAGATGACTTGGTAATTTCAAGGGAAGTCCCTACATCTTACAGTATTTGCATAACAGCCTGCGCCTCATGAGAAGAGACTTTCTTTGGAACGAATACACTACTTTTAAATATCAATATTTGATGGACCATGACAAAATTTCTCAGCCGGAGAGAAAAATGTGTGGGGAATTGTGAACTTTGAAACTTTAATAATTCTATGATGGGTGGGGAATTCTGAACTTTGAAACTTTAATAATTCCATGCTAACTAAATTTCTGGGGAAAGCAAATCCCCTTCAACCCCTCCTCAAAATCCCATGACTCAAATGTTTTGAAATCTATTAAAAAGGTTCTGGATCGACTAGGGAGATTCTCTTGAAGCGGTTGGTCTCATGCTCCCAATCGCTTCTTTGAAAGGATAAGCTAAAAAACGACATATTTCACTTAAGTTTGCTCACCGTCCCTCTTTTCACACCTCGGTGTTCTGGAAAGGCATCTGCTCCCTTCTGTCGTTTAGGGACAAATTCTCTGCCCGACGACAAACAAAAATATCAACGTCTAAAAGGAAGTAGCCACCCTTCATTAGTGGCTACAACGAGCATAAAGCTTTATCTAAGACATGGACCGCTACTTCTATGATATGAAGATTGAGCCCTGGATTTTTTTTAGAAACATCTCAACAGGTAGTGGCCTTGACACTATAAAATCCCATTCATATGATTGGGAGGCGCAAATGCTGCATTTTTAAACAATAAAAAATATTGAACCTACTGTTTCGTCACGGTAGTGTTGTGCTACCTTCCACAAGACCTTCTGGTTGAGGCTATTCCACCGGCGTACTTCCTATAGCTTGTTCTCCACTTTAAATTGGAGACACAAGATATGATTCACTACATGATGTTTCTTCTGCATGTTTAACGAGAAAACCTACAATCATTACGAGATCGCGTCGTCGTGATAAACATTATGGTTACATTGAATTTACGAAATCAATATCACCTTGTAAGACCTTTTTTATTATTCTGTATGCAGTATGCAGACGAATGGTTTACTCTGACATATCAAATCCGCGATGGCATTCGTTTAATCTGTAAGGAGAGGTGCAAATGGAGAGCACCTTCTTTGCGGACGCCAACGTTATCCAAGAGCTTAATATTTTCTTATGACACCATGGCCATTTGCGAAATTAGCACTCATGCCCATAAATCTGAAGTGATTTCTAAATCTTGGAATATCTAAGTAAATTTCTGATACTTTATCTGGTTCAAGCAGGGCATGCTTCCATGCTCCCCCAAGTTGGGTTAGATGATGATTTTACCATCCCTAATCATGGATCACCCCTAAATGAAGTATCTGCATGATCGGTCCAACCTTTTTTGGTTTCCTCAAGAAAATGCTTTATATTACGCGGACTTACTTAGGAACTAAGTTTGATCATATTATATATTATACTTTTAGATCTAGATTGGGGTTTTTGAGCCATTATCGGTATCCTCGTTTCTATTCTTTTTTTCCCACGTAGTATTCATATTCGAATGATCTTCGGAAAGAAACTAAAGCTCTCTCTCCAACAGAGTGTATTTTAGAAGACACGGCACGAGGTACCGACCATCCTCAAAGAATAGAAAACATTAATATTTTAACACTACTGCCTGCTTCAAACCGAAACCAATATCATGGCTCAAATATTCAAAATTCTGGCGCGTTCAAATATTGTATTCATCACATCTAAGAGAAAAAAGAGTCATGTTTAAGCATTAATTTTAAAAAAGAAAACAATTCTTTTTACAAGAAAATAATAGAATACGGGTACCCTAACAGACTCCTCTTCTCTTCCCTCTCGCACCCTCTATGTGATCCTTCTAAGCTGAGGAGAGGGGATGGCGAGGAACATCAGATGCTATCAGCATGCATGTGTGTGTGTAAGTTCGAATATGCACAATATCTATCTCTGCAACAATCAAGCGAGGAGCCAGAAGTTCTTGTGCGTCTTCGTGTTGAGGAGATAGCCGGCATTTTGACCTTTCTTCTGGACCCCCACACACAAACACTTGCTGTTCTCGATGAGGTGCTCCGCCAGATCGATTCCTTTGCTTGACATGGTAATGCTGCCACTCAGTTTGGTGCTACAAGATGAAACATAGAGGATTAGATGCACCAAACCATTTGGATTCTGTAATCGCTTGAATTTCCGCGAAGGAGACGAGTCGAGCTCGCTTTCGCCTCACTCATCTCGCCTTATCTCGTTGGTTGGGTTTAATCGGATTTAAATGATTGATGGCCTCATGATCCAGTCGAATCGAGTTGACTATATACTGTTGCTCGATCCAACTCGACCGTCCTCGTTTTCGGTTTATTCCTTAGTTACCATTTAAGTAGAACAGTCCATTCTGATAAATGCCTAGAGGAAGGCATTTCTTGTTCCTATATTAAAAAACTATTCATTAATAAAGTAAACGTGGAAGATAAATTTAACCTCTCACAAGCTAAGGCATTAGGGATATCACGGATTGTGTGATGTAATACAGCAGGTTCTGTAATCGAGGGAACCGTCCGATGGGGATCTGACAGCCCTCATAAGGGACCGACCATCCCTGGCCCCCAATGAGGATCGTCCGATCTCCATCGGACGATTCCCTCGGATACAGCATACAACAGGAGACGATCCACTTTGTATTGCCACATTTCGTTTCCACCTTTTATATTATCGAAGCAAAACTTGTCAAATAACTCAAGTCTTCATTAATTAGGAGATAATCCAAATTCCGGAAGGATAATCTAGTACGCAAGATTCAACTTACACTTACCTGAACAAGGAGCGGCGAGGTTGACCGATGACGAGCAAGTCGATGTTCCTAATCTTGGCATGGTACAAGATGGTGTTGGCCTTCCCGACCCCCGCGCTTCCTTCCACCTCAGGCGCCACGACCCTCTCCACTTGCACCTTCACCCCCGGTTGTGTCGCATTGCACTTGGTCCTCATCTCTTCCAAGAACTCCAATTCTCCTCCTCCACCCCCTCCCATGCCCTCGGGCCTCTTCAAGAATGCCGAGAACGATGAGCTCCTCCTCGTGCTAGAATGCTCCACGTGCAAGAGAATCAACTCGTCCTGCTCTAGTATCGCATGCGATAACGCCCATTGCAGTGCACCAGCTGACTCACGCCCGGAGTCGGCAATCACCATGACCCTCCTCTTCCCCGAGGAAGACTTCGCCTTCACTGCATCCATCATGATGGTTGTAGCTTGTGGCTCCGGCTATCGGGGGTGATTGATCAAGCCATGGGGGTGGTGGTGGCGGTCCCCACCTGCCGGAATTGTGCAGGATTATGCATGGAGGTTGGTGCTTTGGGGACTTGTGTTTAGGTTGGTTGCTTGGGCCGGGGGAGGAGATTGGGAGGGGCGAGGATGTGGGCTTTGGCTGGCACGGGCATGGATGGAAGGGCGAGTGCTAAATGTGGAGCATGGTAAGGAGAGTGGGCGAAGGGCGACCATACACTTGGATGGAAATTAGATGGCCCTTCGTTAATTAGTTTTTTATTACTTGCAAAATCGTTCTCACATTATGGCTATACGTGGGAAGCTCGTTGATATTGTTATTATCTAGTTGGTGAGATGCAAATGCGAAAGATATGGATTTAATATACACATCTGGAGTCAGGGATGGAGCCAGAAACATTTTGCAGAGGGGACACAAAGTAAAAAAATTATTTATATGTTGATTGTAATATACTAAGTAAAATGTGGAGTAATTTATAATGCAAGATAAAAATGATAATTTGGTTAAATTTCGTAACTTTTTACGAGCGTGACATGTGTTCGAGATTTTTGCTTTCATTTTTTGAAAAATATCTCTATTTTCTTACAAATCAATAAAATCGTAAGATTGAATATCGGATGCATACATATCCATTGAAAATTTGGACAAATCATATATTGCAATAAGATTATGAAACTTTTCCATATAAAAAAATTAAAAGGGCTATGGAAAAATTCTACACAAACATCTAAATTCAATATCGAGCATACTGTCAAAAATAGAGACAATATAAAAAATAAAATCATAAAATAAAGTACCTTTCATATCAACACTTCTTTTTTCTCAACGAGTGAAAGAGAGGTAAATATGAATGAGAGAGGAAGAAAGAGAGATGTATGAAGAAATGATGGGAATATTTTTTTTAAAATCCAGACTAGACAGTGAACCATTCAGTCACTGGTTGGTCTTTAACCGAGTTTGATTGTTAGGTCAAAGCAATTGGAGAATTCATGACTTCATCATTTGTATCAACCTCAAAAATTTGGATCGAGTTTAATTTACCATTCATACTGATGGAATTGATATTATAAACTATGAAAATCGTATATATAATATCCAAGCACTAACAACGTTCATATTGAATCATTATCGATAACTAATAATATCAAAATTCTTTGTACCAATTTGTTATAAGTCAAACTGGTCCACTTCGATCGGACATGATTAATATTCAAACTCATTTTTTAAAATTCTAATTATAATTCCATGGAACCGGTCGAACTGATGAGATCGAGTGTAATATGTAATACAACCAGTCTGACCAACCAATCCGTTCTAATTTTTTAAATCATGGTTGACTGGGTGAAAGATATTCTACAATGAAAGAGAGAAGAAGAAGAAGATGTGCATGGAAAGAGATTTCACCAGATGAGATGTAGGAGAGAATTGTGGAGAGAGATATGGTAAAGCAAATTCAAATTAGGGGAGGGAGTTACAAAATTTTAAGTTTATAAGTACACTTAGTATAGGAAAACCAAAATAATATTATAACTACAATATTATATCAATAATACAAAAGTTGCATCCGAAAAACTAGGGGGGACATGTGCCCCTCAATGCCCCCCTCTAGATCCGTCCATGTTTGGAGTTTGTTTGTGTTCCTACTTGTGTATATTTGCGGGATATATATATAGGAGAAACTTCAAATGAACGGGGTCTCATTGTGATTTTGATGAGCCGCAATTTATAACCGTTTGATTTGAATTGATGGACATGATTAAATCCGGTTTTGCAATAGAAAACCACCATCAAAACCGCCGTCCCTCCTTTTTTATGGAAATTCTTAACCTATTAACTACAAATCCGACTATTTTGTTCGATTTGGAAATATTTATTATCATCAATTTTATTATGTCGATTTAATGAGGCGGAAATGTCGGAGCTACCGTGAGCTCCCTTTACGGAAGTAATTTATTACTTTCCTTGTTTTTATTATTATCATAATCACCCGTTGATACATTCTCATAATTAGTTAATTAATTTTTTCCATATTAAGCTTAATTTAAAAATTTAATATGTAAATTCGGAACATCTAATAGGAATTGTATTTTTTAATGCAATCAATTTTTGTAATATAGTATAAGTTATTTCAAAATATCTTCAAACATTTGTAAAATTCAAATCAAGTTTATCAAAAAAATAATTACAATTCAATCTTACATAAGTACAAAATTTCAAAAATTTATAATCTTATTTTTATTTTAAAAAAGCGTAGTATACTTTGTTGAGGTCATCAGCTTTTAATAAATTCGCTTAATTTTTAAATTTCAGTAGTATATGTTATTTCGTTTTCTATTAGAATCTTTGTATTATTATACGTTCCAATTTCAAATTTGTGTCAATGTATTCAAATTTTCGAAGTAACATTTTATTATTAAATCTGTTAATAAATTTTACAATCCAAAACATATTTACATTGTTCAATAAAGGAAATTGGTCGTAATGAAACATTGTTATCATAAGGATACGAATTTTTTATTCTCCTAAGCTATTTAACTATTCCTCATGACATAGATATACTATGAATGCTGCTTTTAAAACCAACAAAATATGAACAATTTTTTGTAAATTTATTAGCTTTATTTCAAAAAAGTATCGTACAATAGCAATTTGTTAAAGTATTATTCAATAAACTATCCCAAAAAAGTAATATTTTTTGAACTATTTGCTATTCACTGCATAAATTAGCCGTTCTGGCTTCTGTTTTTAAGAAATTAGTTTTGCCTAATTTGTAGATCCGCCTTTTTCTCTACTATCCCATGAAAATCGCACGTTTGTATTCTTTATATATAGAAATGTTTTTTCGTCAAAACCATTCCATTTAATGATAGTGATTTTGATCCCATCCATCCGATCTTAATCCAATCGTATTTATTGTTGGCTCATTATAATCTCTATGAGACCCCACCTCATTTGAAAGGGTCCCTATATATATATATATATATATATATATATATATATATATATATATATATATATATATATATATATATATATATATATGGTTAAATGGGGATGCCCCCTTGTGGGAGCTAACTTGGCTCCCCTCGTTCCATTTCACCCGGTTTTTTTTATTTTTTTTGAAAATTTCTTCCGTGGAATTTCATCACTATATCCCTATATTATGTCATTAAAATTTCGTGCGAAACAGAGACTCCTACTACATCCATCCATACTGTCATTTTTTAATGGTAACAGAATTGCTAAAAGCGACCCCGTCTAGATGGAGGCCGTAGAAGTCTCTGTTTTGCATGAAATTTTAATGACATAATATAGAGATATATTAATGAAGATTCACGAAAGAAAATTTCAAAAATAAAAATAAAAAAGTCGGGCCAAATGGGGCGGGGGGGGGGGGGCTAAGTTAGCTCCCCCCATGGGGGCAGCCCCATTTTACCCATATACATATATAAAAGAGTGATCATGTGAGAGACAAAATCTGTGGGAGCATGAGAGTATTGATTATGGACCACATGATTCTTTCTTCTCTCTCCTGGTTGAATCATGTGGTCAAGAATCAATGCTTTCATGCTATCACAAGTTTTAGCTCTCATAGGATCACTCATATATATATATATATATATATATATATATATATATATATATATAGTTGTATTGATTACGTTGATAAAGGATTTAGGGATATTACATCCTTAACCTTGAGTAATTTCGCAATTACAATTATAAACATATGTAATCGTGAATTATACGAGAAACCTCGGATAGCCACTCTGTCTCACACCCACTCTACGTTAGTTTTCCTAGTAACCCAACCATATCATTGGGTTAATCTAACCCATGGTCTATCCAACGGCTATTAAAAATTTTTTAAAAATAAAATCAAAACCCCTTTCCTTCTCCAATGCCCGATGCCCAGCTCCCTCCCCTCCGCCTCCACCCTCTGCCCTCCCTCCTGCCCCTCCGCCCTCCCGCCCCTCCACCTCGGCCATCCACCCTCCCTTCTTCCTCCTCCAGCTCGTCCCCTACCCCTTCTTCCTCCTCCATCTCGCCCCACCCCCACCAACCCCTCTCCATCTTCCCCCTCCATCTCGCTCCACGCCCGCCACCCTCCTCCTCCGTATGGACAAGGACTGTGTCCTCATGGGCTACCTCGCCCCGCACATCAAGCGCAAGATCTCACCGCATCTGCCACCCGCACGCCATCCTCCTCCACGAGGTCATGGACTCCAAGTCCAATATCTATTTCATCATGGATCTCGTCTGCGGCGGTGAGCTCTTCAAGCACATCTCCAAGGGCTGCCTCAAGGAGCCCTCTGCCCACCTCTTCTTCCAGCAACTCCTCTCTATCGTCTCCTTGTGCCACTCCCGCGACATCTATCACCGCGACCTCAAGCCCGAGAACCTCCTCCTCGACCACCTCGACCTCCTCAAGGTCTCCGACTTCGGCCTCTCTGCCATCGCCATCTATGATGACTCCCTCTTCCACACCTTTTGCGGTACCCCTGCCTACATCATCCTCGAGATCCTCACCCACAAGGGCTACGATGTTGCCAAGGCCGACATCTACTCCTGCAACATGATCCTCTTCGTCCTCATGGCTAGATACCTCTCCTTCCACGACCACAACCTCATGGTCATGTACCACAAGATCTACAAGGGCGAGTTATGTTGCCTCCATTGGTTCTCCCCCGAGTTCACCCGCCTCCTCGACACCAACCCCAACACCCTCCCCTTCTTCCTCCCCCATCTCTCTCCACCCCCGTAGAGCAATAGGCAATGGCAGTAGCTTGCAAGGCAACCACCCTGACCTCCTCCTCTGGCTCCTCCACCATCACCCTCCTCATCCCTGACAGTGATGGATTCCTATGGAAGAGAAGGAATGAGAAGAGAAGGAAGGGGAGTGGTATCATTTATAATTACCCTTAATCTGAAGAGTGAAAATGATCCACATTTGACAGATTCCGTCAATGTTAACGGAAAAACGAGTGATTGTTAACACAAGGTCATGCCATGTATGAGTTAAGCATTATTCAAGGTTACTGGTGTAATTCGTGATTATGCAGGGTTAGGATTGTAATTATAAAATTACTCAAGATTATGGGCGTAAATATCCCAAGGCAAGTAGTTCTCTTCTTTTCAACAGTTTTCTAGTTATCTCATCTTTATAACAGATTCCAGTAGAAAATAATGACTTAATTGTTAGTGGAATGTTGGCATCTTTTATTGTTAACATGATAAGCACGACAAAAATTATACAATAATATTCAAGATTAATATGAATCAATGCATCACATATTAAAAGAATGACGATCGTGCATTTTGATTCATATTACAAAATACACCCAAGAACCAATAAGATCATTTATACATTATATTATGGAGGAATCCAGGAAAGACAAAGCAATAAATAAGCTATGACAAATAAAATAGTAAAAATAGACCAGAGATCACTGAGTATTCATGTAATGGACTGCCCTTAAAGAGAATATCACCCCTATAATAACGATGCGAAGGGTACTAGCGATCCACTCGTAGGATACGATGGCACATGATCGTCGTCCACGCACACCGACCAGATCGTCCTTGAAAGTACCTTAGAGAACTGCAGTCAAGAGAAGAAGAAATCATATGCCGCAATTGTGGTGGAACAACAGAGAGAAATAGATGATGGGAGAGTTTTCTTACAAGTGAAGAAAACGATGTCTAGGGGAAGGGTATAAGAAGACCTAGAATGCAGTTTTTCATTTTCCAAAAATTCATCTCAACATGTGCCTCAACGGATTCTGAAATGACGGCTAGATTAGACTCGTTAGATTTGAGTTTGAATTCCCTCATTGCAGTCAAAGTACATTCTATCCATAGAATTAATTTATCTGACCCGCTAATGAAACCATCAGCAAAAGTCAAGAGTCAAGATTCGAGTTGACACTCCTGAGCCAGAGTTGGAGCGAGCGGGTTGTGTGCATGTGTGGTCCTCCATTCCCCCTCTCTACTATTGCTACAAGTGTTTGGGTTGTGAGCTCATATATTAACCCACCAAAAGTTTAGAAATGCTAGATGTTGTACTAAACTTCCATCCAAGACTCACCATGTTTCAAATTTGAGAATTCTTAACTTTTCCTGTAATGTCATTTGGTTTCTTAATTGAAATCAAATTAAAATCTAATGTAATTACATAGGTTATCAAATTAAAACCTAATTACATTAATATTAAATAAAACAATCTCCCACAAACTCATCAATTTGGAAAAGAGATTCAAAGAGAGTCAAAATACATCTTTCGGCTACTAGGTTTGCTTTCAGTAAAGATACATTCCGGTTCGAATCTCTACTTGAGTTTACTACTTTTACCTTAACAGGAACGATGTGAACTACGTCTTGAACTTCATACCTTAATGTTAAAGTATATTGGTAGAAACAATAATGTGTTGTTCTTGGTACAATCTTCATGGTTGGTGCTCTTAAAGGCCATGCACCCTTATCCTGTTTCATGAATATATTCAGGAAAGACCCTCTTCCTTTAGCTGTAGCCTACAATAACATTTACATAGTCAACATTCTTCAAGGATGCACTGCTAACATCCTTCCCAAAGGCTTGAACCATTTCGGAGCCTACACTATTCTTAAAACTTGCAGCTTAAATGGCACTCACGCTTCCAGGAATAAGACACGCATGCATAAACATTGAAATATGAGTGCTAATTAGTTCTCCAAACATCATGTTATTACCACATAAAACCTACTTTGTGGATCTCCACTCAGATAAGTTGGGTTGTTACGGTAGAGAAACTCCCAATGGGTCTCAGTACCATCCCAAGCCTAGGCTTTAGGGCTAAAGATATACCAAGTCCCTTAGTCAACATATCAGTCATGTTGTCTTTGGATCTAACAAAATCCATAGCCAACAATCTTCAAGACACCAAATCCCTTAACATCTTAAGTTTGATTTATATGTGTCTCCTTATTTTCTGATTGAACTTTGAACCCTTGATCAAGGTAATTGTGGTCATGCTGTCACAATGTATAGAGATCGCATGAATTGGCTGACCTACCATAAAAATTTCAGAAAGAAGTTTCCTTAGCCATTCAGCCTCAATCCCAGTGGTGTCCAAAGCACATAGCTCAACCTCAAAAGTAGACTGAGCTAGAGTGGTCTACTTCATATACCTCTAGGAGATTGCACTGCCTCCAAGGGTAAAAACATACTTAATAATATCATTACTCCCAAACTCCTCTATTTTTCCTATTTAGTTTACATCACTATATCTTTCTATTACTTATGAATGTTTATCATAATGCAAACTAAGGAAAATGATTTCCTTCAAGTACTTTAGTACTTGATCTAGATCTACAGTCAGTACATATAGTATATCTACTCAACTTTATAGCCGAGACTGAAATATCAGGTCTCATGTAATTTTCAAGATATATTAAGCTTCCTATTACTTGTGAGTACCTTAGCTGAGCTACAGGCACTCTGCTCTTGTTCTTAAACAGCATTTGGGATGAATCAGAAGGAGTGCTTACAGCTTTGCAATCATAATATCCGAATTTCCCAAGTACCTTCTCAACGTAGTGAGATTGAGAAACTACAATCCCATCAATCGACATTGTCAGTTAGAGACCCAAGAACACATCAAGTAATACCCATGTCCTTCTTCTCAAACTTGATACTTAAGAATGTTTTCTTGTCATTAATAATTCTCATATGCGATCCAAATAATAGTATGCCATCAACAAACAGGCAGATGACAATATACTCATCACATTTCACCATCGAATAGACACACTCATTGGATTCATGAACCTTATAAACACATACCAAATTAGTTTTGTTAAACTTTTCATGCCACTGCTTTGGTGCTTGTTTCAATCCATAAAGGGATTTAAAAAACTTGCAAACCTTTCTCTCATTCCCAGGAGTCACAAGCCCATCAGGTTGATCCACATAGATCTCTTCCTCGAGGTCATCTAGGTGGTCTTCACATCTATCTGGAAGATAGAAAGATCATATACATATATATATATGTCAATGCTATAAGAATCTATATTGTGGTCATCCTAGTCATAGGAGAATAAGTATCAAATAATGGATACCTTCCTTTTGCTCAAAGCTCTTAGAAACTAATCTGGTTTAATATTTTTTAATAGATTTATCAGGTCTAAGATTTCTCTTAAAAACACCCACTTCCACCTAATGGTAGAGCACACTTTGGTTAAATCAACCAGTTCCAAAGTTCCATTAGCCACATTGGAATCCATCTCAGATTTAAACAGCTTCCTTCCATTATTTTTCTTTAGATGAAGCCATGGCTTCCTTATAACTTGATGGATCCCCCTCGATCTGGTAGAGAACAAAGTCACAACCCAAATCCTTGGCTATCCATGGTTGTTTACTCATCCTTGGCTCAATTTCTTATGAAAGGTCATTGGGCTCAGATTGAGTCTCAACCCCTACATTTGTTATCCTTTCCACTTGATCTGGAATAGATCCTGATATGGATGCAACATCGTTGGTCAGATTCTGAGGAATCCCAATCTTCGTAGGGAAGACATCCTCAAAGAAGGTAGCATCATGGAGTTCAAAAATATTGTTGACATCTATGCCCGGTATCTCGAACCGAGTTACCAAGAACCTATATGCATAGCTAGTTTCCAGATAACTTAAGAAGACTGCATCAACAGTTTTAGGACCTAACTTCTTTCTCTTGTATTCCGAGACTAAAACCTTAGCGAGACAGTCCCACGCTTTGAGATACTTTAAGCTCGGTTTCTTATTTCTTAAAAATTCAAAAGGACACTTTTTTATATGTCTTGGAGGGATCCTTTTCATAATATGGCAAGCTATATTCAAGTTCTCTCCCCACATATAGGTTGTAAGTCCAGATAGGAGAGCATTGATCATGCTAATTAAGATCTTATTTTTCTATTCTGTTGTCCCATTTGATTGTAGTGAATATGGAGCAGTAACTTCATGAACCGTGTCAAACTGTTTACATTTTTCATCAAATAAGTTAGAAGTATATTCACCCTCCTATTTGTCTAAGGTCTTTAAGCACTTTTCATGTTTGTGTCTCAGCCTCATTCTTAAACTTAAGGAATTTCTCTAAAGCTTCATCATCCTTGATTTTCATCAGAAACACATAGCAGTATCTACTACCATCATCTATAAAAGTGATAAAGTATTTATTATTATCTACGATCAACACACCATTAAACTCACATATCTTTATGCACTAGATCCAAGATCCCACTATCTCTAGAGATGGACTGAAAAGACTTCTTAGGTATCTTACCTTGTACAAAAATTTCATATTTTTGAGTTTTATGAACTATGTGTTTAGAGATCAACTCTTGATTCATCACTCTTTTAATTGAATTTAATTTTGCATGTCCCAATCTATCATGCCACAGATCACAAGATTCTAAATTGTTAACGACAAGAGACATTGAATTAGAACATTTAAAATTCAAAAATATTTATTAAATCAATGTTTACTGAGTCACATCAAATTCTAAATAACAAATAAAAATGTACCAAACAACTCTTTCCATAAAAAATATGTCTCAAAATAACTTTATTACATTTAAAGTTTAACTAAAAACCATTTCTAACTAAAATAGAGCCAGATAAAATATTTTTCTTCATGTCATGGACATGTAGCATCTTGTGCAAAGTCTAGACACGTCCAGAGGAAAACCTCAATTTGACTTGTCCAGACCCCAACACCCTGATTATAGAATCTTCCCCATCTTTACAGACCCACTATTACGGGTCTGATAAAAAGAAAATAAAATTCTGTCAGAACAGATGTGTACATTGGTTCTTGTATCCACAAGTCGCTCATTTGGATCATGGATATGGTATAATTCAGGTTTTACAGATAAATACCCATAGCTAGCTCCAAGCCCTGCAGTAATCATATCACTTTTGGACTCCCATGTGTAGTTTTTCATTGAGCCTTTAAGGACAGAGAATCTTCTTCCAATGGCCAACCTGATTAGAGTGCTGATGAACTGCAGATCTACCCTTTTAATGTTGTCGGATTGACTATTTAGTTGCAGTCGGATAAATCCGTGTCGATCAAAAATTAACCGCACGGATCGATTAAATCGACGAATGAATTAATGTGCGGTTTTATGTTTATTTAGCCTGGGCAAGCCCCAGGGTCGACTCAAGGAGGCAAAGGAACAACTCGTGATCAAGTTAGAGTGATTAGATTACGGTTTTCCAAGTGGGATTTTTTTTAAATTTTTTTATGCGATAAAAATGCAGATGTACTAATGCGGATGAACTAGGTTATTAAGAAAACGACCACTTAGCCAAATTAATCTGTTATGTCAAATTGATTCAAACTGACCAAGTTATATTTTTCCTATATACCTAATCCAATGGTGAATGCAAAATGTATTTTTTTTGGATTTTTCGATTTAAAATGCACAAATGAAAAATACAAACTTTTTTAGGGGTTTTATGCAAATTTTCATGCGAATGATATGTAAAAATTATGAAAAATTTACTGAAAGTTAAATATGATGAAATGAAGCTACACTAATTTTTTTGGAATTTTCTGATACTTTATGATTTTTTATGAATTTTTTTACTGAAAACAGAGTGACAGCGTGTATTTAATTCCTAATAAATCCACAGAATAGAATTATCTAGAGAACGAATTATCTCAAATAGATATTTCAATAAGGAATCCAGAAGCTTTGAAATTTCTCAAAAATCTTATTTGTGGAATTAATTAAAAATCAATCACTGAAAACACTCTAGAATCTATTTTATACACAAGACAACTCTAAATTGGATG
The DNA here is from genome assembly GCA_037367405.1 of Ottelia alismoides. Lineage (NCBI taxonomy): Eukaryota > Viridiplantae > Streptophyta > Magnoliopsida > Alismatales > Hydrocharitaceae > Ottelia > Ottelia alismoides. The sequence goes on along the minus strand of JAZKJV010005152.1, from coordinate 121,432 downwards.
AAATTTGGACAGTAATTAAAGCACACTTAGAGGCATCATATAAAGTTTTTTCACAAAGCAATAAATAGGGTTGTGCAAATTTCAGAGCTTTGGGTAAAATATTTTTGATTTTCAATCTCTGATTTTTAATAAATAAATCAATGCTCACAAAAATGTAAATAAATAGCTAAGAGATAAAGACTTAGTTGCTCTACAATATGCTATTTTTTATAAAAATGATGCTAGTTTGAGGTCCAAATCATCATGCAAAGTTGGGGGTATCTTCGCAATACAGGAAGTTGAAATTAAATGAACAAACTATGCACAGGGGGAACTTTTGAAATTTCAAAAACTGAAAGGATGTAAATGAAAATTTCACAATATAAAAAAAATAAGAGAAAGGGACCTTCTTAGCGCTAGGGCACAAGGGTGTGCTGCAGAAATGGGGATGCACGGCAAGGGCGGCGGATGGTGGCGCGAGGCGGTGCGGGGAGATGGCGGCATGGCGTGGGCGGCGCACGCGAGGTGGGGGGGCGGTCGGCTGAAGCGTGGGCGGACGGCGGCCAACCGCTGGAGGGCAGTGAGCGTTGTCCGGCTCGCAGCTGCGGCCGGAGAGATGAGCAGCGTCGAGGGCGGCGACCAGGGGGGGGGGGGTCTCTCGGCAGCGGGCGGGGCGCGGGAGCGCGTGGAGGAGGGCCGTCTAAGGCTGCAGCTCCTGTGACCCTTATTTTTTTTATTTTTTTGTAATATTTTTGTTGTAATTTTCTTAATGTAAACTGAAAATAAAATGCGAAAAAATGTGTGTAGTGATTGTGATGGAGAAATAAGAATGGGAGGATGATGGTGGTGGTGGTAGATGATGAATGTGGCATTGGTGATATGAATCAACAAGGAACAAAAATGTTAGATAAAAATAATGTAGAAGATAGAGATAGAGAAATTACCTGGAATTTCTCCAAAAGGCGGAGCTACGATTCGTGGCTCCTGTCGTGGCCTCGAGAAGGATGGTGGAGTCCTTCGAAGCTAAGCAAGTCCAACTGGATCTCGCGACGCGGCAATGGTGATGCCGTGGATCTCGCCTTGAGGTTGTCGTTGCTCGACTCGTCTCCTACATCTGTGACCTGAAGGTTAAAGGGGCTCGACCTCACTTCTCCCGAAAACGGCGGATGAAGAAAAATGATGGAGGGGATGAGAATATAAAGAGGAGGGGGGAAGTTAGAAAAGAAGTGGAGAAGATGGAGGGATGGTGGAGCAAGTGGGGAAAATGGTGGCTTGGAGTAGGGAATAAGAAAAGAAGAAGTAAAAAGGAGAGAAAAAATAATAAAAATATAACATAATATAAGTAAAATAAGTAGGCTACTAAAAATAACAATAATTAAAATAGTAATAATAATAAATCCGAAAATAATAAAATAAATCCAAAAATAATAAAATAAATCCAAAAATAAAATGAAGGGGTGGCATGTGGCGGCTCTAGGAGCTGCCACATGTCGCTCTTAGAAAATTCAAAAATTAAATATAAATAAAAATCAAAAAGAAATAACAAAAGGGATTAAATCAAAAAGTGGTCAACACAAAAGTTACTCACCTTGATGAGATCTACAACTTTCGTGAAGGGTCGAAAATCAAATGAAATCATCTGTATAAAAATGTATTTTTGGGTGGTACCTTAAAGATATAAAATACCGCATTTTATCTTTTGTAATTTTTTTGTCATTTTTCAATAAGAGAAAAAATCAAAATAAAAATAGAGAAGATATGAGAAGAATATTTACAACTTAATCTAATTTTTTTGGATTTTTAATAGTTAGAAAAATGAAATGGTAAAATACAGGGGTAAAACGGTCAATATGTACAATATACAAAAGGGGCCCAAAACCCAAGTTTTGCATACGAGCTCCGATTTTAATGAAATTGGTCTTGTTTCGAAGGTCTTTGAATGTATATTACTTTAAAAGTAAGTAGTCTAATTCAGAGGTTGTATGAGAGATATGCACATTTTAAGGTTCCTAGTTTCAAACTTGGATTGGGGTTTTATTGGTCAATTTTACAAGTTAGTATTTTTTTGATATTTTTCTTTATTAGTGTTAGTAATATATACACTATAGAGTTGGTTTTATTGGATTCAGAGTTAGTATAAAATACATACAAATAAGGTATTTAATCTAATATACAAGTGAATATTTACAAGTGAATTTGGCTTCTTATTTTATTCAAATATAAATGCTAAAATGCAGATATTATGCTTGCATGCATGAATGCTAATTATGCAATATAAGTGGAAATATGCATCTAATTACTCGGGAACAAAGCTCTATTTTCAACTTTTAGAGTGATGAATTACAGATTCATCAATCCCCTATACTTAAACCTTGCTCGTCCCCGAGCAGCTAAAATGAAATGCAAGAGTGAAATGATTTTGGGTTCCATACCAAGGTCATGAACAAAAGTTGAAAATGGAGCTTGACTCGACCTTTGGATTAATTGTGTGGCGGAACCTCATTGGGAAATGAACTTAAGACCTAACAAACTTCAAGTTCCACAAGTCTTCTATTCAAGACTCCTCAATAGTCAGGTTAGAACAAATCCTCAAACGCAAATTCCTGATGACTATGATTCTTACTTGTACTATGTAAGTGAAATGTAACTCTCCACATCAGAAATGGCTCAGAACCAGCCTCCTCTAACAAGGTAACTCTAATTACCCAGTCCAGTAACTCTTTCTTCGAGGAGTGAGGTATTCCCTTCTAAGTTCAAGTGCGACCAGCTCAAGAAGAGGGGGTAGAGAAAAGAATGGACGGTAGCCAGTATAGCTACCTATCTCGGGATGCCTGACCAGTGTAGCCAAGTCATCCAGCTGCAGACTTTTTGCTAATATACATACTCCGACAGGTATTTTATTTTCACTTGGACCTGTCTGATTTTTTGGAGTTTTTGCATTTTTTTCCTTTTTCTTTTTCTTCTTTTTTTTGAACTATATACAAGGTGCAGCATGTACATCAGGAGTTTCTCCTCTAGAGCCAGTAGACTATCCCTCTTTTGAAGCATTATTGCAACCCACAACATCCCGTCCTTAGATGTCAATATCACCAGACTAGGTTGAGATGCACTACCCTCCCTAGAGGAGGACGGATGTTTCCACCCGTGTGCTACTCCAAGCTAAAGGATTCTACCTCCTCAACACCTCATCAATGAAGAGATACGTGCATTGTGCTTGTCCAAGTTAGGTCATTATCTAAAATAATCATGCGTGTGCACGAGATATTCTACTTAGACTAATCAAGATGACATGTGAACATAGACTTAGAGACTCAAAGAATTAAGTCACTTGACCTGAGAAATATTAACTCTAGTTCCTATAAGGTTCCTCTAAAATTAGGTGGATTAAGGTCAAATCAAGTCCATCCTTGATATCTACTCATAACTTGGTTCAGAACCCACTAACTTTTCACTTTGCATATGCAAGATATGCGGATGAGATGCAGATGTCATACTATGTAGATGAATGTAAATGCAAGACTCTTTTTCTTTTTTTGAATGCAAGGATGATATGCAAGAGTAAATAAGAAGCATATTTTCTTTTGTTTTTTTTGTTTGTTTTTTTTCAAAACTTTGGTATACCTCCTATGTTACAATAATTTACAAGAGTTTTATAAGTACTATACAAATTATACAAGTGTTATATAAGTATACATGTATTTTATATTTTTTCAATTTTTACAAAAGTTTTACAAGTATTATACAAAAAAAATTCAATTTTTACCCACCCGTAATTATTGCATAATATATACAAAACTACGTGAAAATACGCGAAAGTACGAGCTATGGGTAAAGTATATATGTAATATATACACGCCCCCTATACTTAGCCTGTGCTATCTCCTCAGAGCACAAAAAGCGAGGAAAAAGACATAGGTCGTGCTAACCGTAGGAGAGCTAAAATAATAAAAAGTATAGAAGTCGCTCCGCCCCCCTATACGTAGGCTCTGGCGGCCTAAGTGTAGAAGAAGATAAAAAATAGGGCGGGCGAGGTTAAGAGGGGAAATAGAGGAGTATATACACAACGTGCATCGGTCCCCCCATACTTAGGCTCTAGTCAGCCTAAGTATAGGACATGAATGAGTGTGAGAACCGATGAGATATAGAGAATATACAACGAATGGTGAAGAGACTCGAGTCACTATCCTCCCTATACTTAGGATCTGATCATCCTAAGTATAGCCATAAAATGAAATGATATGGAGCCGGGGCGAGTAATTCGAATCACTAGGGAGGGAGGGAAAATATATACAAGGAGGATTGAGAATATACATGGATCAATAAGGTTTGTGACGAACCTTCTTGCGGGAGCAAGGAGGTGGGTAATATACAAGTGTGTCGCTGTCAGAATCGTCCTCAAATAAATAGTAGTGTGGTGAAGGGATCGTCCAACACGGGTCGACACACGGCTGCTTGCTTAGATACGGCTTAAGAACAGCCGAACTGAGCTCACTCATATAAATCACCTTGTCCGGACCCGATGAGGATTCCTCTGAAACCTCCTTCTTTGGAATGTTGAAGGAAATTTTCTTAGTCGGTTTTCTAGAACCTGAATCATTGAGAGGGAGATGAGAGCGACACACCTTGAGAGGTTTGGGGGAACATCTCGAGGAATCAATTCCCGACTTCCTCTCACTACATAGCCTACTAGAAGAGGGAGCAACCGTGTCTTTATGTGGAGTCAATTTAGTCTTGGTTGTTTCCTTTGAAAGGTACAGGATGTGGTGCGGTGCTGACCATGGGTTCCTCATCAGACGAGTCACCATATAGATCAGCATATTCCTGAAGGGTCAGCACGCGTCTCGAGAAGGTGCCAGTGATCTCAATTGGCTTGACATTATTGGGCTCTTGTGTCGGATCATCAAAATTGTCAAGACAATCAGCAAAAATCATGTCCGATTCAATGTTAGCTTCTGGTCGTGAGTCCGCCTTAGAAGCTGTCACGGTGGTGGTGCAAGTAGTTGATGAAGTGGAGGTGTGGGGAGTCTTTGATCCAACGGTCGTTCGAACAGTCGATCTCTCAGGTGTAGTAGAGAGGTGGGACTCATCTTCCTCTCGATGGTCACAACTACTAGCGGATGTGTGGGTTACCTTAGAGTAAAGTTTATCAAAGAATGGATGAGGTCGAAGCGCTCCCAATGCTGTAAAATCGATTTCCTGAGTCTCGCAATCTATAGTTGCCTTAGCCAAGGCTAAGAACGGCTTCCCGAGAATAATCGGAGACTGGGAAAACTCTCTTCAGTGCTCGATGCCAATGATCGTGAAGTCTAACTGGAGTAGAGTACCTTGGAAAGTAACGATGACTGAAATGTTTCCTCTCGGCTGTTTGATAGATCGATCAACCAGCTGAACGATCTCTCTCGACTTCCTAGTGGCCTGAGTTTGAGCTTGTCAAACACAGAGGTCAGGAGGATATTTATCGGTGAGTCATCATCGATTCTTGCATGGGTAAAGATGGTGTCTTTGATTTCACATTCAACTCGGGGCAACCGCTTCACTCTGCGGCACTTGGTCTTTCTCCCCATCACCAAGGAGGTGGCCATAGACACTATGTGTCTTTCAGTCCTTGTCCTCTTATTACCCGACCTCTTTGGCCTCAATTTACTTCTCACAAATCGTTTGAGGCCGGGAAAGTGATCTATGGACTTTATTAAGGGAAGATTAAAAATCGATTCTTCATCGAGTGCTTCCCTTAGGGTAGGATCCAATTGTTTTAGGTCTTTTTCATTTTCAATTTTTATGTGGGTTTTTGGTTTTTCAATTTTTTTGGTATTTTTGGTGGATGCATGATCAGACTCTGGATTGGGGGGTAAGTGGTTAGTAGAAGAGGGAGGTAGAATGGATTCCAGCTGTACAAAAGATATGGGTTCCCTAATGCTTGCTTGGTTTTCAACATCAAATCTACTTACATCCTTTTCCACTTTCATTCCCAAGCTGGCAGTAATTGAGTGCAATATTTCCACGACATCTTTCAACTTGTTACCTAATATTTCATTTTTCGCGATAAGTCGAGAAATGTCATCCTCCAAAAAATTCTCATGACAAATCATGGGGGAGTTCTGCTCAATTGGAGGATACCGCTGAGATGTTGAGGTCTCATATTCAGCATCCCTAGACTCTGGCATGTAATGTTGGGTCGAGTATTGACTATCCAAATGGCAAATATTGGTCGGAGCCTCATATGATGGAGTCAATGAAACAGGAACTGATAAGTCTAGGTCATGAGTCCAATCTTGTGAATGTATAGGCTCTTTGAATGAAGGTTATTTAATGGAGGCTTGATCGCTAAAGTTAATCAAGTCTGGGAAATCAGGATGTGCAGGCCTCTCCATTTGGGTTGTTCGATCGACCATGTTATGCCCTAAGGTCAAGTCGGGATGCGTATATGTAAATTGTTGTATGGTACCTACTTGAGGTGAGAATGAAGTATGTGGGGGCATATAATTTTGCCAATCATCCATCTCAGCAGTGGCTTTCTCTTCATTCGATTCTTTAATTTCTGCAAGCTCTCGAGAATAAGGACAGTCAGCCCAAGATGGAAGTGGATTCGGAGTGTTGGAATATGGAGTAGGTGAGAAATGCGAAGAAGTGGACAAGTCTGTCGGAGTTCTGACTTCATAATCGAGTTGAGGTGGAGTCGACCACGGGTAAGGGTCTCCTGTGGGTGGTGGAGGATACATGGAAGAATGAGAAGGCGAAGATGAACGGTATGTGGTCGAGTAGGATTGACCAGAGGTCACAGGGTATGTGGACCAATATCCTGACATCTTTGAAGAGGAAAGGATGAGTGTAAGCAGATTGAGGTAGAAAATGTGTAATTACACAGGATAACACACACGGACAGACACAAAGACAAGCGCAAGAGCAAACCCCGAGTTCACACTCAACACGGTGAAGGACCCGAAATCGAGTCCGATTAATCTGGTTGATTTTAAGTGTGAGTTTATCAGATAAGATAGCAAAGGTTACGCGGCCTATAGGGAAGTTGGCTCAAAGCCGGATGCGTCTTCCTTGTTTAACATGTCGCCTAAGATACCGACGCCCCTTCCTTTCTTCGCTCATATCCCAAGTTGATGGATTCAAAGACCTGTCCCTATCTACCTTCAAGGAGGCGGAGGCTGACAAGGTCGGAACTTCACCCCGGAGGGTTACTGGCAACTTGTCGTGAAGTACCGCAATTTCGCCCCTATCTACCTGAGACAGGCGGAGGCTACTTGGTACTAGTCAATGAACCTGAATAATTCAACTTGTGATATTTGCTAGGATCAGTCGGAACGTGATATGGAAGGTGGGGGTTTTGCCTTAAGGTGTTCACACACACTCAAGTACCCTCACTCCGCCTGAAAACAAGGTCGGGGATTAGTCTCCCGCAAACAGATTTTCCAATTTTATTTTTTTGGTCAATAATGTTAGCAGTCTCGATTTTAAGTTAAGTTATCACTTGTTAGTCCAACCACATAGCACGCCTAACGTCCAGTCCTAATTTCCATTTAATTTAAGTTTGAAAAACAGAGAGGGAAATTGAGAAAAGCCGATGCAAGAAAAACAATGATGTCTATGCTGAGTAGAGAATACTTACAGTGATCCCTTCACTTTTATGCAGGATGAAGAACAGAATTGAGATCTTCTACACTATATGCAAATGCAAACGAGAAAAGCCGCTCCTAGACAGGCAGTTCTATTAGCGAGTGAAGAACAAATTTAATTTGGCTAAGTCCTGTGGTCTAAGTGTGTCTTTTAAGTGTAAGGTGTGGTCCTAAAGAATTACGAGCACAAGCAAATCCTAGAGTGGCTCAAGGAGCCGCTAGTGTAAGCCTATTCTAAAAATTCAATCCACACAGCACACGGGGATACGGTTCCACTATGTTTACACACGCGAGATCCCAAACGGAAACCGCTGTAAATGTAGATACCTTTTTACAAGTTAACAAAAATAAAATCTTTTTGGCGTCTCAACAACCGACTTGATCCACGAATCGTCGGCCTCCGATGCACTTCGAGATGCATCGACTTCAAGAAAGTCGCTCCAAGTCCACCGGGCCCTCACACAAAAAGATAAAAAATGTTAGAGAAAGAGAATAAAAATAAAAAATAATTGAAGAAAAAATGAAATAATTACAAGGTGATTCGGGGATCAGACTACCCGAATTAATAGAAAACGTAAATCTAATGTTCTAAAATGATCCTAAGCCGTTTGCCTCCCCGGCAACGGCGCCATTTGATGAACCGCAGATCTACCCTTTTAATGTTGTTGGATTGACTATTTCGTTGCAGTCGGATAAATCCACGTCGATCAAAATTAACCGCATGGATCGATTAAATCGTCGAATGAATTAACGCGTGGTTTTATGTTTATTTAGCCTAGTCAAGCCCCAGGGTCGACTCAAGGAGGCAAAGGAACAACTTGGGATCAAGTTAGAGTGATTAGATTGCGGTTTTCCAAGTGGGATTATTAATTTTTTTTATGCGATAAAAATGCAGATGCACTAATGCGGATGAACTAGGTTATTAAGAAAACGATCACTTAGCCAAATTAATCTTTGATGTCAAATTGATTCAAATCGACAAGTTATATTTTCGTGTAAACCTAATCTAATGGTGAATGCAAAATGTATTTTTTTGAGATTTTTGGATTTAAAATGCACAAATGAAAAATGCAAGCTTTTTTGGGGTTTTTATTGCAATTTTTCATGCAAATGACATGCCAAAATTATGAAAATTTAATGAAAGGTTAAATATGATGAAATGAAGCTATACTAATTTTTTTGGAATTTTTTAATACTTTATGATTTTTTTATGAATTTTTTTACTGAAAACAAGTGACAATGGGTATTTAATCCTAATAAATCCATAGAATAAAATTATTTAGAGAACAAATTATCTCAAATAGATATTTCAATAAGGAATCCAGAAGCTTTAAAATTTGTCAAAAATCCTTATTCATGGAAATAATTAAAAATCAATCACTGAAATTACTCTAAAATTTATTTTATGCACCAAGGACAACTCTAAATTGGACGAAATTTAGGTGGTAATTAAAGCACACTTAGGGCATCATCTAAAAGTTTTTCACAATTTTTGGAGCAATAAATAGGGCCGTGCAAATTTCAGAGCTTAAATGGGTAAAATATTTTGATTTTCAATCTCTGATTTTTAATAAATAAATCAATGCTCACAAAAATGTAAATAAATAGCCAAGAGATAAAGACTTAGTTGCTCTACAATATGTTATTTTTTATTAAAAAACTAATGCTACTTTGAGGTCCAAATCATCACGCAAAGTTAGGGGTATCTTCGCAATACAGGAACTTGAAATTAAATGAACAAACTGTGCACAGGGGGCACTTTTGAAATTTCAAAAACTGAAAGGATGTAAATGAAAATTTCACAATATAAAAAAATAAGAGAAGGGACCTTCTTAGCGTTAGGGCACAAGGGTATGCAGCGAAATGGGGACGCACGGCAAGGGCGACGGATGGTGGCGCGAGGCGGCGCGGAGAGATGGCGGCCTGGCGTGGGCGGCGCACGTGAGGTGGGGGGCGGTCGGCTAAAGCGTGGGCGGACGGCGGTCGGCGGCCAACCGCTGGAGGGCGGCGAGCGTTGTCCGGCTCACAGTTCCGGCGGAGAGACGAGCGGCGTCGAGGGCGGTGACGGGGGGGGGTCTCTCAGCGGTGGGCGGAGCCCGGGTGCGCGTGGAGGAGGGCCGACGGAGGGCCGTCCAAGGTTGCAGCTCCTGTGACCCTTATTTTTTTATTTTTTCTTTGTAATATTTTTGTTGTAATTTTCTTAATGTAAACTGAAAATAAAATGCAAAAATTGTGTGTGGTGATTGTGATGGAGAAATAAGAATGGAGGATGATAGTGGTGGTGGTAGATGATGAATGTGGCGTTGGTGATATGAATCAACAAGGAACAAAAATGTTAGATAAAAATAATTGTAGAAGATAGAGATAGAGAAATTACCTGGAATTTCGCCAAAAGGCGGAGCTACGATTCGTGGCTCATGTCGTGGCCTCGAGAAGGGTGGCGGAGTCCTTCGAAGCTGAGCAAGTCCAACTGGATCTCGCGACACGGTAATGGTGATGTCGCGGATCTCGCCTTGAGGTTGTCGTCGCTCGACTCGTCTCCTACAGCTGTTACCTAAAGGTTAAAGGGGCTCGACCTCACTTCTCTCGAAAACGCGGATGAAGAAAAATGATGGAGGGGATGAGAATATAAAGAGGAGGGGGGAAGTTAGAAAAGAAGTGGAGAAGATGGAGGAATGGTGGAGGAAGTGGGGAAAATGGTGGCTTGGAGTAGGGAATAAGAAAAGAAGAAGTAAAAAGGAGAGAAAAATAATAAAAATATAATATAATATAAGTAAAATAAGTAGGCTACTAAAAATAACAATAATTAAAATAGTAATAATAATAATAAATCCGAGAATAATAAAATAAATCCGAAAATAATAAAATAAATCCAAAAATAAAATAAAGGGGTGACATGTGACAGCTCCGGGAGCGGCCACATGTCACTCCTAGAAAATTCAAAAATTAAATGTAAACAAAAATAAAAAAGAAATAACCATAGGGTTAAATCAAAAAGTGATCAACACAAAAGTTGCTCGTCTCGACGAGATCTACAACTTTCGTGAAGGACTAAAAATCAAATGAAATCATCTGTATAAAAATGTATTTTTGGGTGGTACCTTAAAGATATAAAATACCGCATTTTATCTTTTGTAATTTTTTTGTCATTTTTCAGTAAGAGAAAAAAACAAAATAAAAATAGAGAAGATATGAGAAGAATATTTACAACTTAATATTTTTTTTGGATTTTTAATAATTAGAAAAATGAAATGGTAAAATACAGGGGTAAAACGGTCAAATGTACAATATACAAAAGGGGCCCAAAACCCAAGTTTTGCATACGAGCTCCGATTTTAATGAAATTGGTCTTGTTTCGAAGGTATTTGAATGTATATTACTTTAAAAGTAAGTAGCCTAATTCAGAGGTTGTATGAGAGAGATATGCACATTTTAAGGTTCCTAGTTTCAAACTTGGATTGGGGTTTTATTGGTCAATTTTACAAGTTAGTATTTTTTTGATATTTTTCCTTTATTAGTCTTAGTAATATATACACTATAGAGTTGGTTTTATTGGATTTAGAGTTAGTATAAAATACATACAAATAAGGTATTTAATCTAATATATAGGTGAATATTTACAAGTGAATTTGGCTTCTTATTTTATGCAAATATAAATGCTAAAATGCAGATATTATGCTTGCATGTATGAATGCTAATTATGCAATATAAGTGGAAACATGCATCTAATTACTCGAGAACAAAGCTCTATTTTCAACTTTTAGAGTGATAAATTACAGATTCATCAAGTGTCAGCATGGTTTATTCTTTGTTTTTTTCCTATATCTTGCCCTTTATTTCATTTTATTGTTGTAACTGCCCTTTCCTTTTTATTTTTACCTTTCGAGGTCATGAAATTAAACTTTATCTGAATATCAACAAGGAATCATGGGCTTTTGTTTCCAATGGTCCTCCTCTCTGGCACAAGTCATCCATAGAAATCTTTCTCTTTATGTGTTTCAGAGTCATACCTTTGTCTTCCAAAGACTTGGAAATTTTTCTATGATGCACATGACATGAAACTTCTCTGAAGTTTCATATAGGGATCTTCTAAACCATAAAGGAATAGAAACTCGTATGTCTGTTTAGAAACTGACTTCCCTTCGGTCATGGAAAATTTTAAGAACTTGGTGATAAAATATTTCTCAATACCGAGATTCTTAGTGTTATACTTTTGCTCCACTTCTTCTCATAACCTTTTTGTAGTCTACGTGGATCAGTATGGGTCAACACAACATGCTGGACAGAGCCAACAAGATGCAACCATGACATATACGGTCCTGTTCCTTTTACACAGATTTTACCTTCTGGCTATCGGGTGAGGGGTTGCCATTTTCCACTGTAGAGCATTCAGTTTCAAGCATCGAGATTAATCCTACGATGGTAAACCATTTTTTCATATGTTGTTCCAAATGCTTGAAATTATGTCCACTGAATTTTTGAAGCATCCCGGTCATATCCACTCTCGATTTAAACATGTTTCCGGCATGATTTTAATCACGATTCCTGATATCCTCTCTAAGATTGTTATTAGCAGCATAAGCACGGCAAGTTAAATAATAATATTCAAGATCAATACGAATAAATGATTTACAAATTAAAAGAATGACAATCATGCATTTCTAAATATTACAAAATGCACATTGGAATCGATAAAACCATTTATACACTATATTAGGGTGAGATCCTAGGAAAGACAAAACAGTAAATAAATTATGGTAAATAAAACAGTTAAATGATTCGATTAGAGATCACCGAAGCGTATATGTAATGGATTGTCCTTAAAGAAGATATTGCCCCACAATACTGTTGCGAATGGTACTGATGATCCACTTCCAAGATACGATGGCACATGATCGTCGTCCGAGCACATTGACGAGATTGTCCTTGAAAGTACCTCAGAGAACTGCAACAGAGAGAAGAAGAAATCGCATGTCGTAGTTACGGTGGAACAACAGAGAGCGAAAGACGGTGAGAGAGTTTCCTTACGAGTGAAAAAAATGACGTCCAGGGAAAGGATACAAGAAGACATAGATCACAACTTTTCATATTCCGAAAATTCTCCTCAACGGACGCCTCTTCAGATTCTGATACAGTGTCTAGATCAGAACTGTTGGAGTCGAGTTGGAATTCAAGAACAATTAATCCGTAGAATTAATTTGTTCGACCCGCTAATGAAACCTGCAGTAAAAGTATCAAGATCTGAATTGACTCTATTGAGCCGGAATTGGGAGCTGAAGATGGAGCGGAGCACGCGCGCATGGGTGGGTAGTCTTCTATTCCTCCTCTATACTATTGATACAAGAGATTGGGTTGAACTCATATATAAGCCCATCAAAAATTTAAAACTACTAGATATAGTATTAAACTTCCACCCAAGAATCACCTTGTTTCAAATTTGGGCATTTCCAACTTTCCCTCCAATTTCATTTGATTTTCCAAATGAAACTAAATTAAAATCCAATGTATTTGCACATGTTTACCAAATTAAAACCTAATTACATTAATATTAAATACCGATTTTTTATTTACTTTCTTCCAGGTAAGTCTATCGGGAAAATTGACGTCTCTTTTCAGGATTGTCGAAGATTAACCAAGCTTCTGAGCCAAAAGACTGTCCCTTTTCTTCGTCTTCTTCTAGTTGTTTTTGTTGGTGGGCGCTCTTCGCTACCTTTGTTTATCCCACATCTGTGGGTAGCGTTGATTCCTTATATGTATTGTACTTTTTAAAACGCTATCCCTTCCTCCCACTCCCTTATGTTTGATGATTATCATTTTCGCTGGTTTGCTCAAAAGATAATAATGCTAGTGGAATATATATTATCGTGCATGAGATCATTGAGAAATACTAGGACCCAAGGGCCTGTTTGGTTGCAGGGTTGGGCAGGATTGGTCCAACCCTGGTTACTATTCATAAGGGTACTTCCTCCTCACAGATTACTATTCACCCATCCCAACCTAGCCCAACCCAATCATGCCCAACCCTGCAACCAAACAGCCCCTAAGGAGATACGGACAAGTTAAGGCACAGATCCTGGAGTACGGATCCAAGCTTGATCCGGATCTGGGTGCATGGAAATTTGGATGTGAGGTTGGGGTATGTTGTTTATATTCACTTCCACTTTATTTTTGTACATATAGAATGGGATTTAATCATATGACTACAAATTTCTAAGCTATTTTTTTCATTTATATAGCTATCTGGTTTAACATATGCAAATGGATATAGATATATATGTATCTTATCCGCTAATATATCTGTTATATATAGAATTTGACATCCATATCCATTTTAAAGTGGATATAGATATCATTTTAGTATCTACAAATATTCATATATGTATATCATTTTACACACACATAGTTATAGATATAATTTAATCATAAATAAAATAATTTAATATCTTCTTTTATTATATTTGGTATTATTATATATGCACATTTAAAATATATTAATATCTTTTGTATTACATTCAATACATGCCTATTTAACTAGTATATATATACATACAAATATATGGTATTTCAAATATTATTCGATACGATTTGTATTTATTTTACATATGTATCCGGTTTTTAAAGATATATTAAGATAGATTTCATATCCATCAACATCCGATTAGATAAAAATATGGAAACACCTACACCCACAGTATCATCCCGTTTGCATCCGTACTGAAGAGGCATGGATCATATTCAGGTCCGCCCACGGAAGATGAACCGGATCTGGGTGCGACCCACCGGTACTTGGTATGTATCATGGGAAGGATCCGCCTAGCCATTAGGCGCAGATCCAACAAGGCAGCAACGAAATGAAGGCTAAGCAGGCGCGTGGTCAGCTGATGGAATTGATGGATGCGAGTACGCGGATCCCACACGGATCCGCCGAAAGGGAACCGGATTTCACTTGGGCCATTTGCAAAATATCCCTGACATTTATTCGTCTTATAAATGGGCTATGTTGTTGGAGCAGTAACAGTAACTGAAAGGCCTCTTACCTCTACCATCTTTTATTTCAAGAATAATTAAAAGCATGAAAAATATTAGCAAAACCCCTTTACCGGATCCAGTTGTCTATCCCGAGAAGACAGCCTTTCTGGAGAATAGTCCGCCCTCCGATGAAAAGAAAATTAGCCAACATAACACAATCTAAAGTATGTGTGATTGCTATTAATTACCTTTAGCACATGCATTGTACGCAAATAGTATTTGGATGCTATATAATTCCTGTAAATTTTGATGGAACAATATAAGGGTAAAATGTGTATGCCCCTAGGGGAGCTAACTTAGCTCCCCGGTCCTATTTTTCACATATTTTTTAATTTTTTTTAAAAATAAAAATTATATAAATTCATTATTATATCTCTATATTATGCCATTCAAATTTCGTGCAAAACAGAGACTCCTACGACCTCCATCCAGGCGGGGTCGATTTAAAAAATCCTGAGACCGTTAAAAAAAGACTGTCTTGATGGAGACCATAGGAGTCCCTGTTTCACACGCAATTTGACATAATATAGAGATATAGTGATGAATATTCACGGAAAAAAATTTCAAAAAAATTGGAAAAAAATAGGACGGAGGAGCTAAGTTAACTCCCCTTAGCCCCATTTTCCTCGTAATATAAACTTTATATGAAACTTCTGAGAATCATTTTAAGGTGAGAAAAAAATCACAAAATACACATGCGTGTCTTTTGATGCCACAACACACGATAACATATATGTGTTGACATTGTTACAAACAAATATCAAATTGAGAGATGACCATCTTACAAGAGTTATACAAGAATATATAGTTTTACAACATAATGGACCGCATGTACCTATGTGTAATTTGAATTAATAACGATGTGAGTCTTGAACGTTAAACGCTGCTTCATGGTGTATAAATATTGAGATGTTATAAACTTCTATGATATGCATAACCTTATTGAATGTTAATATATATAGAGATATTTCGTGAAAGGCCTGGAGATGCTTTGTGTTCCTCAAGTTGCCATTATCTTGTAGCATGTGGGGACTTTTATATGCTTAGTTAAATATCTTCAACAAATATCTTCAACTTAAATGCAATCACTGAAATGTGAGAAGTAAAGGCGGGAACTTAGATATGTTAGGAATACCGATGCACAGAAGACCATTGTCCATGAATTATTTAGATAACGCGTATTCTACTTCTTAAAGCTTAAGTTCTTCAAGTTATGGGTCTTCCACTGTATTTTAAATAAAGGAGCTGACAAGAATCATTAAGTGACATTCCAATTAAGTTGGGATATTTCACTTAAGCACTTGGACTATAAATATAATAACGCAAGAGATCATGAATCTGAGGGACGCTGAGTATATTAAGTAGTGTCTCAACTCGAACTTGTAAGAGGAAAAGAAAGATTAGGCTGCAATACAATGGACTAACAATATTATATACGTCACATAGATGTTCTCTCTGTGTGACAAGGATTTCTTAATCTTTGTGTATAGCTTCAAAGTGATCAATAATGCCTTGGAACCATATCACTGTAGCTCAGATATGGAATTAAGTTCAAAGTAGCCATTCAATCACATATAATGCGTGAGAGACGTATGTGGTTAGGTTTGTAGTTTCTCTAATCACATGGTCGTACTCATCTTTTTCATACTAAATGGTCAAAGTATGATGACTAATAGCTTAATAATAAAGAAAGAGATAAGTATAACTAGTTCCCTTTCCATTACATACTTACTAGTTATGGTTGTTTGCTTTGTGGTTAAATTCTTCACGATGTGTTGTTTTGTGAGTATTACTCTAGCTAAATGCTCTTGTTAACAAATGATTATCCGATCAACAGATGCTGTCATATTATCTAGTGAATTGTTTATATACATGTTGTCATATCATGTTGCTTATGCTTGGCTAGTTACAACTGAAAATGAATTAAAAGAATGTCAACATTGTTGTGATTATCGTGTGATTTATTCTGTAAATGATATTCATCATGTTTCTTACTAACGGTACATTTTTGCCTTGATATATATTGTATAATTTTCTTTATTGGTTTAGCTTCAACTCACTCAAAATGTGTAACCCAACTAATTAAACATTGTATTACAAGAAAAAAAGTGTTGAACTTTTAAGCCCTTGGCAACCCAATAATGCAATAAAAACTATTATTTTTCTATATGAATTGAATGTTTGTGTTTGGACTTAATTAAAGGTCCCTCTATACAACTAGTAGTATGTATCCAGACATCTTGACTACCATGTTATTGAGAGGACATAACTGATTTCATCATATGATATTTAGGAAACTCCAAACTGAGAAAGAGATAGGAATCTTTCTCTAAAGATCAATTTCGGATTGACCTCTTAGTATAGGCCCTCTATATAGGAATAAAGATTTAGAGGTGCCAAAATAATCAAGTCAAAAGTATTGACCAAAAAGTCAAAGTGTTTACTTGACGAGCTCGAGATAAATTAAGACCTGAAACTTAAATGTCATAATTAGGAATAACTCCATTGACCTGAGACAAATATACATTCGTATGTCAAAGTATATAAATTATATAAACCATTAGGTTTAAGACCTATCCAAGGTCCATACACTAGCACATTGGTGTGAATACGAGGACATATGAGGTATATGATCTCTCAAAGGGATCATACATGTTCGTACTTGATGAACTGATGAACCTCGACTTCATTATGTTAATTTCCAGATATTAAACCCCTAACTTAAATTAGCGTCAATAAAAGCCGTATTACTTATTGTATATATCTGAGTCTTAAAATAAAATTAAAATACAAAAAAATAACAAAAAAGTAAAAATCACAGTGTTTTTATACCTTTACAAACACTAAAAAAATTATTTCCCCTTTTTGACCTCTTTTGTGTTTTTGGTCAACATGAAATTGTAACTTTCATGTTTTGAGTTTTCCCAAATTCGGCCTCATTCTCTTTCTTTTTCATGGTTTATATCCGATTAACCTGATTGGGCCATATGGCTCTTTCTGGTTGAGCCACGTAGCCCGCATCCCATCGCGCCACGCGCCCTCGCTTTTGCACCGTCCGATTCGCTTCTGGATCTTCAATCTCAACCGCACGTTCGCGTCGTGCTTCCAGCCCTCCGATCTCCACCTACGTGCCTTCATCGCAGCTACCCACCCTGCTTCCTTTCTCCACCCTCCGATCGCATCCAGATTACATCTCGTTCATCCACTTCCGCCCGCTTCCCCTCTCACCACGTGTCGCCCTCCAGCGTCGCTCGATCTCCTCCAATGCGATCTAATCGTAGACGCTCCCTTGCGCCCACGTGCGGCTCCAGTTCAATTCAGAAAATAAAAGAGCGCAAAGAAATTATTTTTTTCCGAAACTTTTTTTACAAATTTTATCTTTTTTTTTAAAGGAACAATGAAGAAATGTGAAAATTAATGTGAATTCATGCGAGATTTTTTTATGTTTTAAGGATGAATATGTAGTGTTTTGCGAAATTAAATCGAAGGCACCACATTAACCCTTGCTCGGATCGAATGACGACTCAATGATAAATATCCCCCCAACCTACGTACTTTGTGAGCATAGACTATGAACACTTGGAAAATCGGGAGTGATCATTCAACTTGTTGATCACTCGACTACTGGGCCAAAGGAAAATATTTCGATCATCATGACTTCCCGTGGTGTGCCACTCCGCAGGGACTTTACTTCCCTTGATGCAGAACCCTTAGGAGAGTCCGTCGAGTCTCCGATCATTCTCGGAAATTGTTCTTATACTCGGTTAAGGCGACATTCGATTGTGAAACTAGAGCTATTGAGTTCTCAGTAAAGGGTTTACACTGACCATGCATACCTTCTGATTATACACCCTTACTAGAGTCAATCCACCAATCATTTAACTGTCACGATTGTCGAAAGTAGATGAGTCCTACACCTCCACATCACTGACTCAGACCTCTCTAAGGAGAGCCCTTCATGATGTAACTGCATGCAGACTCGACTATCAAGCAAACCATCAGACCTCACACTGTGGATATCTCACCGCCTGTCGTTTGCTCCTTGATGAATATGTGATTCATCTACTCCAAATACATGATCTTAGCTCTTATACCTCATGTAATTAACCCAATAAAATCCCTAATTATTATTTATTGTAATCCCACTAAAATGTACTGATTAACATCCTTATGTAAAAGGCCACAAAATATGGAGTGTGATTGTGTAAACATTCACGTCTAAATAAACAAAACTTCACTGATTTTTATTTAGTTCCTACTAACTATAAATTGATTAAAATAAACTCCATTGTGTACATGTCAATAATCTTAATTAATAAAAATACCATAAAAATACTAGCTTATATATTTGACCAATAAAACTAAAACATAGTTGTTGAGACTAAAAGCCGTAAAACTTTATATCTCATCCATACGAGTCTCCTATGAAACTCTACTCTCTTTTGGTTTAATGTACTCTTAATTATATATGGTGATGAATGGCTTCGTTGAGGCATGAAGGGCGGTCGTTGGTGTCTCACACGGAGATGAAAGCGGAGGTACGTGAGGCGAACGTCTCGAGGTGGCTGCCGTGAAGGGGAAATGGTGAGCGTGGAGGGAGAAGGTGGTGCGGGTCGAGTTTCTCCAGGTGGAGGCGGTGATGGTAAGGGTATGGAAGGTGGTCGCATGGGAGGAAGGCTTGAGCACGAGGAAGAAGGATACACAGAAGAATAAAAGGAAGAAACAAAGGAATAGAAGGGAAACAAAGGAAGAAAGTTTGGGGTCGCCTGAAGTGGAGGGTGGAGGTGCCGTTCAACTCATGATGTTCTCGCTTCGACTGAAGGCCGACGAAGGCTTCGAGAAGCTTCCGATGATCTCGCCTTGAATCGATCGTTGCCGAAGGAAAACAAGGGCCCCATGTCACCAGCCTTGTTGCGACTCTCGTTCTCTCTTGATCAGAGATTGGCGGATGCCCCTGTCTGTCGTCAACGATGGAGCTTAAATAGGATAAGCGGATAGGCATGGGGGATAAGGTGGTTGGCGAAGAAGGTGGTGGTCGATAGATGTGAGGGGATGAAGGTGCGTGGTGGTTGCACAACTGCCATGAAAGCAGGTAGACTGTGAGAGTTGGTTGGCAAGAATTGAGGGAGGAACGAGAAGAGAATTGGCCGTCTTTATTTTTTTATTTTATTAATTTTTTATAAAAAATAAATGAAAAGTAAATACCAAAAATAGGTGAAACGTGGCGGCTCCAGGAGCTGTCACGTGTCAACTCCAGAAAATTCAAGAATAAAAAGAAAAGAAAAATAAAAAAAGAAATAGCAAACGACTTTCATGAAAGTTGCTCATCTCGATGAGATCTATAACTTTTAAGAAGGAACCAAGAAGAAAATGTCATCGTGCAAAATGATATTTTTGGCGGTACCCTATGTACATAGAATACCTTAATTTTGGAATTTTGTAAATTTTTGTGATTTTTAATTAATATAA
The DNA here is from genome assembly GCA_037367405.1 of Ottelia alismoides. Classification (NCBI taxonomy): domain Eukaryota; kingdom Viridiplantae; phylum Streptophyta; class Magnoliopsida; order Alismatales; family Hydrocharitaceae; genus Ottelia; species Ottelia alismoides. Next base: position 101,330 of record JAZKJV010005152.1, on the reverse strand, counting down.
AAATCGAGAAAAATACGATAAATAAAGGACACATATTTACATATTGCTCTAATTTGTATTAATATTTTTGGGTTTTTAATAATAAGAAAATAGGAAAATAAAATAAAATGGAAAATGAGAGATATTTGTATAGACTCACAAGGGACACTCAGACTCGGTCAGTTCTTTATTTTCACTCTTATTTTGGATTTGGATTTTTTAAATTTTCAAAAAACTTTCATCAAAGAATATAAATGAAAAAGAAATAAAAGGAAAAGGGTTAAGTACATACATAAAATATCATGTCAAAAACTGCTAAAATACACAATGCGCAAAAAAGGCCCAAAACCCAACTTTCACATAGGAGCTCCGATTTTTATGGAATTGATCTTGTTTTGAAGGTCTTTGAATATATATTACTTTAAAAGTGAGTAGACCAAAATCAAATACTGTTTGAGGAAGATATGTGCGTTTTGGTCTGTCTATTCTGAAATTGGTTTTGTCTCACTGATCAATTATTCGAGTTAGCCATTTTTTGTATTTTTCCTTTAATCTTATTAGTAATATGTACACAATGGAGGTGGTTTGAGGTCAATTGGATTTAGAATGAATTAGTTAAAAATGCATGAAGTTAGGTTAAAATGTGAAGATAATTATGAATGTAATTATGTGTGCTAAAATGCAGATATTAATTATAAGTGCACAAATGGCAAAAATGCAGAATAAATGATGAAGTGCAATTGATTACTTGGGAACAGAGCTCTAATTTTAACTTTTTATGTGATGAATCATAGATTCATGAACCCTCTCTCTCTCTCTCCCTTGAGTGGTTGTCTACTCCATCCCTAGAGAGAAGGTCACTACCGTCATCGCATCACCGTTGTGTTGCCGCTTTGACAACTCTTGGATCTCTGTCTTCTATGGTGCGCCTCCATCGTGAAGAAGACGTTAGATCTCGTTAGACGAGATTAGGAGATCCCTGCTTGGATCAACCACTTTGATTGCAAGGAGCATGCGTCTCATCAACGCGCTAGCAAGTGTCTCCTCCATCGAATCGGACTTGAGACAGGAGGTCTCTTCATTTAGAGACTCGATCTCAACTACGCTTCAGGAGGTAAATCTAATACTTGTTTGTGTTTTAGATGAAACGATTCGAGAAGTGTTCTTGGATCATGTCGTCTCATTGTTGAAATTTTAAATTCTGATGCCTCAAGCAACTAGTACGTTAGTCGCTCTTGATCGCATACGATGTGATCCTCACATTTTCGTGATGCGCTTAAGGATCTTCTCATATCCTTCAACCCTCTCCCTGTCGTTTCGACATCCAACAACCCCTATAAAAAAACCTAACTTTCCCACCATTCCTTCATCTGCCATTACAAAGAGTGATGAGACCTAGCTTCCCTTTCCTCAAGATGACAACATGAGGTGCAAGTCGAACGCAATGTCGGCCAAGCTTTCTTCACGGTAAGATCCAAAGCTCTTTGAGCTTTGCTTCAACGGCTTTAGGACGTTGCAAAGTTTCACATAAGCTTCACCTTCCGTTTGAGACGACAACCCCAGGTGAGCCTCGCTCCGACCTCCCACCCATGCGACCACACACATATGTGTTATCTCGGTTAGATAAGCCGAGCCTTGGTACCTTGCCCAACCTCGACCCTTAACAGGGTTTCATTCTCATTACCAACATCAAAGATCCGCCGAGGCTCCTCTGTACACCTCCGCCGCATCGGTCTAATCGAAGAAGAAGATCCCAGAAGGGAACAACCACTGCTAATCTCCTGGGGTCTTCGCCTCGCCATTGGATCATCAAGGAGTTGCAGCCGCTGGTCACCACCATATACCGTCAGGTCAAGGAGAATCAAAAGAGCTCATGCAAGAACGTGCCAACAGTATATCCATGAGATCAGCCCCTACTCCCATGTCGGACCAAGCGTTTGGAGCATGTTACCGGACTCACTACATTGGGAAGATATCAAGCACGTCCTCATAGCTTCAGGCGTTCACAAGAAGGACCCGACATGGGGCTAATTTGCTGAAAACTGCTGTAGACTTTGCCTATTTGCAGCTAAGCTCCCATCAGACCATTTTGGTAAAGAACTTTACAATTTTAAATACATTTTGGTCCCTAGCTTGAACATTTCCTATCTTTTGGAAATCCTGTCCAAAAATAACAAACTTGGTGTCATTTTGAATATATTTTTATGTTATATCTATTGAGATACTTTGGGACCAAATTTCAGGTAGTTGGAATGTATTGCTTAATTTAAATAAAAAGTATCATCGTGGACTTATTTATAGTATTATTGTAGGGAGACCTTTGAGAAATGTTGTAGAGAAATTGAGATGACTATTGATAGATAATTTTTAACCGATGATGAATCCATGATTCATCAGTCTAATTAGCTAAAAATAGAGCTTCATCTCAATAATTTAAGTTTATTTGCATGTTAACTTCATAAAAATAACTTTCAGGCATCTATAAATAATTTGCATAAATTAGCATTTCATATTGCATTCATAATCATCCATGTATTTTCACCTAATCTTCATGCATTGTTAATTAATTCATACTAACTCCAATTGTCCTAAAATAACTCCAGTGTGTACATACCACTAACCTTAATCCATGAAAAATAGTAAAAAATGCTAACATGTACATATGCAAAATAAACCCAAACCTTAATTTCAGGACAGACAGACTAAAGCGTTGATATCTTTCTCATACAATGTCTGATTTCACTCTACTCACTTTTAAAGTAATATACATTCAAATACCTTCACAAGACCAATTCATAGAAATCAGAGCTTATTTATGAAAGTTGGGTTTTGGGCCTCTTTTGTGCATTGTGTATTTTAACGACTTTTGACCCATCATTCCATGTTCATATTTCATTCATTCTAGTTATTTTCTTTTTTCACTTCTTTAGTTCATTCAGTGTTTTAATAAATCATACAAAAATAAAAATCTAAAAAAATCAGAAAGCAATAAAAAAGATCAATTTTGACTTGAGCTTTCTAACCTAATTCACTTATACATAATTAACTTCTCCAATTTTTCTAACCTATTCGAGACCCATAAAAATTCAAAAAAAATCATTGGAGTCCATTACATCATTTCATAGATGTTTGATTTTTGCATGCATTTATTTATCATCAGAAAATCAAATAAAATGGCAAAGCTAAAAAATGGTATTTTATATACAAAAATTATCACAAAAATATTTGTATCTTCTGCACCACATTTCATTTACATATGAGCCCTTCATGAGCATTGTAGCTTGCATTTAAATCTATATTTCTTGTGTTGAGCACTTTTGCATCTGATCCATTTACTATTTTTTATGTATTTATTTAAGCATTTGACGCATTGGTTGGACAACGTATGCCACAAGGCATCATGGGCCACCATGCCTAGTCCCGCCTCCCTTTCTCTCTCGTCACATGTATCGCATGTGACATCACCTACCCCCACTTCATGTGCATTGCACGCAACTCTCCTCATCCTCCTCCTAACGTGCCCAACACGTGAGGGTCATCCTTCCCCAACCGGCTTCGTCTGGTGTGCCACCACCTCCAAACGGCTGAGCATGTCCCCTCGACTGAGATCTCTAGCCACCTCTCTAACGGTCGCACCTTATCCCATCTGACCATCTCTCTAACTCTCCTACCATCTCCCTTCTTCTTTCTTTGATACTCCCTCCTCCTTCAAAAACCAATCCAAATCTATACGCATCAACTTCCTCTGCCTCATTTTCTTCAACCTCGTGATCATCTTCATCCTCCGACTCACCGCCTTGCTCACCATCGACCGCCTTGCCCCACTTCATCGCTACAGTATCTCCGCCTTGATCGACCTACATAACATCGATTCTAGTCGCTCTCCTCCTCTTCCAGGAGCTTCGACAATGACACAACACCTTCACAACCCTCCGCTGTTGACAAAAACATCGACTCCACCGACTGCAACCGCCACCGCCTCGACTTCAACTATTGTCCCCCAACATATGAGCGCCACCAGCACCACTCGAAGCCACGCCATTGGTCCGAGGAACCACAACCATCATGGAAGAACTACAAGAGCTCTACCTTCCACCACTGTGGGCTCGACTCCTGAGATGAAGACATGTGAACCCCTACGTGTGTGGGGGTCAAATTACGAAGGAGGCCCCTCCATTCCATGAGATTTCAAGAAACGTCCCTGACTCTCAAGCAGGCACGTGCTATGCACGTGCCCTGGTGGAAACATTGCAACAATCCCCTTGAGGGACTAGGTAATTTCCAAGAAGCCCATGCGCATGCATTCCTTTTATTCTATAATTTGTACAGAGACCCTTGGTTTCTTTATTGATTTTAACCTTGATTCTACATTATTTTATTCAATAAAAACATGTCTTTTATTCTTAAATTAGTTATCTACATATTAGCATGTGTGTGGTGTTTTTCTGATTTGTAGTTAATTAAGTATTATTTATTTCATGAAACATTGCATATCTTAAAATTCATATAAAATTAACCATTGATCAAAAAATTGCCAAAAACTCAAGATCGGTAGAATTACTTGATTTATTTATTATGTTCAAATTTCATTGCATTTGCATGCATATTTTATTCTGTAAAAATCATTTTGTGATTTGTAGTAATTAATTTTTAATAGGTATACAACTCCACATTTTACGGTTTAGATTTTTTTGAAATAAATTACATTGTGATATATCTTAGATAATTTTATTACCTAAAAATAAGTAGGTTATTTATTTATCATAATTAATTACTTAGGTTCGCATTGTTGGTATTCATAAATTCATTAAATATCCATTTTACATCAAAAAGTTACAAAAAAAATTCAATATGCTCGTTTCATTATTTTTTACATCTCGACCAAGTTTCATGATTTTTGGATTCTGTTTGATTAGAGTTTGCATGTTAGTCCTCGAACTTGGTCGGTTTTTGCATTTGCATTTAAAATTTGCATAAAAATACTAATAAAATCCATCACAAAAACCATGCTAAAAATTTGGTAGACATTTCTCTAGATTATTTCTTTGCCTCCTTGAGTTTGATTCTGGGACTTGTCCATGTTAAATAAACATAAAAATCACCTTTGTTTTAATTGAATAATGAATCATGGTTTATTTCTTGATTGATTCTGATTACCCGACTACAACACAACAACATTTTGAACATTTTTTTCATTAAATTAAAGAGGGCATTTCGGGGATAATCAGATGGTGTCATTACCAGGGATGCAAACAACTTAGGTTTTGTCTAGAAAATTTAGAGTTAGGTTTTCCATCCCCAGGTAGTCTGACCCTCGATTTTCTTGTATTTATTTCTCCATTTATTTTTCCAACATTTTTTATTTTTTATATCCCTTTATAAACCCTTCTCTAATATTTGATATTTTATTTTTTTGTACGAGTACCCGGTGAACTTGGAGTGATTGTCTTAGAAGCTGACACAACTCGAAACTACTAGGGCACACAAAGAATTTATTTTCTTATTTTTGGAGAGAGAGTTCTTATTTTATTAATTTTGCAACTCATTTCCAATGGTTCCCAATCAGGTTCTTGCGTATGTAAAGAAATGATGAATCTCATATTCATCACTCTAAAAGTCATTAATTAAGCTCGAATCCCTAAAATTCATTGGCATTTCTTCATTTATTCTGCATAATTAGCATTCATGCATATTTTGATAATAATTGCATTTATCACTTATTTTCGCATAAAATAAGAAGTCAAAAATCCCAACCAAATTGACCTGTAAATAGCCTAACTTCCCCGATTTTTAACTACTTCATGCTAACTCCAATTGACCTGAAATTACCTCCACTGTGTACATATCACTAACAAGAATACATGAAAAATACAAAAAAAATCACTAACCTAAATAAGCGGACCAAAAACCCAAGCCCTAGTTCTAGGATTTCCGGACTAAAACCTTGATATCTTCCTCATACAATGTCTATTTTGATCCTACTCACTTTTAACTAATTTACATTCAAATACCTTCAAAACAAGACCAAGTTCAAGTGAATCGGAGTTCATATGTGAATGTTGGGTTTTGGGTCTCTTTTGTACATTTTGTATTTTAGCGGTTTTTGACCTATTATTTTATGTACATAATTAACTCGTTTTATTTTATTCTTTTCAATTTGTCTTATTTGATAAAATTTTATTAAAATGCGTATCTAAATCCCAACTGAGCTTGAGATCAAAGAAACTAACTGAGGCCGAGTCTTCACTAACAGTCTGTACAAAAATTGTCTTTTTTGTATTTCTTCTTTTTCTAACGTAATAAAAATCCAAAAAATATTAGATTAATGTGTAAATATTTATCTTTGATTTTATCCTATTTTTTGGATTTTTATCTGGTTTAAAAATGACAAAAAATATTATAAAACCCAAAAATCAAGGTATTCTATGTACATGGGATACCCCAAAATATCGCTTTATGCAAATGATCGATTTTGGTTTTGGTGTCTTCATGAAAGCTGTAGATCTCATCAAGATGAGCAACTTTCGTCAAAAAAATTTCGATCCGAGGTCATGTACTATTCTTTACATATTTATCAATGTTTTTATTTTTCGATTTTTGGGGGACTAACACGTGGCAGCTCATGGAGCCACCACGTGTCACCCATTTTCTGCCTTATTTTATTTTCGTTTTTATAAAAAAATATTGGCCATGTGCGGAGCACGTGCCTCCTGCGCATGTGCCCTGCACGAGCTCCGCCGAGCCCTCCTCTTGCCACCACGTGGATGTATTTGGGGCGTCCGATCTCGACCGATCGGACGACCCCTGTACTTCGTCCTCCTCCCCTCCTTTCCCAATCAGGGGTGAGGTGCCATTGCACCGCCCTCCGCAAATCTCGCTGCCGCCTTCCATATTCGATGCCATCGCCGCACCCCAAAATCTCGCCGCCCACCGCAATCTCCTCCCCCATGGATCTCGTGTCGATCTCCCTCACTGATCCGACCGATTCCACCTCCGTCAAATCTCCATCAAATCCCGTCACCTCCCTACTTCCTTCTCTGACCATCCCATGTCTCCTATTTATCCCCGACCAGTGCCCCTCCTCAACTTCATCTGTCGGTAGCATTCCATCGCGACGGAGCTCGGTGGTGACAGCCCGAGCTCCTCTTCCTCCCTGACGAGATCCGAGCCGCCGGTGCTCGTCGCTCACATTTTCGACGTTCGAGCTCAGCTCCGATTGTTTTACGCTGTCGAGCCCACTACCATCTCCCCTCCCAATGCCTTCCACCTTCGTCAACTTCAATCCTCCGCCATCTCACGTCGCAGCCACCCAGCACCGCAATGCCTCTTTATCTCCATCTGAGCGTCCCCGACTCCAGCAGCATCTCCAGCCTCTTCGACAGGTACCTCGCCATGACACCACTCCGTCGGTCGCCTCCTCCGCGCCATAGGCTGCAGGCGCTCACCGCCATGCATAGCAGCCTCTCCGTCGTCAAATGCCACTCCTCCGTCGCACTCAGCCGACGGTGCCCCAGGAGGGTGAGCTCCTCCGCCGCACCTCGCCCTCTACCGCCTTCATCGGTCGGGTCGCTAGCCCAAGGCCCCCATGCACGTGCGAGGCACGTGCGGCGGGGGAATGACAACCATCCCCAGGGTCATGTGCTACGCATATGACTGATGAATCCACATTTCATCATCTTTATTCTATCATTTTGGCACCAAAAACCCTAGCAAATGCCTGTAAATAGCATTAATATCATCATCTTAGCATTTATGCATGTGCATCTACATAGTGTATAAAATGCTGTAATTAAAGCCAAAATTATAGAATAAATAAAAGAAAAGAAAAATAATAAAGTATTGTAAATAATTTATGACCCAAAACCCCGAGACCTAGGCATCTTGATGAATAGGTCGACCAGGAATAAAGTAGGGGGAGATAAGGTCAGAAACACAGATAAAATACCTATACTTTCTCTTCATTCTTTATTTATTTTGGGACCTATTTTTGGTTCCACTTTTTATACATCAAATAAAGAAACTTTGTACATGAAAGTTGTAGATAATAAAATAAAGAAAAATGCAAAATTGATTTCACAGAAAGATAATGTACAGATAAAAAGTTATGGTCTGAATAATAATCCAGAATCCCAACTTCCCAAACCTGTATCTCACAACTGAAAACTCCAAATGCAGCATACTCACCTTTAATTGTATATAGAATAAAATAATCTATCCATTGGTAGTGGTTTCGCATTTGGCGGAGCTACGATTTGAAAGTTGAGTTTTGGACCCATATTGTATAAGTGTACAGAATAAAATATTCAATTTATTCTTTATTCATTATCTTTATATTTTTATATTTTTATAATATTGCAAATATTACTTATAGTATACTTGTGTATCAAAACTAGAATAAAAGCCTAAATAAAATACAAAATAAAAATAGCTACATAAAATACATAGAGACAATACCTATACACATACCTATACCATACATACCTATATTTTATTAAATATACAAAACATATCATAAAAATAAAATAAAAATATATTTGTGTATATAAAAGTATTTTATAATTTTACAAAATAAGAGATAAAATTAATAAAATCAAAATCACAAATTAAAAATCAAATAATTAAACATATAGATAATATACCTGTATAGGGGTATAAACGTAAACTTGTAAAAATATATCTCAAAAAAATAATTAAAAATCAGAATTAAATAATTTATAAATATATAAAAACTTTTTATTTTATAAACTAATTAAAATAATATCGTTTATTATTTTTAATTGATTTCACAAGGGGTTTTTCCTGGTTGGTCCACGTGGACCAACCAGGTTGGTCTGACAGTTGACCTCCGGTCAACTGTCTGACCTCCCCCCTGTAGCATGTCAACGATGGGGTTTTTTGTCTCCTTTCACCCATTTTCCTAGGTCAGCCCTTGCTTCCTTTCGTGATAGCACCTTAAGAGTTTTTGCTCCTCGGACACTTGTGATTCACGCCCAAGGTAATTCTTGGGCTTTGAGTCACTGGCCGAGGCACTGCGCGTCGATCTTTGGACCACCCTCGTCAACCCTTCAAAACCACTCCCTTGACTTCATTCGAAAATTGAACCCCAAACTTTGGCCCTTTCGCGCCCCTAGGTACCTCCATCGTCTCCTGGTGGTGACAGCTCCAGGATCGACCACTTCAGGCGGCCGATCAGTGGCTTAGGGTGTTCCTTCAACCTCCGGTGGTTCAAGCCGTCGAGGTACTCTTTCCCTCGCCCTCCTGGGCTTGAGGCTGTGTTATTCCCCTCGTTTTCGTCTTCATTTCGTTCCTCGCAGTCCGCACTTCATTTCCCCCGTTTATTCATCTCAATCGCGTGTCGATTCGCCAAATCGACAGTCGGCCGGAACCATCTCCGGCCACCGTCACTCTTTGCGCCAAATGCCTCCGCACACCACCATTTCTTGCGCCACGTGATCGGGGCAATTTGCCCCCGATCATATCACCCTTTTTTGTGCAGGTAGCGGAGCTTATCGAGGATCTGGACCCCTTTTGTGAGTTCGTCGGAGGTGGTTTGGGAGCTTCAGCTCCTCCCCCTTCGCCTGCGAGCTCTGGTGGCCACCGCCACCCTCTGAAGCTTCAGACGGCCAGAGGGCACCTGCAGGAAGACGGAGAGCCCATCGACCGGCCTGGAGGAGGCCGGAGGAGCCCACGCCACCTGATCCAAACTCGCCTCGGGCGAGTTCATCTTCTGTTCTTCCAGCCAGCTCGCGCGCCGTCGATCTTCCGGCCGTCCTTCCCCATCAGCAGCAGCCGTTGGATGGCGGGTCATCAGCACCGTCAGATCAAGGGCTGAGATCTAATCTCAGCCCTCTATCCGTGAACCGTCATCAGCGCTCCAGGACTCGATAATGGGTCAAGTGGGATCCATCCCACCGTTCATCAGCGCCAAAGCGAGGGTATTTTGCGAATCCTCCCCCGCATTTTGTTGTATTTTTTTGTTAGCATCTGAACTATTTACTGCCGTTCAAAAACATTGTGAAATTTGCATTAGGAGCCCCTCGATTTTTGTCATATTACATCAAGGGACCGACCAGGTCATGTGTTTCACGCACGTGACTTGGGTAATTTGCAGGAACCTCCTAGAACTTTTTGTGTTTGCACTTTAAGTCTCAAACTTCCATCTGCAGTACTATAATTTCTAGAATTTTGCACTTCAGCCCAAGAGTATTGCATATTTGCTATTTAGTCCCTCCCAAGCGCGTGTACTGCACGCGCGTGGGTGGGCTTTTTGCCAAATAAATCTTGCGGGTTCTGTAATTTGTTCTTGGTCTAGAAGTTATTTAATTTAGTATAATTTTTGTGTGGAAATTGCGTGTTTACTCCTGGATTCCTGACTATTTGCATAAACGCCCTGCCAGGCCCTTCACTTGTTCTTGCTTGCTCTATTTATTTAAGGCCTCATTTGAATCTCAAAAATTCTCAAAAATTTGGGTTAAGCTCCTGGGTACTTGTACTTCCATGCCATTAGTTTAGTTTTTGATTTTATTTTATTTTTCATATTTATTAAAAATCAAAAGCATGCTTTTTGCCTACTGTCTAGCTTATAAAATGCCAAAAAATATTAAAAGATCTCGAAAAATTCTAAAAAAATTCCTTATTGTGTATTTTAACCTATTCTAGTGTCAGTCCAAAAATCACAAAAAATCTCAAAAGAAAAACACTAAAAAATCAAAAACACTCAAAAACATCAAAAAAATATAAAATCCTAGAAAACTCCAAAAATCACAAACTCAGTTCCTGTTTATTGTATATTTCATTATTTTTATTTGAAAAATAGTTTGCAAAAATTTTGTGGTTGTTGTCTATTTTTAATTTCCATTTTGCTCACAGCCAGTACACTGTTCACTGTTTTAGTTTATTTCAGTATTTAAAAATACCAAAAACACCTTGAAAAATCCCCAAAAATCACAAAAACAGTACAAAATCCTAAAAATATCAAAAACATTTTATTTCTGAATTTTTGGTTATTTTTGCATATTTTTATAAATACTTTATCTTTCCTTTTATTACATTGTTTTTAAATTCCAATATTGAAAAAAAAGAAAAAAAATATATATAATATATAATTATAAAAATCAGAAAATTAAAAATCAAAATACAAAATTAAAAATTAAATAAAAAATTTAAAAAGTAAAAATCCACAAAAAAATATCTTTGCTTGCTTGCTTAGTGTAGACGTCACACACACTCACTTGTGCACATTTATTTGGATTATCCTGTTTGCTCCCTGTGTTCGAACTCTCTGCATACTTGCCCTTTTACACCATTTGTGCAGAGTTAAAAATAAATTTTAACTCCACATTTATTTCTAATTATTGATCTTTAGTGTGGGTTAATTGTTGATTTTTGGCCAGGATTCATCGTGAGTCGTCATAGCGACGGTTGTCTCCGCCTTGTGTGAGACACCAATTTTAGACTCCGTGTATTTTGGCTAAATCAAATGGCGCCGTTGCCGGGGAGCAACAGCGAGTAGTCCATATTTTGTTTGCTTGGGTTTGTTTGTCTACTATTGCTTTATTTTCTATCTCTTACATTTTTGATATATTTTGTTGAGCTGTTCTGACCACTTTTCTCTTGTCTTCTTGCGAGGGACCGCGGAGCAAGGCGGATCGCTTAGGTGACCCGGAGCATCCTTGGGAAGCGGAGCCGCTATTCTTTAGCCAAGCCGGCAGGAGAGAGCAGGAGGAGTGAGAGAGTGATTAGTTTAGCTTGCATTTTATTTTTGTGAGAGAGTGACTTTATTAATTTGTAATAATACAGGTACTCGGACACTTGGACTCTTGAGACACTATCGGGCCTAATTTCCGGGTGTTTGTTCACCCGGGGGCTCACCGCGGTTTTTATCGCGTCTTCCCGCTTGTCATTTTCCGGATTTGTTTTCCTTTTCATTTCTTTTGTGGATTGAGCCATTAGTTGTAGGTCCTGCTTGATTCGATTAGAATAGGTCCAAACACACTAATAACCTTTGCATTCTCCTATAGATCGTATTTGGACTTAGACTAATTAAATAGTTGATCATTAGCTTTCGATCCGCGCGCCGCGAGCTTACTCCACACAAGCGCTTTCTCCTAACTCAAATGTGTTGAGCAGAGGAGGGGTGAGCCTAGACCGGACACCAGGATTGAGGGTTAGTGGTTAGCTTATGGTTCTTCACGCTAGCAGCTGCCTACTCTAGGACGATTTCCGCTTTGCATATCGCCATGTAGCTAGGTTTACAAATTCTGCTTTGCATCCCGCAAGGAGAGAGCTAGGATTCGCTGTAAGTCTTCTCACTTTGCATCCATCATTTAGGCACAAAGGTGAGATTTCCACCTTGGTGTCGACTTGCACGGCTTTTCCGACTCTTTTCTCCCTCTGTTTTTGGACAAAGTAGGATCAAAGAAAATACAAAAATCGTTAGGCGCTTGTTTGAATTCACTCAAAAGAAGCGATAACACCAAAAAATTTAAAAAAGGGACTGCTAAGAAAACCTTGACAAAAAAAATCGATAATTGGATTCATTGTTTGGGGAGAGTAACACCCTCACTTGTATTCAGGTTGCATGGGAAGGTCTCCTTCCAAGTGAGGTGAGCGCATCGTAAGGATTATAGCCAAAAACCCAACTTGTGGCTGCCTTGTGTATATCCTGGATTTCCGAAGTATTGGCGCTACTATCGTACGTAGTCGAGTAGGGCTTGGTCGCCATTGGTGACTCACTATTGTGTGAGCATCAACCTTGTCCGAAGTACCGAGCTTAGGCCACGCCTTCACGGGTGTGTCTGTCTCACCGTCTGCGTTCGAGTAGGATCTTGCACGCTCACGGGTGATTCCGTTGCGAGCGAGGTCCGAAGTATCGGTTTCGCCTATCATCTTCCTCCCTCTATTTCTTTGGCTGAGTAGGGATCTAGGAAGGGTTACAAGGACCTTAAAAAGCGCAAGTTACAGGTTACACAGGAGGAGGAAAAGTACGGGAATACTTTTCCGGCAGTACTCTCTCTCCTTTAGGCGTAGCGTTCTAAGGACTCGTGAAAAGATAAATTCCCGAATCAAGCTAAAATCGAAAAGATAAAAGCCGAACCTTCACGGCTTCATGTGTTGAGTTGGTGAACTCACCCCTGCTTTGTGTTTGGTTGCTAGATTTATTTAGGTCAAGATAAAAAAAACACCGCACAATCGTGCGCAATTTTGTTGCATCTCATTTCATTCTTCTTCTTCTTCTTCTGCATCCCCTCTGCTCTTCCAAATAATCAAGATGATGGGACGGAGATCTCTTAGGCCGAACTTGTCGGCATCGCTATCCAGCACTCTACCTTATTCATCTAGGACTACCTCGGAGAGTCCGCTCTCCGAGCCTGAGTTTACATCCACCCTGTTCCCCCTCGACCACCCTTCCCATTCTTCTTCTCTCAGTCCAATAGTTTCAGAATTCAGTGCATCACAGAGTTTAGATCATTCGACAGCACCTGAGATGGCCTCTTTTGCTTTTTCAGAGAATCCAGTGATGGCAGACAGAGGCGAGCACCCAGATGACCATGATCATCCTCCGTTCATATTTGATCAGGCGACCATCAACAATTCCTTGTTAGCATCCCTGGAGACTATGCAGAGACAGATCCGTGACCAGGGTACCTTCATGGGTGATCTGATGAGAGAGATAGCGCAGATGAGAGAGAACCGACCTGGGGGCGGTGGCGGTGGTGGAAGAGGAGGAGGACCCGATGCAGGAGGAGGTGATCCCGACGCTGAGAGACCGCCACAGACCATCATGAGGGAATTGCACAACCCAGCTGCATCCCTCACTCATCGTTGGATCCGACTTCCGCCTATCCATGGAGATTTCGAGCTTTGGCCCCACACTATCCAGCTTCTACCCAAGCTCCATGGGTTGCCGACCGAAGAGCCGCACCTCCACCTCCAGGAATTCGAGATGATATGCATCACCATCCATGATCGGTTAATGACCGAGGACACAATCAAGATGATCGTCTTCCCGTTCTCATTGGATGACAGAGCCGTATATTGGCTCAAACACCTGGGACGATTCATTGATACATGGGCAGATCTCCGAACCGCATATCTGAAGAAGTACTATCCTCTCGGCAGGACCAATGCAGCTAGAGCAATGATCAGTAACTTCATCATGATCCCAAATGAGCAGTTTCATGAAGCTTGGGATCGCTTTCGAGAGCTCATCGACCGGTGTCCACATCACGATATCTCCAAGCCCAACTTGGTGCAGAGTTTCTTCTGCGGACTGACACCGGAGCTGCAGGGGCTAGTGAACGCCTCTTGCGGTGGATCATACTTTTCCAAGGGTGAAGACGACGTCTGGGCCATTTACGAGGGCATGGCAGAAAACTCAACCGTAATGGCCCAAGCCCGAGTCTACACACAGCAGAAGCCCCTGCAAGGAGCGGGATCATTCCAGAGGATCGCCCGCATCGATGCTGGTCCCAATACAATATCAGTTGCCGTAGCCCAAGCTGAATCAGCCGCAGCCGATATGGGCATAATCAGTGAGAAGTTGGACTGCCTCGAGATCCTCGAGAAGAAGTAGATGCAAGGCATGGCCCAAATGGACCAGATTGCCAAGACCATGAGTGATATGAAGACGCATATCTTGTGTGTCCAGGAGGCACAAACTCATTCCCAACAGCCTCCCAGATCACGTGTTGATCCGAGCAGTAGCAATGCCAACCAACCATCTACCTCGTATCGTCAAGTCAACCATATCCAGGCAGAGCCGGTTCCCTTGCTACAGTACTACCCAACACAGCCACCATCTTCGGACACGCAGATGGTGGTGTATCAGCCGGAGCAGCCACTGGCAGTTCTTCCTCCACCCTCCTTTGAGCAGGAACCATTGATGGAAGTCAATGGGATTTGGTACGACCGGTACCCTCAGCCTGGGATCCGTCGTGATCACCTAGGATTCCGTTGGGGCAACGGTGGCTCCTCATCCCAGCAGCAGAATCCCGCTCAGGGACATCAGAGAAGCCAGCAACAACAGCAACACCAGCAACCCCAGTATGCCCAGCCACAACAGTATAAGAGTGGTCCTCGTCCCACCTATCAGGGACAGCCGTGGAGGCAGCGACAGCAGCCTCAGCAGTCTTACCCCCATCCTCCTCCCCAGTATCAACCACAACAGCAGCAGCCTCACTTCTAGCAGGGAAACACATCCGGTTCTCAACCCCCTGTTTTTGAGAACCCGACCCTCGATGATCTTGCCCGCTTGCTATCCGAACAGCGAGCATCTTTCAGGCAAGAAATGGATGAATTCCGGCAGGAAATGAGAGACATCGTAAAAGGCAAGGCCGCCATACCTGCTCAGATTGAACCTAACCTGAACAATCTGAAGAGGAAGTCTGAGCTGGTAGAGTTTACAGAGGATACTTCTCCTAGTGACAATTTGAATGATAAGTCTTATTCTTTGAATGATGCTGATTTTGTGACTACTAGGAGCGGTAGGATGCCAGCCGGCGGCGCCTCTTCTGAGCGACAACCAGATGCAGAACCAGGAGCGCCAGAGGAGCAGAGTAGCGGTGCTGATGCCTCTCATGATGTTGTTGAAGACGGTGGTGCTGAGGCCACCAGTGATGGAGACCCATACGACGGTGCTGATGCCGTCGTGAGACCAGATGCAGACGGTGGGGCTGATGCCACCATTTTGGATGCTGAACCATAGCGCGGTGCTGATGCCACAGAGACAGGTGCCGGTGGTGGTACTGAGGCCACTACCTCTACTTTTGTTGAGCCCCCCGCTGTGATGTTGCCACATTTTGTACCTATGGATTATGGGAACAAAAAGAAAAAGAAAAATATGAATAAAGGAAAGGTTTCTGTTCACAATGCGGATCCATATGTGGTGAATGATGATTATTGTATGGATTCTCCTTCTTCATAGGCACAGGGACCTATTCCTAGTCCTCCATCTGCGGAGGCCCCTACCATCCCCTTCCCCGAGGCACTCCGTCAGGCGAAAGGGAATAAAAAAGAAAATCCCAAAAAAGAGCAACATGTAGAGTTCAGCAATCAGATGATAGACAGATTCCATATTTAGCTGACTCTACAGGAAGCACTTGAGCACATCCCCCTCTTCAAGAAGAACCTGAAGGAGAAAACCACCATCCGTAGGAAGAAGAGGAACCACAGAGATCAGATCCATGTGCTCACTCATTCTACTTGCTGCACCATCCAGAACCAGCTGCCAGCCAAGCGACTAGACGCAGGAGCTCCCTATGTCAGATGCAAGATCCAGGAGCAACAGTTTGATCGTACTATGTTAGACAACGGCTCTTCTATTAACCTTCTTCCGGCAGCCTTACTCGACCGATTCGAGTTTGGTCCTCTTCTTAGGAGCAGGACAGTCCTTCAGTTTGCTGACAGATCCACTAAGAAGCCGAAGGGGTTATTGAAAGACGTGGTCGTTACTATTCAGTGCCTGAAATTCCCCGTGGACTTCGTTGTGTTGGACATGGAGATCCCTGAGTCGGTAACAGATGCCCCCATCATTCTCGGGCGTCCATTCTTGGCCACAGCCAAGGCGGTGACCGACCATGATAGCGGGAAGGTATGTTTTCGCGTCGAGGGCAAAACCATACAAATAGAGACGATCGAGGAAACCAGAGCCAGAGAGTTAGAGTGCTCGGAGTAGTACAGTGAAGCAGCGCAGATGACAGAGGAAGATCTAGACATCCACCAGGTTTTTGATTTTGAGATGACTGATGATGAATCCAACTGGATAGATCCTGTAGCACCGACCCTCGCCTTGCCTACAGATTCACTATATCTCAAGCTCATGGCAGTTGAGAGCCGGGAGAGCACATCCCTGGATGAGGATATACCTGAGGCTGACAGCGTTGTGATGAGTGGTGCTGATGAGTTTCAATCATGTTCATCTTCTTCTGATCCCTCAGATTCAGACATTGACTGGGATGATTTTGATGATTATTTACCTTGTCTGATTCCTTCTGAGCCAACAACCATGAAAGAGTGCGAGCCAGTGCAGTTTATTGATGATTCAGCAGGCCGCCCTTCATCAGAGATTCATGAAGAGCGAGAGTTCTCCCATGCAGACCTGGTAGCATTTACACAGACATATCAGAAGCCAGATCTGCCACCTCCCAGTTGTCCAGAAAGGAAACCTCTACCGCAGTCGTTGAAGTACAGATTCCTTGCGGGTGAGCCAGATATGCACCTAGTCATTATCTCAGCAGGTTTGACTGGAGAACAAGAATCTCGTCTGATGGAGGTTCTTGAAAGAAACCGCAAGGCGATAGGTTGGAGTATAGCTGATCTCCAGGGGATAAGTCCGGCTCTGTGCTCTCACCACATCTATCTTGAGGATGACGCTAGGCCGCCGCGTGAGTTCCAACGACGGTTGAACCCGAATCTTCGAGACGTAGTCATGAAAGAAATTTCAAAGTGGTGGAGCGCCGATTTTATCTACCCCATCTCCGACTCCAAATGGGTTAGTCCGCTACATGTGGTACCCAAGAAGACGGGTATCACTACAGTTGTCAACGAGTCTAGAGAGGAGATCGCTACCAGAGTACCAACTTCTTGGAGGGTCTGTGTGGACTACAGACGTTTGAATGAGGCCACCAAGAAGGATCACTTCCCGCTACCTTTCATTGATCAGATTATTGAATGGCTAGCCGGAAAGAGTCATTATTGTTTTCTTGATGGGTACTCTGGATACAATCAGGTGGCCATTGCGCCCGAAGACCAGGAGAAAACGACATTCACCTGTCCATTTGGGACCTATGCTTTCAGACGGATGCCCTTTGGTCTATGTAACGCTCCGGCGACATTTCAAAGGTGCATGTTGTCCATATTCTCGGACATGGTGGGTGACTGTTTAGAGGTCTTCATGGATGACTTCTCGGTCTATGGCGACGGGTTTGATGCTTGTCTTGACTGCCTAGACCGTGTGCTTCAGCGCTGTATTGAGATCAATCTTGTTTTATCTTGGGAGAAGAGCTACTTTATGGTGACTCAAGGGACGGTACTTGGTCATATCGTCTCCAACAAGGGCATGGAGGTCGACCCGGCCAAGGTGGATATCATCAGAAAACTCAATCCACCGTCCAACTTGCGTCAGTTGCGGTCTTTTCTGGGGCATGTTGGTTTCTACCGACGGTTCATTCAGGACTTCAGTCGAATTGACCGACCGCTTACTGACTTGCTGATAAAAGACACCGAGTTTATTGTCAATAATAAGTGTCTTGCGTCTTTCGAGACTCTCAAAGAGATGGTTGTTTCAGCTCCTGTCCTTCAGCCACCCGATTGGTCTCTCCCATTCGAGATCATGACAGACGCTTCAGATTTTGCCGTTAGGGCTGTGCTCGGACAGAGGAGGGATGGTTTACCGTTCGCCATTCACTACGCCAGCCGGACTTTAGATGCCGCTCAGCGGAATTACACTGTGACTGAGAAAGAGATGCTGGCCGTAGTCTTCACTCTTGATAAGTATCGATCGTATATTCTCGGATCTAGAGTGACTATTTACACTGATCACACCGCCATCCGGTACTTAATGGCTAAGAAGGATGCCAAAGCACGTCTCACCAGATGGATCCTTCTACTCCAGGAATTTGATATTGAGATTAAGGATAAGCCTGGAGTCAAGAATGTGGTGGCGGATCATCTCTCCAGACTGGAGAATCTTGAGGAATCTGAGCCCAACGCACCTATCACAGAGACATTTCCAGATGAGGCGATCTTGGCTGTCACCTCGCTCCCGTGGTACGCCGACATTGTGAACTATCTTGTAGCCAAGACGGTCCCACAAGGTTGGCCCAGGCAGAAACTTGAGACCTTCCTGGCGAAGGCCAAGTTTTATCATTGGGAGGATCTCGTCCTTTATCATGAAGGAGGGGACAATATCTGGAGGAGGTGCATTCCTCAAGAAGAGCATCATAGCGTCCTCACATACTGCCACAAGCTTGAGGCAGGAGGACATCATTCTGGAAAAAGAACAGCAGAGAAGGTGCTTCAATCCGTCCTATGGTGGCCTACTCTCTTCAAGGATTCTGATGAGTTCGTGAAGAAATGTACTGACTGTCAGAAAATGGGAACCTGCGGACAGAGAGACATGATGCCCATGCAACCCATTCACTTTTGTGAGGTTTTTGATGCATGGGGGATTGATTTCATGGGTCCATTTCCTAAGAGTCAGGGATTCAAGCATATCCTGCTCACTGTTGATTATGTCAACCGATGGGTTGAGGCCATCCCCGCCCGAGCCGCAGATGCTAAAACCGTTTGCAAATTCTTGAGGGAAAAATATCATTTCACGGTTTGGTGTACCTAGAGTCTTGATTTCAGATGGGGGGTCTCATTTCATCAATGACAAGGTTAGGGCCCTTGCAGACGAGTTCGGCATTGACCATCGAGTTGCCACACCATATCACCCTCAGACTAATGGTCTTGCCGCAGTTTCGAATCAGGAGATAAAAACAATCTTACAGAAAGTTGTCCGCCCAGACCGAAAGGATTGGTCACAGCTTTTGGACTCGGTCTTGTGGGCTTATCGGACCTCTTTCAAGAATCCATTGGGGACATCTCCCTTTCGTCTCGTCTATGGCAAGACGTGCCATTTGCCAGTGGAGATCAAGCACAAATCTTTTTGGGCAGTCACTGAGTTGCTGTTAGATCCCGAGAGTATAGGAGACCAGAGAAGAGCAGAATTGGCAGCCCTGGAAGAACTTAGAGATACAGCCTTTTCCAACAGCCTAAAGTACAAGGAGAAAGTGAAGACATGGCACGATTCGCATATCAGCCATAAACAGTTTGAGCCAGATCAGAGAGTATGATTGTTTGATTCCAGGCTGAAATTATTCCCAGGGAAGTTGCAGAGCAAGTGGAAAGGTCCTTATGTGGTCAGGAAGGTACATGACAATGGCAGCATCGACATATCCGAACCGTCATCTTCCTCTACCTTCCGCGTCAATGGTCAACGCCTGAAACTATATCTAGATCATGATCCGCCGACCATTGACGTTGCACCCATTCTTCTGGTATGAGATGTGTCCTTTGACTCATATCATCTGCATCTCATACATGGTGATCACTTCTATCTTCCGCTGTACAGATCATCTGTCCATATCACTCTTTCATCTGTTGATTTATTTTCTTCTTTTCTTCTTTTCTTCTTTTCCTTTTCTATTTTCTTTATCTATCAAAAAGATGCCGCCCCTGTAGACAGTTTTCCATACTTAGGACGTACTTTGTCCTAAGTATAGGGGGGTGTGCACCTCGAGTTTTCTTTATCTTTTGATCCTCTCCATTGTCTCCTCTTCTTGTCTATACTTAGGGATATTTTACCCTAAGTATAGGGGGAGACAATCCGAGTATGATCTGTTCATTCCCACACTTGACCCTCCCTGCTTTGTGTACAGTCTGCTATACTTAGGATTATTTGATCCTAAGTATAGGGGGGACGGTCAACTTCTCATTCGTTGATTCATTCATTTATTTCTTTATTCTTTAGATTTGTCTATACTTAGTACGAGTTATGTCTTCTCTTTTCTCTCCGATCTATGAGGACATAGCTCAAGCTAAGTATAGGGGGGTCGTATATACTACGTATATGCTTTAGCCATAACTCGTACTTTCGTATTTTCTTAATAATATGGCTAATACTTCATTAAAATTCATTGAAAATCTTTAATAAAAAGGTGTTTTGTTCCTCAAATTCTTTTTGTAAATACTGATTAATAAATCAGGTGAAAATGTTTTTTGCAAAATGTTTGAAAATAGTTTAAAAATCTTTGTGAACATCTATTGAAAACTATTTTGAAAATATTTTGCTACATGTTTTCAACCTTTGTAAAAATGTGTGGTTTGTAAAATTTATTTTCTTTGTGTGAAATAAAATGATTGAAAAAATGATGTGCAAATGGTTTGAAAAATGGTTGCAAAAATATTTTAAAAAACCTATATATACTGTTTTGAAAGCCTTTGCAAAATGATTTTCAAATGTGTGTATATGTTTGCAAAAATATTTATAAAAACTATTTTGGACTATAGTTTTCAAAAATTGTGTGAAAAGCTTGTGTCAAATAAGTTGAGGAACATTTGCATCACACCAAAATCCACTATATATATGTATAAAATTGATCACTTACCATTGTAAATTCTTAAAATCCACTTCTTGTATATATAAAGAAGCACGCCCGTGTACATATTTTTCACCTAGTTTTTAGCCAAAACTTTTTGTTTTCAAAAATCCCAAAAACATTTGCAAAATTAAAATCCAAAAACATTTGAAAAATCTTTTTAAAAAAGACAAAAAATTGCATCTGCATATGCATCATCTTTTCAAAAATCCATAAAAAGTTCAAATTTTGAAAATTGCATCACAAAAATATTTTATGCATTGCATTGCATTGCATTCGCATTTTTGGATTGAGTTTGATAGTTGAACAAGTCTAAGTAAAATCCGAAGATTGGAGCTTGATTGGACCTTAAAATCTACCTAATAACAGGAACCTTATAGGAACTGGGTTTGAGGTACTTCAGGTCTAGTTGACTTAATTCTTTGAGGATCACGGGACTTAGTTCAATGGATTCTTGGCTGCCTAAGTAGAGTATTTCGGAGCACACGCACGACTCTTGTTGATAATGACCTAACTTGGACACCTGCACCTTTCACATGGCTCAACTCAGTTGGAGTGGTGAGGGGATTGGATTTGCCGGTATGAGACGCACACAAATGGGAACATTTGTCCTCCTCTAGGGAGGGAAGTGCACCCCAACCCGTCCAGTGATAAGGAAGTCTAAAGACAGGAGGCTGTGGGTTGCGATAAAGCTTCAAAAGAGGTATAGTCTACTGGCTCAAGAGGAAAAACTCCTTATGTAAATGATGCTGTATATAGTATTAAAAAAAAGGGAGTTCAGGCATGTACAAAAATAAAAAGCCTGCAAAGTATGTACAAAGTCAATAAGCAAGCTTGAGTTCCAAAGTCATATCATGTGAGAATGCAGCAGGATGACTTGACTACACTGGTCTTGAATCCAAGGATAGGTAGCTACACTGGCTACCGTCCATTCTTCTCTTCACCCCCTCCTCTTGAGTTGGTTGCCACTTGAACTTAGAAGGGAATACCCCGCTCCTCGAGGATGGAGTTATTGGATTGGGGAATCATTGGGTTGTCGTACTGGAGAAGTCAGTCTCTTTATCATTCTAGTTGGGGAGAGCCACCATCACTTACACTGTACAAGTCAGACTCATAGTCGTAAGAGTTTGCGTATGAGTTGAAGTATTTCTGACCTGGCTATTGAGGAGACTTGAGCAGAGTTTTGGGATTCTCAAGGACTGTTGGATTTCAAACTCGGTTCTCACTAAGGTGCCGCCCGCACAAAAATTCCAAAGGTCCGACTTAAGCTCCAAACTTTGATTTTGTGAAGACAAGTTTGATAATCAGATAAAATCCAAGTTCTTCTTTTTCTTTTCTTTCTTTTCTTTTTACACTTATTGCATAAGTGTTTGTTAGGGACTAGCAAAGGTAAAGTATAGGGGGATGATAAATCCACATTTCATCATCTTTATTCTATCATTTTGGCACCAAAAACCTTAGCAAATGCCTGTAAATAACATTAATATCATCATCTTAGCATTCATGCATGTGCATCTACATAGTGTATAAAATGCTGTAATTAAAGCCAAAGTTATAGAATAAATAAAAGAAAAGAAAAAGAATAAAGTATTGTAAATATTTTATGACCCAAAACCCCGAGACCTAGGCATCTTGATGAATAGGTCGACCAGGAATAAAGTAGGGGGAGATAAGTTCAGAAACACAGATAAAATACCTATACTTTCTCTTCATTCTTTATTTATTTTGGGACCTATTTTTGGTTCCACTTTTTATACATCAAATAAAGAAACTTTGCACATGAAAGTTGTAGATAATAAAATAAAGAAAAATGCAAAATTGATTTCACAGAAAGATAATGTACAGATAAAAAGTTATGGTCTGAATAAGAATCCAGAATCCCAACTTCCCAGACCCGTATCTCACAACTGAAAACTCCAAATGCAGCATACTCACCTTTAATTGTATATGGAATAAAATAATCTATCCATTGGTGGTGGTTTCGCATTTGGCGGAGCTATGGTTTGAAAGTTGAGTTTTGGACCCATATTGTATAAGTGTACAGAATAAAATATTCAATTTATTCTTTATTCATTATCTTTATATTTTTATATTTTTATA
Source organism: Ottelia alismoides (assembly GCA_037367405.1). NCBI lineage: Eukaryota > Viridiplantae > Streptophyta > Magnoliopsida > Alismatales > Hydrocharitaceae > Ottelia > Ottelia alismoides. Next base: position 78,108 of record JAZKJV010005152.1, on the reverse strand, counting down.
ATATTGTAAATATTACTTATAGTATACTTGTGTATTAAAACTAGAATAAAAGCCTAATAAAATACAAAATAAAAATAGCTACATAAAATACATAGAGACAATACCTATATATATACCTATACCATACATACCTGTATTTTATTAAATATACAAAACATATCAGAAAAATAAAACAAAAATATATTTGTGTATATAAAAGTATTTTATAATTTTACAAAATAAGAGATAAATTAATAAAATCAAAATCACAAATTAAAAATCAAATAATCAAACATATAGATAATATACCTATATAGGGGTATAAACGTAAACTTGTAAAAATATATCTCAAAAAAATAACTAAAAATCGGAAATAAATAATTTATAAAATTATAAAAACTTTTTATTTTATAAACTAATTAAAATAATATCGTTTGTTATTTTTAATTGATTTTACAAAGGGTTTTTCCTGGTTGGTCCACGTGGACCAACCAGGTTGGTCTGACAGTTGACCTCCGGTCAACTCTCTGACCTCCCCCCTGTAGCATGTCAGCGATGGGTTTTTTTGTCTCCTTTCACCCATTTTCCTAGGTCAGCCCTTGCTTCCTTTCGTGATAGCACCTTAAGAGTTTTTGCTCCTCGGACACTTGTGATTCACGCCCAAGGTAATTCTTGGGCTTTGAATCACTGGCCGAGGCGCTGCGCGTCGATCTTTGGACCACCCTCGTCAACCCTTCAAAACCACTCCCTTGACTTCATTCGAAAATTGAACCCCAAACTTTGGCCCTTTCGCGCCCCTGGATACCTCCATCGTCTCCTGGTGGTGACAGCTCCAGGATCGACCACTTCAGGCGGCCGATCAGTGGCTTAGGGTGTTCCTCCAACCTCCGGTGGTTCAAGCCGTCGAGGTACTCTTTCCCTCGCCCTCCTGGGCTTGAGGCCGTGTTATTTCCCTCGTTTTCGTCTTCATTTCGTTCCTCGCAGTCCGCACTTCATTTCCCCCGTTTATTCATCTCAATCGCGTGTCGATTCGCCAAATCGACAGTCGGCCGGAACCATCTCCGGCCACCGTCACTCTTTGCGCCAAACACCTCCGCACACCACCATTTCTTGTGCCCCGTGATTGGGGCAATTTGCCCCCGATCATATCACCCTTTTTTGTGCAGGTAGCGGAGCTTATCGAGCATCTGGACCCCTTTTGTGAGTTCGCCGGAGGTGGTTTGGGAGCTCCAGCTCCTCCCCCTTCGCCTGCGAGCTCTGGTGGCCTCCGCCACCCTCTGAAGCTTCAGGCGGCCAGAGGGCACCTGTAGGAAGACGGAGAGCCCATCGACCGGCCTGGAGGAGGCCGGAGGAGCCCGCGCCACCTGATCCAAACTCGCCTCAGGTGAGTTCATCTTATGTTCTTCCAGCCAGCTCGCGCGCCGTCGATCTTCCAGCCGTCCTTCCCCATCAGCAGCCGTTGGATGGCGGGTCATCAGCACCATCAGATCAAGGGCTGAGATCTAATCTCAGCCCTCCGTCCGCGAACCGTCATCGGCGCTCCAGGACTTGACACGTGGTCAAGTGGGATCCGTCCCACCGTTCATCAGCGCCAAAGCGGGTGTATTTTGCGAATCCTCCCCCGCATTTTGTTGTATTTTTTTTGTTAGCATCTGAACTATTCACTGCCGTTCAAAAACATTGTGAAATTTGCATTAGGAGCCCCTCGATTTTTGTCATATTACATCGAGGGGCCGGCCAGGTCACGTGTTTCACGCACGTGACTTGGGTAATTTGCAGGAACCTCCTAGAACTTTTTGTGTTTGCACTTTAAGTCTCAAACTTCCATCTGCAGTACTATAATTTCTGGAATTTTGCACTTCAGCCCAAGAGTATTGCATATTTGCTATTTAGTCCCTCCCAGGCGCGTGCACTGCACGCGCGTGGGTGGGCTTTTTGCCAAAAAAATCTTGCGGGTTCTGTAATTTGTTCTTGGTCCAGAAGTTATTTAATTTAGTATAATTTTTGTGTGTAAATTGCGTGTTTACCCCTGGATTCCTGACTATTTGCATAAACGCCCTGCCAGGCCCTTCACTTGTTTTTGCCTGCTCTATTTATTTAAGGCCTCATTTGAATCTCAAAAATTCTCAAAAATTAGGGTTAAGCTCCTGGGTACTTGTACTTCCATGCCATTAGTTTAGTTTTTGATTTTATTTTATTTTTAATATTTATTAAAAATCAAAAACATGCTTTTTGCCTGCTGTCTAGCTTAGAAAATGCCAAAAATATTAAAAGACCTCGAAAAATTCTAAAAAAATTCCTTATTGTGTATTTTAACCTATTCTAGTGTTAGTTCAAAAATCACAAAAAATCTCAAAAGAAAAACACTAAAAATTCAAAAACACTCAAAAACTTCAAAAAAAATATAAAATCCTAGAAAACTCCAAAAATCACAAACTCAGTTCCTGTTTGTTGTATATTTCATTATTTTTATTTGAAAAATAGTTTGCAAAAATTTTGTGGCTGTTGTCTATTTTTAATTTCCATTTTGCTCACAGCCAGTACACTGTTCACTATTTTAGTTTATTTCAGTATTTAAAAATACCAAAAACACCTTGAAAAATCCCCAAAAATCACAAAAATAGTACAAAATCCTAAAAATATCAAAAACATTTTATTTCTGAATTTTTGGTTATTTTTGCATATTTTTATAAATACTTTATCTTGCCTTTTATTACATTGTTTTTAAATTCCAATATTGAAAAAAAAGAAAAAAAATATATAAAATATAAAATTATAAAAATCAGAAAATTAAAAATCAAAATACAAAATTAAAAATTAAATAAAAAAATTTAAAAAGTAAAAACCCACAAAAAAATATCTTTGCTTGCTTGCTTAGTGTAGACATCACACACACTCACTTGTGCACATTTATTTGGATTACCCTGTTTGCTCCCTGTGTTCGAACTCTCTGCATACTTGCCCTTTTACACCATTTGTGCAGAGTTAAAAATAAATTTTAACTCCACATTTATTTCTAATTATTGATCTTTAGTGTGGGTTAATTGTTGATTTTTGGCCAGGATTCATCGTGAGTCGTCACAGCGACGGTTGTCTCCGCCTTGTGTGAGACACCAATTTTAGACTCCGTGTATTTTGGCTAAATCAATGACCGTTGGGTAAATTGCGAAAGACCTCTCAGGGGTTGACCGTATTGCAGAGAAGCCCAGCCACCAGAGGTCACGTGCTGCACACGTGACCCTCTGGAACATTTGCAAGGCCCCCCTCGCTCTCTTCGTTATTTGCACAGAAGTCCACCAGCCAGAGGTCACGTGCTTCGTAGGTGACCCACTTGCACAGAATCAACCCTCAGAGTTTTGGTAATTTCAATTTAGTCCACTGTGCTTTATTTAATTAGTATAATATTGTACAAATACCCCTGTGTTCCCCTTTCATTTTGGACCCCTACATTGCATTATTTTTATTATTGAAAAATAATATGATGTTCTTCAAATAATTCTTTACATCTTGCCATATGTTTGACATTTTTGTGATTTGTGGTTAATTAATAATTAATTATTTTGTGGAAAATTACATAGTTTGCCCATTCTGTCCTTAAAAATTCATAACTAATTAACCATTGGTCTGAAAGTTGCCGAAAATTCACGATTGAAGGATTAGTTGTATTTTACATCGTGCTCAAAAAGATTTGCATTTGCATGCATAATTTGTCTTATAAAAATCATTTTTCATATTTTAATTTTTAGTAGGTATTAAGTCTAGTATTTTTTAGGTTTAGGATTTTTCTGAGATCAATCACCTAGTGATAGATCTTGGATAATTTTATCTCTTGAAAATAATTAGGTTTAATATTTATTATAATTAATTATTGAAATTCACTTTATTTGCATTCATAAATTCATAAAATATTTATCTTACAACCATAAAGTTCCAAAAAATTTACAGTGCATTCATTTCATCATAGATGTCATCTTGGCAAATTTTCATATTTTTCGGACATCGTTTGATTGATACATTTTCCAGTCCATAAAATTGGCCTAATTTGCATTTGCACCCCAAACTTGCATTAAAAAATACAAAAAAAAGAACGCCTCGAAAATCGTGCATGAACTTTGTGAGATTATTCCTTTGCCTCCTTGAGTTTGACTTGGGACTTGCCAAGTAAAATAAACATTAATCCATGTGATTAAAAATGGATTAAAAAATTGTGGTTATTTCTTAATCGATTACGATTGCCCGCCTACAGCGAAATGACACTAATTTAAAACGTACGATAATCCACGCTAATTAATGTAGGGCTTTTCACGACTCATCAGATGGCGTCGTTGCCGAGGAGGCAAATAACTTAGATTTTATCTAATTTTTTCGGTTTTCTTTATTCGGGAGTAGTCCCCCGAATCTTCACTGTATATTTTCCACTTTTTCCCCACTTTTCGGCATTTATTTCCTTATTTTATTTTTTGATTTATTTTTATGTCACTCTCTTACACCATCTCTCTTATTTTTCTTGTGAGGTACTCGGCGTACGTGGAGCAGTTTTTGGAAACTAAAGTATCTTCACCAACTTCCGAAAAAAGCCGCATTAAATTTAAGATCGAGTCGAGTCGTGATAGAGAGTAGAGTATAGGATTTATTTTTCTGCAAATTATAATTTTTGTAGTTAATTGCTCATTTATAGCGGTGTCCATTTGGACTCTCACTTGTGTAACAAGACCTCGAACTTTTTCTATGTTGTGTCATGACCTGTTTCACTCTCCGGTGAGGGTGGGGCCCGACTTGAGTGGCGCTTAGCATAGACCTGCACATATGGCTATTAGAGCTTCTATAATTTTTGATTGTGCTCGTAGAACCTAGGACCACACATCACTTTAATCGAGACGCACATTAAATCGTTCAAATTAGTCAAAAATTTAACTTATTTCTTCATAGCTAATAGAACTTTCTGCTAGGTGCGATTTTGATCGGCTTACATTCATATAGATTAAATTTTCAATTCTTGTATTGCATCCCACATGGAGATTACGAGGAAACACTATAAGTCTTCTAACTGAGCATACATCATCATTTTTCACGTGCATCAGCTTTTCTCGAATTTCTCCCTCATGTTTTGTCACATAATATTAAAAGGAAATTGGGACTGGACGATAGACGTGCATTTGTGCCCACCTTAAATTTTCAGTGATCGCCTTATTAAAATTGGGATTGCTAAATATAACTAATTTTGAATAACCCATAAAAACAAGATTTTTTTCGGGAGAGCAACCCCGACCTTGGATTCTTTTATTTATCTAAGTGAGCGAGAGACGACACTTAAGCTAGAGCCCAAATCCGGATTTTCATATTGACTACTGATTCTATACGAACGATTAGCTACTTCTCATTGAGGATCTACGGGTAGCCGGTAAACGGTCCGGATTTCCCTAGCAGAGTGGGTGGTTTAAATGATATTGCGTAAGACTCCATCCTTAAGTAACACGGGTAGCCATTTTACGGTCCATACTTATATCCATACTGGATGAAAATAGGTGCAACTAGTCATAAGAATTTGGGCCAGTCATTAAGAAAATTGCCAGCACCTAACTGCTCGCTAAATTTTTTCAAGATTGATTTATCACTAACTTAAAATTGAAAAGATAAATTGCCGAACTCTTGCGGCTTCATTGTGTGAGTTGGTGAACCTGGGGTTTGATTTATGTTTGATTTGTGTGCGTTAACCGATTTCGAAGATCAAAAGCCGCACACTTGTGCCATCACTCTCATTTCTTGATTTGAAACAGATCCATTATGTCAACCAATAAACCTCCTTCGAAAATTATGGAACTTTTGTACAAGTACCCTCAAGAACTGTATCATGAAAATAAATTCATCTCGGTCAAACCCAACTCGTCATCCATTATGTCAGCTCTTTCAAAGCGGAACATTTGTCCGAGTATCCATCAGAGCTATACTATAAAAATGAATTCATATCGGTTAGACCCAAAGCTTCAAAATCTCCTCCAACAACACATCATACAACTTCACAAGATACTCTCGCCCACCAATAAATCCAACCCTCTCTATAAATCCGATCTACTTCATGAATGACAATCATTTATATTCGGATCATACAAACAAACAACCGACTGAGATCTCCACTTCTTCGTATGTCAATCCTCTATATTCTCATCATACAATCCATCCTTCATATTCTGTAAATGTCAATCCATCATTCATAGGAGATTATAACCACATGATCGAATTTAACACTTCTTCACATCTTCCACCTTCCCCACCCTTGAACACAAATGAGCAACCATCATCTTGGATTGACCGTGACAACCCCATATTAAGACATGACCTCATACAGAGGACTGGACTGATGGCATCGACACATATAAATCTTATATGTTGACTACACAGTATAAGGGTCCAACCAATCATGATCAAAGGAATGAACTCTACTCAGAACAACTACACATGCCTAAATCACACCATAAGACATATGATTTCTATCCTATTGAGTAGACGCCTTCCATGATTTTAGAGGAGAAATTTTCAGAAGCAAAAGATCATATATTCGATATTCCAAGAAGATCTTCTTCCAGCTCATACATGAAAATGGAAGATGTAATAATTGAATCTCAAATTCAAAAACGAGAAATCACACAGATTGCTCCTGAAAATTCTCTGGAGGATGATATTTCGAGGATAACTAAAAGATTTGATTTAATGGAGGATAAATTTAGAAGGTTTGCCTACTGATTAATTTCCCCCTCTGGTAGCTCGGATATAAAAATAGATGAGGAAAAGATTGGATCTCATGTTGAAAATTATAAAGATATTTAGAAATCGAGGGACGATCCGGATAGCGACACCTCTGCCTATTACTCCCTTAGGGAGGACTCTGACTCAACATATATAAGCTCCTCATCATCTATGGAAAATACCACATCCACACACCACGCGAGAAAAACCAAAAAATTGAAATATTCAAAACACCCAAAAAATCGAAAATCCAGAAAAATTCATAAAAATTGAGACTGAAGAAGATCTGAAGAATTTGGATCTTGCTTTACGGGAAGCACAGGAGAAAAGACTGATTTTTGAATTTCCCTTTATACAGGCCATTGAATACTTCCCCGACCTGAAAGGATTCGTATTAAACAAATTAATGATAAAAAAATCGAACTGGATAAGAACAAAGACCGAAAGACATCTTGTCAATGACCTCCTTCTTGGTGTTGAGGAGAAAAACCAAGAGCCACATAGTGAAGCGATTGCCCAGATTTGACTGTGGAATCAAAGACAATTTTTACCCATGCTCGAATTGATGACGACTCACCAATTAATATCCTCCTGACCTCTGTATTTCATGAGCTAAAACTCGAACCTATCAGGAAGATACGAGAGATCGTTCAACTGGTTGATCGATAGAGAAAGCGGCCGAGAGGAACCGTTTGGGTCATCATTACATTCTAAGGTGCTTCGCTCAAAGTGGACTTCATGATCATCGATATTGAGCATCAAGGAGAATTCACCCAGTATCCGATCATTCTTGGAAAGCCATTCTTAGCATTGGCTAAGGCAATTATTGAGTGTGAGACTCAGAAATCAAATTTACATCATTAGGAGCACTTCGATCTCAACAAGTCTTTGAGGAATCGTGATTTTCTGAGGCAACCTAGGAAGTCCTCGACAACCGTAACCATCAAGTGGTAGAAGAGCCCTACCCCGTTGCTACACCTGAGATAGCGGTTGTTGATGAGACTATTGGTTTAGAGACTCTCCCCCTGTTCCATTCCCAGTTGCTCTCACCATGGAAAATTGAATATATGACTCATATGATCATGAGATTTATGCATGGACGCACCCTGAGTTAGCCGAAACCTTCTCTGACAACCTTGAACAAATCAATCCAACTCAGGAGTGCACCAACATCAAGAAAACTAAGAACAAACACACGGGATGAACACCGACCAAGGAGAAAAATATCAATGGTTATTCATCTGGAGACTCTAGTGGGCCAACACCTTCACAAAACAAAAAGAAAATCGCCTTTGACCTTCCGGAAGAGGAATCATCCGATGATCCCTCATCAGGTCCGGAAAAGGTAATCTACATGAGTTAGGTCTGTTCAGCAGTTCTAAAACCATATCTTCGCAAGGATCCAATCTTCGATTCCCATTGGACGACTCTTGTTCCTCATTATTATTCATCAAAAGCCAATTCTCCTGATCTCATTAAATACACTGGAATAATTTCTTATGACCTGACTGAGACTGGTGCTTCAGAGTATTCATCCGAGGACAGATCGCTTGATCCCAAGAAGGAACGAATTCTGAGAAAACAACTGAAGAAACTAAAAGATAAGAATATCTGGAGTACGTCCACTTTGAAATACTATTCCTCTGAGGATAACTCCGATGATGATTATCTTTCATCTGACTCATACGCATCATCTATTATCCAGCATGATTTCTCAGAGGATAACACTGATAATAATTGGGAATCATATGCTTCATATCCTTCTTATCATTACGATCTCCTGCCACATGCTCACAGAAAGATCGACCGAAAACTGCCTTAATCATCGGGTACCCACCCTCCCGACCACATCAGTCTCCTTGTACATCTTCTTCCTCTACTTAGGCGAGGGCCTAAGTATAGGTGAGGATCGATGCCATCTGTACATACCATTCTCTCCTTCTCACGATCACCTCATTTCCACTTTTCTTCCGTACTTAGGCTGACCAGAGCCTAAGTATAGGGGGAACCGATGTCGATTTATATATACTCTCCTCATTCACATATCCTGACTGCCTCATTTTCACTTTTCTTCTATACTTAGACTTTTCACAGCCTAAGTATAGGCAGACCGATCTATTTTTTTCTTTTTCTTTTTCACTCTCTTATGCTTAGCACGAGCTATGTCTTCTTTACGCTTCTTGTTCTCCGAGGACACAACACTCACTAAGTATAGGGTGTGTGTATATATACTGTGTATATATTTTACCCATATCTCGTACTTTCGCGTAAGTCTATATGTATTTACGGGGTGAGTAACTAACTTGAAAAAAACAAAAAAAAAACAATAAAAAGAAAAAAAAGAGTTATGCTACTAACACTGACTGTGTCCAACCAAAAATTTTGAAAAAAATGGCTTCTTATTTGCAAAAAAAAACTTTTCAAAAAAAATAAAAAAAAATTCACAAAAAAACTTGTGTCTGCATTTCACACACCTACACTTCATTCAACATTACATTTATTTGCATTTATGAAAAGCCTTTGGGTTCTGAACCGAGTTTTGAGCAGAACCGAGAGTGGTCTGGACTTGACCTTAATCCTCCTAATTTTCAGAGGAACTTCACCGAGAAATAGAATTTTAGAAGCTTTAGGTCTTTGACTTAATTCTTTGAGTTCCACATGACAATGTGCAGCATTTGACTCTTAGTGTCTAACCTGGTTTCTTCATTCTGGGTACGACTCTAGAATAGGAAATTAATTTGTACTATCATACTATGCACTTAGCTCAACTCAGACGGCATGTTGGAAGACTGTGTGAGTTTCTTTTATGGTAGCGTGGACATCTGAAGACCGGAGTACGGGTTGAAATAAAGCTTCGGAAAAGGGATGGACGGTTATGCACAATTTTTTCTAAGATCCCAAAACATGTACAGAAAAATGCTTCTATATCCATAGGGGCACAACAAGATCGAAGAAGAGCTACCAAAAATCTAAATACAAAGAAGCCACTACCAAATAAATATCTGACCAAAAAGGTCTAAGCTTCAAGAAAACCTGCAGATCTTGGTGGAGACTTGGCTACACTGGTCGGCTTCACAAGGAGAGGTGACTATACTGGCCACCCTCCAGTTCTTTTCTCCTTCTTCTAACTTCTTCCCCATTTCGATTGTGAACACAGCGTGACAGACCTTAGAAGGAAATACCTGACTCCCTGAGGACGAGTTACTGGAGAGGAGGTTTGCATGGTAGTCCGACATTCTGGATGATAAGAGCTAAAACCTTTCACACACATGAGTCGATGGTTCAATGTTCATGGGGTATGCTTTGGGAGGAGGATCAATCTAAGATGACTTCTGAGCTAAAACTGTGACAATGATGTGTAAAACTTGAAGGCTGTTGATTTTAAAATTCTAAGTCTCACATAAGTTCTGCCAAACTAATAATCCAAAGGTCGAGTCTAGTTTCATTTTCACCTTCATCTCATGGTCTCGGTACGGAACCCAATCTCATTTCACCTCATGGCATTGCTTTTGATGCTCAGGGACGAGCATGGTTTAAGGGGATGATGAATCTCAAATTCATCACTCTAAAAGTCATTAATTAAGCTCAAATCCCTAAAATTCATTGGCATTTCTTCATTTATTCTGCATAATTAGCATTCATGTATGTTTTGATAATAATTACATTTTATCATTTATTTTCGCACAAAATAAGAAGTCAAAAATCCCAACCAAATTGACCTGCAAATAGCCTAACTTCCACGATTTTCAACTAATTCATGCTAACTCCGATTGACCTGAAATAACCTCCACTTTGTACATATCACTAATAAGAATAAATGAAAAATACAAAAAAATCACCTAATTTAAATAAGCGGACCAAAAATCCAAACCCTAGTTCTAGGATTTCCGGACTAAAACATTGATATCTTCCTCATAAGTGTCTGTTTTGATCCTACTCACTTTTGAACTAATGTACATTCAATTACCTTCAAAACAAGACCAAGTTCAAGTGAATCACAGTTCATATGTGAAAGTTGGGTTTTGGGCCTCTTTTGTACATTTTGTATTTTAACGGTTTTTGACCTATTATTTTTATGTACATAATCGACTCATTTGATAAAAGTTTTATTAAAATGCGCAAAAATCCAAAGTTGATCAAAGAAACTAACTGAGTCCGAGTCTTCACAAATAGTTTGTACAAAAATTGTCTTTTTCGTATTTCTTCCTTTTCTAACGTAATAAAAATAAAAAAATAGATTAATGTGTAAATATTTATATTTGATTTTATCCTATTTTTCTGGATTTTTACCTGGTTTAAAAATGACAAAAAACTTATTATAAAACCCAAAAATCAAGGTGTTCTATGTACATGGGATACCCGAAAATATCACTTTGCACAAATGATCGATTTTGGTTTTGGTGTGTTCATGAAAGTTGTAGATCTCATCAAGAAGAGCAAATTTTGTGAAGAAAATTTTTTGATCTGAGGTTATTTACTATTTATTACGTATTTATAAATGTTTTTATTTTTCGATTTTTGTGGGGCTGACACGTGGCAGCTCCTGGAGCCGCCACGTGTCACCCATTTTCTTCCTTATTTTAATTTCATTTTTTTAAAAAAAATCTCGCATGTACGCTGCACATGCTCCACTGACCCCTCCTCTTGTCGCCATGTGGAGGTATCAGGGGCGTCCGATCTCGACCGATCAGACGACCCATGTACTTCGTCCTCCTCCCCTCCTTTCCCAATCGGGGGCGAGGTGCCGCTTCGCCTCCCTCCGCAAATCTCACCACTGCCTTCCATATTCGCCGCCACCGTCGCACCCCTAAATCTCACGCCCACCGCGATCTCCTCCCCCGCGGATCTCGCGTCGATCTCCCTCACTGATCCGATCGATTCCGCCTCCATCAAATCTCCATCAAATCCCGTCGCCTTCTCACTTCCTTCTCCGACCATCCCGTGTCTCCTATTTAACCTCGACCGATGCCCCTCCTTAACTTCATCCGTCGGCAGCATTCCATCGCGATGGAGCTCGGTGGTGACCAACCGAGCTCCTCTTCCACCCCGAAGAGATCCGAGCTGCCTGTGTCGCTCACGTCTTAGACGTTTGAGCTCAGCTCCGGTTGCTTCACTACCATCTTCCCCCCTGATACCTTCCTCCTTTGTCAACTTCAATCTTCCGTCGTCTCACGTCACGACCACCCAGCACCGCAACGCCTCTTCATCTCCGTCCGAGCATCTCCGACTCCAGCAGTATCTCCAGCCTCTTCGTCAGGTACCTCACCATCGACGCCACTCTGCCGGTTGCCTCCTCCGCGCCAGAGGATGTAGGCGCTCACCGCTGTGCACAACAGCCTCTCCACCGTCAAACGCCACTCCTCCACTGCACTCAGCCGACGGTGCCTCAAGAGGATGAGCTCCACCGCTGCACCTCGCCCTCTGCCTTCTTCATCGGCCGGGTCGCCAGCCTGAGGCCCCCACGCACGTGCGAGGCACGTGCACCGGGGGAACGACAACCATCCCGAGTGTCACGCGTTACGCACGTGATCTCTGGGTAAATTGTGAAAGAACTTCCTATGGGTTGATCGTATTGCACATAAGCCCAGCCACCAAAGGTCACGTGCTACGCACATGACCCTTTGGAACATTTGCAAGGCCCCCCTCGCTCTCTTCGTTATTCTCACAGAAATCCACTAGCCAAAGGTCACATGCTTTGCACGTGACCCTCTAGAAATTTTGCAGAATCAATCCCCATAGTTTCGATAATTTCAATTTAGTCCATCGTGCTTTATTTAATTAGTGTAATATTGCACAAATACCCCTGTGTTCTCCCTTTCATTTTGGACCCCTACATTGCATTATTTTTATTATAAAAAATAGCATGATGTTCTTCAACTAATTATCTACATATTGGCATATGTTTAACATTTTTGTGATATGAGGTTAATTAATAATTAATTGTTTTGTGGAAAATTGCATATTTTTTCTATACTGTGCTTGAAAATTCATAACTAATTAACCATTGCTCTGAAAATTACCGAAAATTCATGGATTGAGGGATTAGTTGTATTTCACATCATGCCCTAAAAGATTTGCATTTGCATGCGTAATTTGCCTTATAAAAATCATTATGCATATTTCAATGTTTAATTTTTAGTAGGCATTAAATCTAGTATTTTTTAGGTTTAGGATTTTTTTGAGATCAATCATCTAGAGAAAGATCTTGGATAATTTTATTCCTTTAAAATAATTAGGTTTAATATTTATTATAATAAATTATTGAAATTCACTTTGTTTGCATTCATAAATTCATAAGATATTTATCTTGCATCCAAAAATTCCAAAAAATTTACAATGCATTCATTTCATCATAGTTGTCATCTTGGACAATTTTCATATTTTTCAGCCATCGTTTGATTGATATTCATTTTCCAGTCCTTAAAATTGGCCTAATTTGCATTTTGCACCCCAAACTTACATTAAAAAAATACAAAAAAAGACCGCCTCGAAAACCTTGCACGAACTTTGATAGACAAATTTGTAAGTTATTCCTTTGCCTCCTTGAGTTCGACCTTGGGACATGCCCATAAAATAAACATTAAACCACATGATTAAAAATCGATTAAATAATTGTGGTTATTTCTTGACTGATTCCGATTTCCCACCTACAACGAAACGACACTAATTTAAAACGTACGATAATCCACGCTAACTAATGTAGGGCTTTTCGCGACTCGTTAGATGTGACTGGACTTTTTCTGTGGTGTGTCGGACCTGTTTCACTCTCCGATGAGGATGGAGCCCGACTTGAGTGTAGGACTGCACTGCGGCTTCGTTCCCAAGCAATTAGCTGCATATTTTCATTTATTATGCATTATTCGCATTCATGCATCTAGAATTAATGTTCGCATTTTGGCTAAAATCACCTATTTGTATCTCCTATTCGTATTTTCATTAAATAAGAAGCCAAGTTCACTTGTAAATATTCACCCGTATATTAGCTAAAATCACCTATTTGTATCTATTTTATACGAACTCCAAATCCAATAAAATCATCTATATAATGTATATATTAGTGACACTAATAAAGAGAAAATATCAAAAAATTTACTAACTTGTAAATTTGACCAATAAAACTCAAATATAAGTTTGAAAATATGAACCTTAAAATGTGTATATCTCTTTCATATAGTACACGATCTAGGTCTACTTACTTTTAAAGTAATATACATTCAAAGACCGTCAAAACAAGATCGATTTCATAAAAATCGGAGATCGTATGTGAAACTTGGGTTTTGGGCTCTATTCTATATTGTATATATTGACTAAAATACACTTCATTTTTCTTTTTATTTTCTTAATTATTTAAAATCCAAAAAAATAGATTAAGTTGTACATATTCCTTTCATATTTTCTCTCAGCACTAGATCGATTTTCATCTAGCCAAATTTAATTATTTTATCACTCGCTAATAGAAAATCATGTTCTAGGTGTGATTTCCTATGCATGCATTAGATTTATTTTATTGGGAAATTTCGATTCTGTTTAGCGTATTGCACGAAGATTGCGAGGAAGCACTATAAGTATATCTGACTCAGCATTCATCATCGTGTTTCCTCTTGCATGGCTTTTTTGAATCTCCCTCAATTTTCATTCACATAGGAATAAAGGAAATTGAAATCCACACGTAGACGTGTATTGATCTCCACCCAAATGCAAAGTGATAACCAAATTAAAACAAGGGAACTGTTAACATTATTTACTAATTAAACCAGAAAAAAATTAAATATCGTTGTTTGTGGGAGAGCTACCCTGTCCTTGTATTCATTTATTGTTCTGAGTGAGTGAGGGACACACACTTAGGATAGAGCCAAGCTTCGGAATCTTCAAGTTGACAACTGATTCTAAAAGCGATTAGATACTTCTTAATGAGGGAACTACAATCTCTCTTAGTAGAGTGGGTGGTTAAAGGGCAATGCAATTGGCACCGTCCTTAAGTAACACAAGTAGTCATTTTACGGTATGTACTTACACCCATACTAGTTGAAAATGGATGCAAATAGCCATAGAAATTGTGCTAGTCTTTAGAAGAATTTTCGGCACCTAACAGCTCGCTTAAGAACACAAGATTGGAATTATCACCAGTTTAAAATCGAACAGATAAACGACCAAACTTTCGTAGCCTTCACTGTGTGAGTTGGTGAATTTTGGGGATTGCATTGTGTATTGAATTTCAAAGGCAATGCACTTGCACATACAGATTGAGTTTTCACTAATCATCTTCCCCATCCTTTTCGAAGATGTCAGAATTTTCGCATTCATACCTAGATTTCGTGGGTTGCACTTATGTAGCCGAATCCCGATCATCTTCATATTCATTTTCATATCAAGGGAATCCACCCTTTAAGTCGATTATCACCTAGCCATCATACACTCCACACTCGTTCGACCCTATTCCTTCTTCGATTGAATATTCATGAGATGAACCGCTCACAAAACCAAATGATTATTATGAAGAAAAAACGGAGCAAGTTAATTCGCAGATGGACATAAGCATAAGAAAATTTGATAGAGAAACAATATTCCTGGTTATTATTAAGAATTCACTGTTGAAACCATCTTCTAGTCGAAATGACTCTCTCTCCACATACAATCCATTTGACCATACCTATGAGAGCCATAGTCAAGGAAATATGACTCATGATCCAGCCAACACCACTGAGAATGACTATTACTTGGCTCAGAAATACATGCCGGAGTCACGTCATGTCAAGAACAGTCAATCATCTCCAAGTCATGAGACGATAGTGGATGACATAGCTTGAATCAATCAGAGAGTTGATGCTTTGACAGAACAACTTAGTAATGTCATCCAAATAATAACAGACTTAATGAAAATCCAAGAAGAAGTGAGGACCACACAGAGCGAACCCGAGACACATTCAATGCAAAATTTTCAAACAATTACACCACAGGTACCACAAGCATCTGACCCGCCACTGACCATTCTACTGTCTCCAGTAAAAATACCAAAAAATGAGAAAAATAGAAAATTCAAAAAAGTTGGACAACACGGATATGGAAGCATTTTGTAAAAGTATAATCTCAGAGCTTCCATTAATCAAGGCTATAGAGTATGCACCTGATCTTCAGAGATTTGTGAAGAGTCGATTATCTCTTAAGAAGACTTACAATAACAGATCTCGAACTAGATATCATTTAATCACCGTGACCAGTTTAATTGTGTTGACCCAAAATAGCAAAAATCGCAAAGTCAAACGGTTAACCAGGGTGACTTGTGAAATTGAGAATACCGAGTTTACTTGTGTTCAGATTGACAACAATTCCACATTGAACATCCTCCTAAAGTTTGTGTTTGACCGACTCGAACTAGGACCACTCAGAAAGACCAGAGTGATCGTTCAATTTCTTGACCGATCCACAAAAATACCGAGAGGAATTGTTTCTGTCGCCATGAACTTCCAAGGTGTCAAACATAGGTGGACTTCATTGTCCTGGACATTGAGTACCAAGGAGAGTTGTTTGAGTCTCCCATCGGTCTGGGAAAGCTGTTCTTAGCCTCTGCTAAAGCGATCATCGATTGTGAGACTCAAGACATTAAATTCCCGAAACAGAACCTTAATTATCAAACTCTCAAGGACACACCTGACCCAGAGATAACCGAACATGAAATCGACAGTCGTGATCAGGAGATTACCACTTCACATGATCATACCTCTCCTCATGAAACACATATACAAACCCTAAGAGAGACACCCGAGAATCCGACTGTTGAACCGAACTTTGAGTATCACCACACCTTTATGAAGAACCACCCTGACACTGCTCCTATGATAAACCCAGATATATGAGCTTATAAGTAATCATGTCATATTTATGAGGATTATCATGATTATTTGAGTGGTCAAATTTTCGAGGTGGTTGTAATTAATGAAATACTCGAATCACTCAAAGATCCGACTCAGGGAGCCTATTATGTCACCAAAACTTCAGAACATAAAAAGATGATGTTTTCTACCAAACCAAACACACCATATGTTGGACGTCCGCTGACCAGGGAAGAATATTAAAATAATTATTCATATGATGAGGACCCTATTGTCAGCACCTCAACTCGTGGACCGCCACCAAAAGAGACAACCATGACCAGATTGACCCATCCCGATAAACCGGTTGCTCCGTCCTCTAGTCGGTTAGTTGGTAAGAAGAAGAAGAGCACTGATACCTTGAGGCGTTCCCCTAAACACCTCGAGCAATATCATTCTCATCTTCCTCTTGATGATTCAGGTTCTAGAAAACCTACTAAGAGAGTTACCTTCGACATACCCAGGAAGGAATTTTCTGAGAATTTCTCATCAGGTCCGGATGAGGAGATATATATGAGTGAGCCCCATTTGGATACTCTAGATCCTTATTGGAGCAATCAATCATATGTCTACCTACGTTGGACTTTCCTTGTCCCTCATTATTATTCTTCTGGGCCAACTCCCCTGGTCCCATTCGATACACCGGAACAATTTGTTATGACCACACTGAGACTTGTTCATCAGATTATTCATCCAAGGATGGACCGATTAACCCTAAGTCTGAGCAAACTTTGAGAAAGCATCTTAAGAGTAGGAATAGTTGGAGTGCCTCCACCTTTTAGTATCAATCTTTTGAGGACAACTCCGATGATGGCTGGGAAACTCCTACTTCATCTTCTTTACATCATTATTCCCTTCCACCACATGCTTCCAAAACGATTAGTCGTAAACCTCCTTGATCATCGACTATCCTCTGTCCCAACCCCATCGATTCTCTTGTACATCTTCTTCCTATACCTAGGCCAAATCCTAAGTATATGGGGGATGCTATATGTATTTACTCATCATTATATTCCTCACTAATCCGTACCATCTGTTTTATTTTCTTTTTATTTCTTACGCTTAGCCCGAGCTATTGCTTCTCCACGTTTTTTGTGCTCTGAGGACATAGTACATGCTAAGTATAGGGGTGTCTGTATACCTTGTATATATATTTTACCTGTAGCTCATACTTTAACTGAAGTCTATATTTTATTTATGGGGTGGGTAACATTTTTTGTAAAAAAACTTAAATTTTAAAAAAAAAACAAAAATGAAAAAAATGTCAAAAAATGTTTGTTTGCATTACATGCATCTGCACTTCATCCAGTACTACATGCATTTGCATTGGTTAAAAGCCCATGGGTTCTGAACTGAGCAATGAGCAACAATCGAGAGTGGTCTTGAATTGACCTTAATCCACCTAATTTTCACAGGAACTTCACCGAGAAATAGGACTTTAGAAGCTTCATATCTTTGACTTAATTCTTTGAGTTTCCCATGACAATGTACAGACTTTGACTCTTAGTGTCTAACCTAGTCACCTCATTCTGGGTATGACTTCTTAATAAGGAATTAATCTCTACTCTCGCACTATGCACTTAGCTCAACTCAAACGGGGTGCTGGAAGAATGCGCGAGTCTCTTTTCTGGTAGAGTAGACATCTAAAGATCGGAGTACATGTTGAAATAAAGATTCAGATAAGGGATGGACATCTGTGCACATTTTTTCTAAGACCCCAAAACATGTGTAGAAAGAAAGATTCCATATCCGTAGGGTCACAACAAGATCCACGCAGAGCTACCAAAAATCCAAAGAAAAAGAAGCCAACTACCAAAAGAATATTTGACCAAAAAGGTCCAAGCCTCAAGACAACATGTAGATCTTGGTGGATGCTTGGCTAAACTGGCTGCCTTCACAAGGAGAGGTGACTACATTGGTCACCCGTTAGTTTTGTTCCCCTTCTTCTAAATTTCTCCCCCTTTTCGATAGTGAACAAGACACGACTGACCTTAGAAGGAAAAACCTGACTCCTCGAGGATGAGTTATTGGAGAGGAGGTTTGCATGGTAGTCCGACATTCTTGGTGGGAAGAACTAACACCTTTCACACACATGAGACAATTGTTCAACGTTTATGGGGTATGATTTGGGAGGAGGATTGATCTAAGATGACTTCTGAGCCGAAACAATGACAATGATGTGTAGAACTTGGAGGCTATTGATACCCTAATACTCACAGGAGTTCCGCCAAACTAATAATCCAAAGGTCGGATCTAGCTTCATTTTCACCTTCTGCTAATGGTCTTGGTATGGAACTCAAAATCATCTCACTTTTGCATTTCATTCTTAGTTGCTCGGGGACGAGCAAGGTTTAAGTATAGGGGGATGATGAACCCATGATGCATCATTTTAATTATCTAAAAGCAGAGCTTCATCCCGAGAATTTAGGTTCATTTGCATGTTAACTTCATAAAATTAACTTTCAGGCATCAATAAATAATTCGCATAAATTAGTACGTCATATCGCATTCATAATCATCCATGCATTTTCACCTAACTTCATGCATTTTTAATTAATTCGTACTAACTCTAATTGACATGAAACTAATTCCAGTGTATACATACCACTAACCTTAATCACGAAAAATCCTAAAAAATGCTAACTTGTACATATGCAAAATAAACCCAAACCCTAATTTCAGGACTTACAGACTAAAACGCTGATATCTTTCTCATACAATGTCTGATTTCACTCTAATCACTTTTAAAGTAATTACATTCAAATACCTTCAAAACAAGACCAATTTCACAAAAATCGAAGCTTATTTGTGAAAGCTAGGTTTTGGGCATCTTTTGGGCATTGCGTATTTTAACGGTTTTTGACCCATCATTTCATGCACATATTTCATTCATTCTAGTTATTTTATTTTTTCACTTCTTTAATTCATTCATTATTTTAATAAATTATATAAAAATCAAAATCTAAAAAAAATCGGAAAAGCGATAAAATCAATTCTGACTTGAGCTTTCTAACCTAATTCACTTGTACATAATTAACTTCTCTAATTTTTCTAACCTATTCGAGACCCATAAAGTTCCGAAAAATGTCATTCGAGTCCATTACATTATTCCATAGCATGTTTGATTTTGCATGCATTTATTTATCATCAGAAAATAAAATAAAAATTACAAAGCTAAAAATAGTATTTTATATACATAAAATATCATCAAAATATCCGTATCTTCCACACCACATTTCATTTGCATATGAGTCCTTCATGAGAATTGTAGCTTGCATTTAAATTTACATTTTTAATGTTGAGAACTTTTTGCATCTGAGTCCATTAACTATTTTTATGTATTTATTTCTGCATTTGACGCATTGGTTGGTCAACGTATGCCACGTGGCATCACGCCACTGGGCCACCTAGCTTGGTCCTGCCTTCCTTTATCTCTCGTCACGTGCGTCGCATGTGACATCATCTACCCCTAACTCACGTGTGTTGCACACATCTCTCCTCATCCACCTCCTCACATGCCCAACACGTAAGGGTCATCCTTCCCCAGTCAGCTCCGTCTTGTGCACCACCACCTCCAAACGACTGAGCCCGTCCCCTCGACTGAGATCTCCGGTAACCCCTCTAACGGTCGCACCTTATCCCCTCCGGCAATCTCTCTAACTCCCCTACCATCGCCTCCAACCCAACCAACCCTATTTCATCAGGAAGCCATCACATGTGCCCACGTCCTTCATCCTTCTCCATTCTCCAGGCGACCCATTCCCCTTCTTCTTTCATTGCTATTCCCTCCTCCTTTGAAAACCAATCCACACCGATACCCATCAACTTCCTCCGCCTCATTTCTTCCACCTCGTGATCATCTTCATCCTCTCGATTCACCGCCTTACTCGCCATCGACTGCTTTGCCCCACTTCAACGCCATAGTTGCTCCACCTTCATCGAACTCGACAACATCGATTCCAGCTGCTCTCCTCCTCTTCCAGGAGCTTCGACAACGACACAATGCCTTCACGGCCCTTCACCGTTGACAACAACACTGGCTCCACTGACTGTGGCTGCCACGACTTCAGCAGATGTCCCTCGACATCTGAGCACCACCAGCACCACTCGAAGCCATGCCATTGCTATGAGGAACCACTCCCATCACGGAAGAACTGCAACGAGCTCCACCTTCCGTCACTGTGGGCTCGACCCCCGAGATGAAGACACGTGAACCCCTACATGTGTGGGGGTCAAATTACGAAGGAGGCCCCTCCATTTCACGCGATTTCAAGAAACACCCCTGCCTTTCAAGCAGGCACGTGCTACGCACGTGCCCTGGTGGATGCATTGCAACAATCCCCTTGAGGGACTAGGTAATTTCCAAGAAGCCCATGTGCATTCATTTCTTTCATTCTTTTATTTTGTAATTTGCACAGAGGCCTGTGATTTCTTCATAAATTTTAGATATTGATTCGAATTATTTTATTCAACAAAAATAGGTATTTTATTCTTCAACTAATTCCCTACATGTTGGCATCTGCGTGATATTTTTCTGATTTGTGTTAATTAATTATTAATTGTTTTGTGAAACATTGCATATTTTACCCATTCCGTGTTTAAAATTCATATAAATTTAATCATTGATCCAAAAATTAACAAAATTCAAGATTGCTAGAATTAGTTGATTTCTTTATTGTGTTCAAATTTCATTGCATTTTCACGCATATTTTATTCTGTAAAAGTGATTTTGTTTATTTTAGTAATTAATTTTTAATAGGTATAAAACTCCACATTTTTAGGCTTTAGATTTTTTTTGAGATAGATTACATTGTGATATATCTTAAAACATTTTATTCCCTGAAAATAAGTAGGTTATAAATTTATCATGATTAATTACCTAGATTCACATTGCTGGTATTCATAAATTCCTTAAATATTCATTTTGCATCAGAAAATTTCAAAAAAAATTACAGTGTTCTCATTTAACATTTTTTGCATCTCGACCAAGTTTCATGATTTTTGGGCTCTGTTTGATCGAAGTTTGCATGTTATTCCTCAAAATTGGTCGATTATTGCATTTGCATTTAAAAATTGCATAAAAAATACCAAAAAAATCTATCTCGAAAACCGTGCTAAAAATGATAGACATTTCTCAAGGTTGTTCCTTTGTCTCCTTGAGTTCAATCCTAGGACTTGCCCAGATTAAAGAAACATAAAAACCATCTTTGTTTCAATTGAATAATTAATCGCGGTTTATTTCTCGATTGATTTCGATTGCCCGACTACAATATGACAACATTTTGAATATTAGTTTGATTAAATTAAAGACGATATTTCGGGGATAATCAGATGCATAGGGGATATACAAGGATACTAGGGACACCATTATTTGGAGTATTTATATTGATATTGGTGCAGAAAAATAGTTTGAAATACTATAATAATAAATTAATTGGTATTTGTTTGGAATTAGTTCTGGATTTTGACTGCTAAATATTTCCGTAGATCATTGATCTCTTTGCATGACTTGAAATCAGAGAGTTTATTCATATTAACCTACTTTACATCATTTATTTTCTGCATAACTGTTTTTCATCTCTTAAAACAAAACAAAAGCCTGCTAAACCCTAAAAAGCATAAAACTTACACTTGTATCACATAGTTCATTGATGTATCTATTGAGATATTTTGGGACCAAATTTCTTGTAATTGGAATTTATTACTTAATTTAATCTAAAAGTATCATTGTGGACTTATTTTTGACATTATTGCATGGAGACTTTGAGAAAATGTTGAAGAGAAATTGAGATGATTATCGACAGATAAGTTTTAATTGATAGGGGATATTCAAGGATATTAGGGGCACCATTATTAGTATTTATATTGATGTTGGTGCAGGAAAATGGTTTGAGGTATTACAATAATAAATTTATTGATATTTGTTCGGAGTTAGTTCTGGATTTTGATTGCGAGATATTTTCGAGGATCATTAAGCACATCGCATGACTTGAAATTGGAGAGTTTATTCATATTAATCTGCTTTACATAATTTATTTTCTACATGATTGTTTTTAATCTCTTAAAAACAAAATAAAAAACTGAAAAACCCTAAAAAGTATAAAACTTACACTTGCATCATGTAGATCATTGTTGTATATTTTTCTGACATAAATATTATTATTACAAATAATTAAATACATGGAATAGTTAAAACCATGCAACTAGAGAACCACTGTTCCATGTATTCGACCATGGTATACTTACAAACTAAAAATTAACCATGCTTAAAATTGCATAAATACGTGGTTTCGGACATTTGTTTTCAATATCCATGATGAATTCCATTCATCTACCTTAATTCTTTCATTTTGTCTGTAAATCTCTAGCAACATACTTGTAAAATACAACCAACTTGTACAAATCAACATTCATTATTCATATGTAGTTAGTGCATAAATACATGTATTTAAATCGAAGATCGAAGAATAAAGAAAATGAAAATAAATGAAGTATCAAATATACTGGATGGCCCTAAACCCCAAGACTAAGTCAATATAGACTTGGTCGAACAAGAATAAAGTAGAGGGGGATAAGAAACCATGATTTTACACTTTGAAAGCAATAATTTTTTCTCTATTTTAATCGCGCATACACACAACTTAGACAATAAAATGTTCAACATGAAACTTGTACATAAAAATACATAAAAAAATAAAAACTGTCAAAAAAAATCATGCACAGTGAAGCTTGTACACGTAATTGAAAAAGTCGCAAACTGAACTTTGCATACCAATATCTCCTCCATATAAACTCAAATTGAACCAAACTCACCTCCATTGTATTTAAAATTAAATTATATATCTAATGAATTAGTCTCATTAAAATGAACTTAAGATACAAAAGCTGGCTTTCTAGAGTACTATTGAACTAAGCATTTATATGTAACATTAATATAATTTATTCTTTATATTTTCACTCTTCTCATATTTTAAAATAATTGTATGTAATATATAAAAATATTTAAAATGTAAACATGAATAAAATCATGTAAAAATACATTAAATTAAATAAATACATTAAAATATAATGGTATATTATATCTATAATATATACACACACATTTATTTATGCATATAAACAAAATCATAAATAAAATAAAATATATGTACATATGTATTATAATATCATAAATATATAAAATGTGTAAATATGATAATAAGTACTGAAAATACAAAATAAAAGTGAAGATATAAAATACATGTAAATATACGTATATTTATACATGTAAAAATTAAATATAATAACTTAAGTTGTAAAAAATAAAAATCAGAGAAAATAGCTATAAAATAATAAATATTTTTCATATTTTAAGTTTTAATTAATAAAACTATTTACTATTTATTATTGAATCAATACATATTTTAAATTTCTATTTTCAACTAACTTAGTCCACGTGGACCAATCAGGACACTTCAAATTTTGACCTCTGGTCAACTGTACCAATGCCCCTTTGACATCTATCAGAGCACGAGAACCACCCTCCTTCTCCATTGTACCATGTCTTCCTCTCATCTCCTCAGACCTCAAGCTCACCACCTTTCTGTTCTCCCCATGGCCCTCTTCCACGCCATGCCTAAAGGTTCCACCAACTCCATCTCCTTCGCACACCATCTCCCTCACATGTATGCCATTTCCATTGTCTATAAAATGCACCTCCCGCCATCTTTTTGAAGCTTGATCCGTTCTTCACCCCTGTAACCTATTTCCCTCGAGTGTTAGAGTGTTAGTGTGGACAAAGGTGGCAGGAGTGACATGATCCACCTCGTCGAGCATCACCTCCGACCATAGTCTGCTGCTCTAGGTATTTAACCGTGTTGAGCTTCTAGTTTAGGTTATTTTAATTGCATTTTCATTTCTTAACTTATGTGCAATCTTAGTTTAGTTTCATTTCTTGCTATGTAGCGCAATTTAATAAATCGAAGTTCGTTGGAGCTAGGGCTCTGGCCACTATTTTCACCGTGATATACATGTGTCCAATCCCATGATCATCTCATCACCTTCCTCATAACTTTTCCATTATCTGCTCCACCTTTGCCAACCCTAATCTTGCACAGGTCAAGCGAACCAGAGCATAACATAAAAATCACAAAAACATGCTATTTTCTGAATTTTGGATATATTTTGACTTACTTAAAATATAAATAGCTATATTACATATATACTATATATTACTTATAATATATATATATATATAATATCTATATTACTATATATATAAATATATATATATCTTAATTTAAAAATCAAAAGAAATTAGAAATTTAAAATTTAAAAACAAAATACCAAATTAAAAATTAAATAAATACAAAATAATTAACATCACATAAAATAAAATATAATTAAAACCCCACATAAAAAGAAGAAAAAGTAGAAAATAAAAAATATTATTATTCTTAACTAGAAATAATTATTAATAATACACTACCCTACATGTTTGCTCTCTGTTGTTTGACTCTTTACCTACTTGCACTATGCACACATTTATGTAGAGTTATAATAAATTTCAACTCGCATGTACATTTTATTGATTTTTGTATTCATTTGTTGGTTATCTATTGTTTGAATCAAACATTGATCGCATCAGCGATAGTAATTCCAGATTTGTTAGGAATTACATGTTAATCTCGGGTGTTTGTTTAAATCTAGTTTAGGTTAAAGATCCCATTCCCGTGAACTTGCACCTATTATTTTTACTTCTTTTACACTTCTTTTTATTTCTCTTACTTCAAGCTTTTTTCATTTTCTTCAAACTTCATTCCTTGTTAATCTTTGTGATCTCAATTTCTCATCTTATATCTTTTTATTCTCAAGATGTTAGATCTTGGATGGCTTAGTCCGAACTCCGCGGACAACAACATCAATTCCACGATGGCGACATCTCCAATAATCCGGGCTGATTCCTGCGAGACCTTTTTGAATCTTATAAACCACTAACTTGACTCTCGTTCTCTTTTTTCACTTAATAACCAGGATCACTCTTGTCCCAAATTCCCTCCCTTATGTACATAAATGGACCTATCTCCATACATATTGTCCAATCCAATAAATTCCAATACCGACCCGAATCTTGGATACTTCTCTAAATCCGGTGCACATTTCCAGTCTGATCAAGATATATTTCCTCTTGCAGTTGAAGAACCCGATATGGATATCTCGTCAGATTCTGACTTAAAAGAAGAGATGGCTCCTCAGAAAGGGAAGGGTCCACACTCTAATCAGAATGAGGTCAACGCATAGATGCAAAGGCCCTTTTTAAAAATTTTACGGTTTTCATTTATATTGAGTATGTTCATGCAAATGCCTAACGATTTGGTCAATTCTTTGCTTGGCCTATGTGGTCAAAATAAGGGAGAAGACAAAAAATCAATGCAAGTCAGAAATCAAATGATGTGATGCTCAATAATAAGATTTACAGGCCTTCCCAACTCTCTCCAAGTGGGATGCAAGACAAAAATTTTAATTCTAATCTATATGAAATGCAGCGAGGAAATCACCCTAGAACATGAGTTTTTATTAGCGTGAAGAACTTGTTCAATTTGACTAGATCCAATCGTAAGACTATAGGTGCAGAAATGATATTAGGGTGTTGGACCTAATTTAATTGAACAAATACAATTACTGATATAAGGTCTTATTCCACAAGACGTAAAAAAAGGCAAAAAACACAAATCACAAAAAACAAATAGAAACAAATGGAAGAATATGGAGGAATAAAGGTAGAATGCGATGAAAACACAGAAAATCGATCAAGTCCTCCAAGTGAACAATCACTTGGTGAAATGGACTTGAGAAAGTTAAAGAGCCCAAGTGTTCAGGTCCAATATTATTACAAATTAACGAATAATTCACTCTCACACAAAAATTAGACTAAATCTGTGCTAAGAAGATTCTGCTTGTCCTTTTATGTCCTCTACTACTCTCTCCTACTGGTGTGCAAAGAACCACCGGTCTCCACGGCTATTGGGTGCATCGAACCTCCAAGGAAATCCTCCCTCAATAAGTTGTCCCTAGCAGTAGCATTTGAAATAGCTGAAGATCAGAGGGAGGATGTTGTCTGTGCTCATAAGGCGAGCTGTACAATCGCTGTGGTGACCTCTCGTAGAGACCTCTAACTAAATTCAACAATAAATCCATAGATTGAAATCAAGCAATCAATTATAGATATGGATGAAAATTTATTATAATCCTATAATAATTGTGTGTATAGTGACAAGTAGAGCATAGGTCGAACAAAAGGAGATGGGATGTAGCTAGAATATCTAAATAAATAATAATGCAAGTGTATAAGTTTGTTTGCACAAAATCGAAGTATTGTGGGTTTTAATTAAATAAAATAATCTCTCTTTTTAGTTAAATATTTTCGTTTTTAATTTTCAGATTTTTATTTTTTTTAATTTAATAAAATAATATATGTATATATGTATATAAGAATATATAGATAAATACAATAATATATCTATAATATAATAACTATATAGTATAATATATCAAATAAATATACAAAAATCAGAAATAATAAAAAAGGGCAACCTTTTTTATTTTTTAAATGATTTAAATATAGTAATGTATTTATAACAATTAATAATAATATCTACTATATAGATTAATATATAAGGATATATATATATATATGATATACATGCTATACTATTTATAAATATAGACAGAAATAACAAGCATGTCCAGATAAAATCTTTTTATCTTTTTCAAATATTCATATATTTTTATGGATTCTGGAGGCATTTTTGCATTTCTTTGTATTTTAAAAATTAGAAATAAAGTAAAATATGCATTGTTTAAAAAGATCGAATTTACTTGAGGATTAAAAAAATGAAATGGTTTCAAAATTTCTCAAAATCAATTTTCAGACACATAGAAATATGTAAATATAAAAATATGAAACATAAACTAATATTTTAGGATTTTTGCTAATATTTTATATTTTTTTAGGGTTAGCAAGTGTTTGCTAATTTTAAGGGTTTCTTTTTATATTTTTGATTTTTATTCTGGAGTTAGAAAATAAGGTAATAAACAATAGCTATTTTTCTGGAATTTTTAGAAAAGGTTTTTTATTTTTTTTTGTATTTTTTTAAGTTAAATAGGGAATAAAATAGTTCAAATGATTTTTAGTAAATAATAATCGCATGCAAAATGTAAAATAAAAATGATAGCATGAACAAGCATCCAATCATGCTCATACACCTATTTTTTGGGATTTTTAGAGCACGGGAGCTATTTTTAATAAAAAGGAATGTATAAATAAATTTAAATTGGGCTAGCAGGGGTCTTTTTACGAATAAAATAAATCTCAAGGGTACATGTGCAAAATAGCCAGAATATTTGAACATCATCTTGATTTTCAAGTACTTGATACAAATTACAAAAGTCAAGGGTGTCTATTTGCAAAATGTTTACTCACGTGGGGGTCCATGCGAGGTGACCTAACACTAGACTTAATTGCGATATTCAAAAGCTACCAGGGCATACATGCAAAAAGTCCATAAAGTTTTGAACTAATTTAAATAATTATAGGACTACTTATAAAATACAAAAAGGGCGGACAATTTACTTACAAATATTACACTTAAAACCCTTAGATCTGGTCATTATTTGGATGCCACGTTGAAGATAGCATGACAGGGGATGTGTACTGCTTCGCTTGAGATGGACGCTCCAGATTAGATCTGGAGCATGGTTGTGATCGGACAACTCACGAGGGAGGACAAAGAACACTGAAAATTGCCAACCGACGAACTTCGATCTAGTGTTTCTCCTTACTCCGGCAGTTTATCTCTGCTCTGATGGCTCCTGCAGCTTGCTGGAGCTCTTCCACGTGTGCAAGTAGCTTCAGATGAGACTGAGGAGGTTTTGGGTGCTATGAAGGCTCCAGATGACCTAGGGATCTTCTAGGTATGCTTCGTGACTCTAGGAGGCTCCACGTCCCTTATATCCTACACCAAAATGTTCTACGGCTCGAGGCGATGTTGCTCGACCATTTAATGAAGTTAGAAGCAATGAAGGGTGGGATGGCGATGCAGCTTCGATGAGGGGTGATGGATAGGAGCTCAGATCCCAGATCCAAGATGGATCTAGTTGGAAAATGAGTGGAATCGATGGAGAACACAATGATGGGTCGAAATGGATGAAGAACAGGGTGAATCAACTAGCGGGATACGATGAATCAACATGAAGCTCGAGATCCAGGCAATTAGGGGCTTTTAAAATTAAGGCTACAGATGAGACTAAAGCTGAAATTAAATACTTGAAATGAAATTAAAAAAAAAGTTATACCTAAGAAGCGATGAAAGAGGCCTCGACCAGGTCTAGGACCACGGGAAGCACAACGTACCGGAGGCGCTCCAACGATGGTTATGGATCAAGCTTCTCCACCGCTCCTCCTGCTGTAAAACCCACCCTCCAATTCTTATCACCAAGGGGAAGTGATAAGAGGGCTATGAGGGGCTAATATTATGCAAGGAGTGATCAGACTTTGAAAGGAAGCTGAAGGAGTTTTTTTTATAGACTATTGGAATGGGATTCTTAAATCGATGATTCTGGATGAAGCAAGGGCGACTGAAGAGATTATTGCCTACGACATGAATTAGGGAGATCTAATCTCTAGAAATAAAGTGACATACCATGGTAAAAGATGATGAGTTTGAGCTAGAATGGAGGGAAAATCGGGTCCGACACATCCACCGCTTGAGGAAGAGAGAAGGAGGGTGTTGACCGGGGTCAACAAGGGAAAAGTTCATGTTGGTCCACGTGGACCAACCGGAAAATTCCCAGGAGAAAAAGAATGATAAAATTAATAAAAATAAATAAATGATTTAATTGTTTTTTTAATAAAACATGAAAATTGTTTGTAATTTAATGCAGTATTTTATCCATATCTTTATTTATTTTTACGAAGCTTTTTAATGTAAGTTAATATTTTTTTATGTAAAATATATGCATAAATACATGTATTTTAGTATTTTTCATTTTTAATTTACATTTTTACTATTTTATACAGTTATTGTATATATTTACTTTATTTTTATACACATTTAGATATTTTTATTGTATTTTTTTTGAGTTTGTATGTACACTTAATTAATTAGGTATCTATACATTATATGTATATATAGGTATATTTTACCTATGTATTTTTATGTATTATTTATTATGATTTTATTTTAATGATTTTATTCTTATTAAATTATGTACATATGTTTCAAGTATTTTTTATAATTTTAGAAAAAAATAAAAAAGTTTGAAAAATACGAAGAATGAATAAATTGAGTAAAATATTATGGGCACAAAATCTAAATTTTGCATCTTAGCTCCAAATTAAATGAAACCACTTCATTAAGTAACTTATTAAAAGTTACATACAATTAAAGATGATTTTGGTCCATTTTGATACAATATGGAGAAGATACATATCTGTGAAGTTTTTGTTTTAACTTTTTACTTTGTGTGTCCCAGACACACTGTGCATTATTTTTCTATGAACTCAATTTTGTATGTTCTATGTATTTTATCTACAATGTTCATGTTGAAAGTTTATTTATTTGTTGTGTATAAATATTAGTATAAAATATGTGTTAAAAAGATAAACTGAAAATTAGGGTTTCATATGTTGTTTGTATAATCCATTTGTCCTGTCTCCTCCTACTTTATTCCTTATCACCAAATCATCATGATGACTGGGTCTCGGGGTCTAGGGTCACTCAACACCTATGGTGTCTCCTTTCTTTTTTCTTTTCTTCCTTTATTCTTTAATTTTGGAATTAAATACAATAAATATACTAGATTTTATACAGTATTTTATACAATTTATCAGGTGTTTAGTTTAGCCAATTAATTATATATACATGCATTTAGCTAGGGATTTAAGGCGGAAATGAAAGAATAAAGGTGATGACATGGAGATTCATTACTCCATATACTTGCCTTTGCTATTCCCGAGAAAACATATTCCTAATAAGTGCATAAAAGAAAATAAAGAAAATGAAAAGAAAGAACTTGAACTGATTTTAAAATTTAAAATTGTCTTCATAATATCAAAGTTTGGAGCTCAATCGGACCTTTGAATTGTCAGTTTGGTCGGAACCTTAATTGGGAACCGTACTTTGAAGACAACAACCTCTGAGAATCATGAAACTTTGCCCAAATCTCCTCGAAAGCCAGGTCAGAATAGATCTATGTCATACGCAGTCCTTTATGACTATGAGTCTATCTTGTATAATGTCTGTGATATATAGCTCCTCTCGACTGAAGCAGTAAAAGACAGTCTTCTCCGAAATGGTGACCTCAATTCCCTAATCCAATGACTCTTTCCTCGAGAAGTGAGGTATTACCTTCTAAGTTCAAGTACAACCGGCTCAAGAAGAGGTGGTTGAAAAGAGAATGGACGGTAGCCAATGTAGCTACCTATCCTAGGATGCTCGGCCAATATAGCCAAGTCAACCGGATGCAGGATCACATAAGTATTTGACTTTGAAGCTCAAGCTTGCTTATTGAATACATACATGCTCCGATGAGAATTGATTTTCATTGAGTTTTGCCCATCTATTTTTTTAAGTTTTTGATTTTATATTTGTTATACTATGTACAACATCATTTACATGAGGACTTTTTTCTCTTGAACCAGTAGACTATCCCTTTTTTGAAGCATCATTGTAACCCACAACATTCTGTCATTAGACCTCATGGCTACTGGATCGGGTTGGGGTACAATGGACATAGAATTGTGACTTCTGGTGTTTCCACTGACTTGTGTCTCATGCTAGCAAATCCAGCCCTCTACTACTTCAACTGAGACGAGCAAAGTGTAAGGCGCATGTGTGCAAGCTAGGTCACTATCGACAAGAGTTATGCATGTTTTTCGAAATATTCTACTTAGGCAGTCAATACAACAATGAACCTAGTCTCGTGTTCTCAAAGAATTAAGTTTAATAGACCCGAAGTGTCTCAATTCCAGTTCCTATATGATTCCTGTGATTAAGTGGATTAAGGTCCAACCAAGCTCCAATCTTTGGATTTTATTTAGACTTGTTCAATTGTCATTAAAAATCCAAAAAATGCAAATACTATGTACAATGTAAGAAACTATTTTTGTGATGTTATTTCCTGATTTTGAACTTTTTATGATTTTTTTGAAAAAGTTTGCACATTTTTATGCAAGTTTTTGAAAACATTTTGCAAATTATTATAGATTTTTGGTTTTGCAAAATTTTAGAGATTTTTTAAAACAAAAGAGTTATAAAAAGAACTATATGTAGATATTTACATGGGAGTGCATTATTATTTACATGAATTAAGGTTCAAGAATTTACACAAGTTAGTTATTATTTACAGGTCTCTGTCTAGAGTTTGTAAAGAATTTTATTTTCTCGAATCATATACAAGGTTCTCAAAATAATTTGAAAAGATTTTCACAAACATTTTGAAAATTTATTTTGAGAAATAATTTGACAAATATTTTTTACAACATTTACAAAATTTGAAAGCCATTTTGTGAAGATTTTTCAAACAGTATGTATAGATTTTTCAAAGTATTTTTGCAACCATTTTCCAAACCATCTGCAGATAGATTTTCAAAACATTTTATTCAAACAAAGGAGAAGAACTTTTCCCAAATAAAACATTTTTACAAAGGTTTGAAAACATTTTCCAAATAGTTTTCAAAAGATTTTTCAAAGAGATTTTCAAATCATTTTTCAAACATTTTGCAAAACATTTTTAAACGATTTATTAATCAGTATATACAAAGAATTAGATGTTTGTTTTAATGTTAGTGATTAGTAAAATTATTTAAAAATACGCAAGTATGAGTTATGGCTAAAATATATACATAGTATATATGACCCCCTATACTTAGATTGAGCTATGTGCTCATAGATCGAAGAGAAAAGGATGATATAACTCATAGTAAGTATAGGACAGTCTACACTACAATGACTAAATAACTATTGTCCTCCCATACTTAGAATCAAACCTAAGTATAGCAGACTGTACACAAGGCAGGGAGGGTCACAGGTGGGAACAAATAACTAGATCATCAGCTCGACCTATTTCCCCCTATACTTAGGGTAAAATATCCCTAAGTATAGAAAGAATGTCAAAAGTTGAGGAGACATGCGAGGGTATTAAAGAATGAACACCTATATACACTCATCCCCCTATACTTAGGATGAAGTATATCCTTGGTACAACAATGATGCATAGGATGAGTGAAGCTTTCAGTAAAAAGAAAAGAAGAAAAAGATGAATTAATCATAAATGTTTTTAAGTGCATTGTCATAATCAATAGATGTTACAGTTGGAATTTCTTGCTCATAGACCACCTGAATCGAGTCAACGACGGACATGAAGGTATAATGCTTAAGGTAAGGCTTCAGAAGTTGTCCGTTGATGACAAAAAGATTGTGCGTCAGCTAACAATCTTGATATGACTATGCTTCCATTGTCACACACATGCTTCACTCCAAACAACCCTATCCATTTGCTCTTCAACTTCCCTGGGAATAGTTTCAACTTTGCATCAAACAACCATACCTTCTGACCAGGTTGGAAAGTCTTTATGTAGATGTGCTTGTCATACCACTTCTTGACCTTCTCCTTGTACATAAGGCTATCGTCGTATAAATAGTTGTGGAACTCGAGAAGTCTGTTTAGATCTCCTTTTCTATTCTCTGCTACTTTCTTTGGATCCAAGTTGTAGATTGATATCCCACAAAGATTTCTGAATCAGCTCGATGAGCAAATGGCATGGCTTGTTGCATACCAAGCAGTAGGGAGACATTCCCATAGGGGACTTGTATGCAGTCCGATAGACCCAGAGAACTGAGTCGAGCAGTTGAGACCGATTATTTTTATCTAGACGTACAAGCTTCCGGAGAATCGTCTTGATTTCCCTATTAGAAATTCTGCCAAGCCATTAGAATGTGGGTTGTATGAAGAAGCCACTCGATGTTCTATGCAGTATTCCTAAGTTAGCTTCTTTACTTCTCTGTTGATAAAATGGATACCCCCATCTGATATAAGAATTTTGGGGATCCCAAACCGTGCAATGATGTTTTCCTTCAGAAACTTACAGACTATGCAACTATCAGTGTCTTGGGTTGGGATAGACTCCTCCGAGCGACTCACGTAATCAATAGCAAGTAGAATATACTCGTAGACCTGATTGTTTGGAAATAGGCCCATGAAATCAAAGCCCCATGCATTGAACACATTTGAAATATCAGTATATTTAAGGGGCATTGTATCTCTCATTCCAATAGCGTCGCCCATCTTTTGACAATCAATACACTTTTTCAAAAAATCCTTTACATCTTTAAAAAGAGGTGGGCACCAGAGGCTGCATTGTAGTACTTTGTTGCCGTATGCTTTCCAGAGTGGTGTCCTCCTGATTCTCTAGCATGGAAATGCTCGAGGACACTATGAACTTCTTCCTGAGGAATGAACCTCCTCCAGATGCATTCCGCCCCCTCACGAAAGAGATATGGATCCTCCCACTGATAAAAATGAATATTTGACAGAAATTTGTCGACTTTTAGCTTCAGCCAATATTATGGAGTTCCCTTGGACACAAGATAGTTCACAATATTAATGAACCATAGGAGCGAGGTCACGAATAGAATGGCTTCATCTGGAAAAGTTTTATTGCTCGATAACAAGCTCTGCTCAGAAGTGTCAGACTCTGGAAATCTTGACAAATGGTTTGCCACTACATTTTTAACTTCAGGTTTGTTACAGATTTCAAGATCAAATTCTTGGAGTAGAAGGATCCATCTGATTATCTTGGATTGGCATCCTTCTTGGCTTGTAAGTACCTAATAGCAGAATGGTCCGTCTAGATGATGACTTTGGATCCGAGTGAATGAGATCTTAACTTCTCCAAGGCAAAGGCAACTGCGAGCAACTCTTTCTCTATGGATGTATAGTTTTTTTGCTTCATCAAGAGTTCTGTTGGCATAATGAATTGCAAGTGAAAGATTATCTCTCCTTTGTCCCAGAACCTCTCTAGTGGCATAGTCTGAAGCATCTGTTATGATGTCAAATGGTAGAGACCAATCTGGCGGTTGTAGAACAAGGACCTGATTCATTAGATCTTTCAATTGATTAAAGGCTTGGAGGACTCTAGCATCCATAATAAAATCAGCATCCTTGCCTACAAGCTTAGTTAGTGGTCGGGTGATTTTGCTGAAATCTTTAATGAATCGACAGTAAAAACCAACATGCCCCATGAGTGGCTGGACTTTATTCAAATTTGTAGGTGGCTCAAGCTTAGGTATGACTTCCACCTTTGCAGGATCAATCTCCATGTCACTTTTTGAGATGACGTGCCCTAGCACAACCTCTTCGGTTACCATGAAATGGCTTTTCTTCCGTGAGAGCACCAAGTTGACTTCACATCATCTTCTCAAGACTCAGTCTAAATAAGATAGGCAGTGATCGAAGTTGTCCTTGTAGATCGAGAAATCGTCCATAAACACCTCGAGGAAGCTACGAACCATATCTATGAAAACTACCAACATGCACATCTAAAAGGTCATAGGGGTGTTGCATAATTCGAGTGGCATCATGCAGAAGGCATATGTCCCAAATGGACAGGAGAAGCTAGTTTTCTTGATCTTCTAGGGCGATTGCGACATGATTATATTCATAGTATCCATCTAAGAAGCAGAAATACTCCTTCGTGGCCAGTCTTTCGAATATTTGGTTGATGAAGGCAAGCGTGAAATGATCCTTCTTGGTTGCTAAGATCAAGCATTTGTAATCAATACAAACGCCCTATGATTTTGGAACTCTGGTCGCGATCTCCTCTCCTTTGTCTTTCTTCATGATGGTGATCCTTATCTTCTTTGGCATGACATGCAAGGGACTCACCCATTTTGAATCGATGATGGGATATATGAAGCCCGCATCACACCATTCTGTAATCTCGTTCATAATAACCTCCCAGATGTTCGAATTTAGTCTTCTTTGAAGTTCATGGGACAACTTGCTATCTTCTTCCAAGTATATGTGACGGGAACACAATGAAGTATTAATCCCTATATCAAAAATTTTCTAGCCCATCCCCTTGTAGTTTCTTTCTAGAACCTCGAGCAGACAAGATTCTTGTTCCCGAGTCAGCTGAGAGTTGATGATAACATAAAACATGTTTGGTTCACCCGCAAGGAAGGCATACTTCATATTCGTCAAAAGCTTCTTGTGTTTTAATGGTGTCTGAATCTTCTTAGTGGTAACCTCTGTGACTACGCAGAGCATTGGTGGGGTCAGATCTGTCAACCAGTGGATAATGGTACCACAGTTCTTCAGTACCACAACCCTAATGATGCAGAGCTGTGGATGACACAGTTGGAAAAGGTTCTGAGGGTGATCCATGCACCTGAGGACACTTGGGTATGATCTACAGAGTACTTGCTTGCTGGGTACGCAGAGCGGTGGTGGAATGCCATCAAGGAGCACCTAATCGAGCCCATCACTTGGGATGTCTTCTTTAACAAGTTCCGCACAGAGTTCTACCTAGACTATTGGGTATATGATCAAAGGAGAGAGTTCACTGAGATGACAAAAAGGTCAATTACGACCCAAGAGTACCTGATCCGTTATAAAGAGTTGTCTCGCCATTCTCTTGCTACAATAACTTACTCACATGAGAACTTGTAGAAGTTCATATGAGGAATGCATGAGAATGTCCAGGACAGACTCTCTACTTTGGACCTTACCTCCATAAAGGAGGTTACAATGAAGGCGATGAATAGGAGGCTACGTAGAGCTGGTTACATGGAGGTCAGTCACAGTTGCCTCCATCCTGACCTAGCAGAATCGTACATCAGGACTTCTCTTGGTTCCGTAGAGACCATCACCACCACCCAATAGCATTGTCACCGACAACTACCAGGTTCACACCATCCCCTACCATGGGGCAGGCCTTAGCAGTATGCGGTTCAGTTATTTTCCGCCCTCCTATGCAGACTCAGAGTAGTAGGTATGGGGAAGGCAACATAACTTCTAGAGGAAGTTTGTCATAGACAGTCAGTCATGTTAATTATTGATAGTTGGGCCACTTCAAGGCCCAACGCCCATTGCGTGCCAGCATCTGATGAACCAAAGAGCTGACACGTTAATTATTGATAATTAATGAAGTCGAAGTTGTTGTAGTCATGAAATCTGGGAAGCGTAAAAAATGACCACATCGAGAGAACAATATAGAAGATTATTTCTCAATGAAGATGTGGTTATTTATTTTACTCAGGTAAGTCCCAAGGTTGAACTCAGGAAGGTAATATGAGGGTTCAGAATTAATCCTCAAATAATCTAAAAATGAGGTTTCAGAAAAAGGATTATATTTGGTGTTTTTTGTACTTTTCAGATTTTTATTGGTTTAAAATTTAAAAGATGTAATCAATTCAAAAAGAAATATTTATGCATGTATTTTCAAAATATTTGAATGAAAGATGATAATGTTATGCTATGTGGTACAATAAATAAATAAATGTAATATTTTTTTAAGTGATTCAATGGTGATACAATATGTTAATGAATGCAATGATAAATGCATACACGAGCAGATAAAGCAAGCTAGGCAAATTAATTTAGTCTAGACCCCAATCCCCAATGATCAATTATAGAGACATGTTTAATTAAAATTATGTAGTAACCCCCCAATTAAAACCTTGATTTTTTCAATTAATTATTGAGAAAGAGAGATCAATGCAAATAAACAGGTATGGTCAAAGGATCGCATAAGCTCCTCAATTTAATCGATGCTAAAAAATGTCTCACAATAAATAATGTAATGTTCTATATGATAGTCGATGTTATAAGGATCAAAACGACACCAAGAACAAAGAAAACCGATGATAGATGCTCACGTTATGATCAAATGAAGTTTCATGGAGTGAATTGGAATAAAAATAAATAGAAGTTCGCATTAATACCCATTGGAGGGGTATTTGTGTAATTTTATAGAATCAGTGGGCTTTCTCTGTAATTTACCCCAAGCATGGGTCTAGCTGTGATTCTCTGAATTCTAGAGGGTTCCTTTATAATTTTCCTAGGGTCACGCATGCTGGCTGCGTGATCAGGGCCTTTTGTAGTTCTGGAAGAATGTGGGGGGCTAGGGTGCAATTTATCCGGCATAAACGTGGGGTGCACGTGAGGGCCTGAGGTTTGGGTGGAGGTTATTCTCCCCACCACGTGGCTTTGTCTCCTTGCTTCAGATCACCCTAATCAAAAGGCTCGCATCCTTGGCTTAGTGGTGATCTTGGCTGTACGATGGAAGATAGATCCAATGATTGAATTTTGAGCGAGGATGAATGGCGTAGATATGTGTCGTTCTTGATCCTAGAGATTCTATTGCTCTTGTCTTCCTCTGGAGTTATCTTCTATTCCAGGTGCAGTTGGCCAGCGATGCTGCTTGGAGGGCGAGGGCGAAAGATCTGGTGGGCGGTGGTGAGTTGTAAAGCGATGGAAAATGAAGCGACTGAGAAAGAAGGTGGTTCAAATGGTGTAAGATGGACAGAAGCACAGAGTGGGGGGTATCGCGTGATGCATGGAGGAGCGAGGGCCATCTCTTGGTCTCTCCTCGATCGTGGCAGCATAGCTAATGGGAGGCTTGGCTGATCAGAGCAGTAATAGAGGAGGTTCCTCTAGATCATACCGCTGAGGGGGTCGTCGCCAGCAAGATAGGGTGTTGTCACCCCACCACCCCCCATCTCTCTCTTTATCTCTTTATCGATTGATGGCATATACCCATCAGACATGGCGGTGGAAGTTTTAAATAGCTAGGAGGAAGTGTTATCATCGAGAAGATTATCTTGATCTGAACATAGGGAGAACGTTGTGTTAATTGTAGGAGAGATCGATGATGGGATTCAATGAGGGAGATTGGGTTCCTAAATTTGGGGGAGAATAATGGGTTGTTGCAGGTGATTGGGAGGTTAGGGTTCCGATGGGTTCTTGTTTAGGATAAAGTTAGTTGGGTTAGCCAGGTAGATCGAGCGGGTGGTTAGATGTTGAGACGATATAGAGGTGGTCAGAGAAGAGAGGTAGCGAGATCTGGAAGGGTGATGCAAGGGCGGCGTAGCGACAGAGTAGGCGACTCTGTTGTGGAGGGGAAGACCCTCATGTGCAGGGCACGCGAGGAGGAGGGAGATGGGGGCACATGCCGTGCACATGCGAGGCCGGGGAGAAGGCGGGAACGACCATGGATGTTGGATTATATTTGATCTAACATCCATAGATGGATAGCGCTACAGGACACGAAAGGGTGTTGACTGGGATAGGCAATGTTAACCAAGGGCTAGGTAGATTGACCGTATGGCACCATGTGGCGCGACCGTTAACGGGCCTTTGACTCATGCAAAGAAATGCATATTTAAATAAGAAATAAATAATAAATGGATTTAAATGCAAAAAATACATAAAATAAAAATGTAATCTAAATGAAAGCTACAATGTTTATGAACGACTCATATGCCAAATAAATGTGTGATAAATCCCAGATTTATTAACATAATGTAATATATTTATCTCTCTTGCTTAAGTAATTCAACAAGATCCATTAACAATTAACATTAATTATTAATTGGTATATTGTAAATAATTAACCCTAATTATACTATACTATATAATATATTATTGTGCTATTATTTTATGTATTTTTTTCTTTTTAAAATCAAATAAAAATTAGAATAAAATTGTACATAATTAATATAACATAAACTATAATGTGAAAATCTAGAAAATGAGAACAGAAAATAAAAGAAAAATGTTTTTCTATTATGTGTATTCAATTTTTATCTATATATAGTTCAGTTCTTTTCTTGTTGTTTCTACATTAAAGTTGTAGATCTTACTGAGTTCTACAGCTTTCACGTTTTGTGTTTTTCCTAATTCTTCATCCTTTTATTTCTTTCTGATTTTATTCGATTTTTCACATTTTACTTAATTCTGATTAGGCCACATGGTGTCTCCACGTACGCCCACATGGCCCCCTTCCTTTCATGCCACCCATCCTCACTTCTGAACTATCGTCACCCTTCTGATCAACTTCATCCAGCCGTTTATCCGTGCCCTCTTGTGAGTCGCACAATCATATGATATCTGATCTAATCTGGGCCACCCATTAGCGCTTCAACCTACGCCATCTGATCTCATGATCAAACGTTCATGGCTTCCTCTCCTACCTCCAAACCATCCCTTCATGCCAGGAAACCACCACAAACCACCCGCCTTCTCTGATTTCTCCCTCCATCCTCAGACATCCTTTCCTTTCAATTTCACCGCCAATCTCTTCACCAACCAACCACCTTCTTCGCCCTAGTCCCAACTGCCATTTTCAAGAAACTGCTACCATGTTCTTGGCATTTGAAACTGCCCGTGCAACCTATGTCATTCACATTCTTCTACCCACCTTTAGGTGAGTAGTCCCTAGCTCCATTCTCTTCTTTGTTACAGGGATGCGGA
The DNA here is from genome assembly GCA_037367405.1 of Ottelia alismoides. NCBI lineage: Eukaryota > Viridiplantae > Streptophyta > Magnoliopsida > Alismatales > Hydrocharitaceae > Ottelia > Ottelia alismoides. The sequence continues at coordinate 38,002 of JAZKJV010005152.1, read as the reverse complement.
GAAGCAAGGATCCTTGATGGTGACATGCTCCGCTGTGACCTTTGCCTAATAGAGGGCATGATTACGGTCGTGCTCGGCCGTATGAGCTTCCTGGCATTGCTACCCCGGTATGAAGCAAAGACCAGGCATCGAGAACACTGCCCCCAAGCCGCCGAATCCACCCCGGTGACCTGCTTGAAATCTGGGAAATCATGATTAGGTTAGTATTTTCTTATTTGCTCCTATTTTTATAGCTTTTACATATACATGTACTCAAAGTTTGCCATGGATTGACCTCATCCTTGCATCTGAGATGCACGCTGGAGTCATCGCTCTAAATGACTCTTCTTCCATCTCTCAAATCATCTTCCTCCTTCTCCTTTGTTTATGGCGGTCGAGACCCAACTTAGCCTTCATGCTCTCCACTTCAACAGGATACCATTCCGCCTCACCTTCACACGCACACACTTCTTTTGTTGTGACTTTGGCCTCTAACCCTTGCAGGTAACAAAGAATTTCACTGATCGGAAAATGGGAGATAGCCCCGTTCTCGAGCATTATCTCCGACGAGCTGGTAACGTCATGCAATATCAAGATTCCCCACATCGTGTCTGATGCATCTTCATCTTTGGCTGCCTTCCATGTCCACCTCGTTCATCAGGATCATCTTCGCCAACCTTCCATGTTCATCTCCATTCATCAGGAATAGAACAACAATGCGGTGGAGGAAGTAATTGCTACTTGGAGCCCAGTTCTTTCGCCGCTGTGTACAATGGAGTTCCTCTGAAGAGAAAATACAATAGTCGTTGGATCATCCCAATTTAGGGATGATCTGACGGCATAATTTCGACCGTGTCATCGAATCGAGACTACAACTTTGGAGCCCCCTAACCGCCTGCCAAAGCACAACGAGCTGCCACGTGGCCTGAGCCATGCCTTCTACCTGAGCCTAGGGTCGTGCATGCTCTACATGTGCGGTCCTAGGAATTTTACAACACAGAACCAACCAACCTCCATATTTGCAAAAATACCCCCGCATGGGGGGTATTTAATAAATTTGCTAACCGATTTTTGTTAAATTCACGTTAGTCCCTCTAGGAACCTTTATGTCATAATAGTGCCATTTATTTCTCATGTTTTTATTATGTTTATGTCCCTGGATTCAAACTTGTATAACTTGAGCATATGATCTCTAATTGATGTGATTTCGATTTCATTATGATCCATGTTTCATTCTCTTCCTTATGACTTTGTTTAATATCTGGTTTGATGCTCAATGTTTGATTAATTCATTAGAGATAAATGAGATGCTTAAATCAATATCAAATAAAACTTGGCTACTAAAGAAATGATCATCTGGATCTAGATTCTACATTATTTCTATCTTAAGTTACTCGATCATTTTAGGGCATATATATGTATATATTTGCATATGATAACTTAGTATCATTCTGTTCATTATATCATCACTTTATAACATGCATAAAATTGTTTTAGAGTCACCGTTTTTCTCATGCATGCATCTGCTTCATTTACGCATTGTAGTAATTGTTTGTCTTGTTTAATTTGACCTAGATATTTGTCAATCATTTAACATAGATCTTTAAACACCTAAATAATCGTATTATGGCTCATGTCCTTGTGTTCGACCCTGGACTTCCTAGGTTTATAATTTAAGTCGAGAAACTCTTCATAGAGTTACTTCTCTCAGTTCTGTGTAGTTCGCTAAGTGCCTATACTACGTTGAGTACTTTTTTTATCATATGCATTTAGAGAGTTATCAGATGGCATCGTTGCCGGGGACACGACTTCATTTATAATTATTTAGGTTTTATATCTCTTGTTAAGTTGATCAGTATTTAATCTAGGTGAGGTTGTATGGTGATGATTTTGTGTGTTTTTATGCTATTATATTCTTGATAATCTTTGATATATTAAAATCTATTTCTTTTATGGCAGGGCCCATTGATTCGAGGATGCTCGAAGAGGAACGGAGGCTGGAAGCTCAGAGTGGAGTTCCTACTGAGATAGTTGTAGAAGACGCCATCAAGCTAATTTGAAGATCATCTCGTGTGTATATTATTTTTTGGACCTGTACTATGGATTGTATTGTTTGGTATGTTGAGTCTATTTTACCCTCATGTGGGTTGGACTCAACTTGAGTGGCTGATATTAGGGTTTAGGCATGCAGCTCCTAGAGCTTCTTGAGACTTGATATTTTTGTGCAGTAATATATGTCACACTAACTTCATCCAATGAGATTCACTATCTCTGAATATTCATGAGACACACTTACTTTACGTTCAACCTAGCTCAATTAGTTTGATTATTATCCCTTTAATAGAATGCATGGGTAGGTGCAGTTTTTCATCGACTCATGCATTTTGACATATTTTTATATTCAGTCCTGCACGTGCATGGAGAGAGCTAGCATCACTTTATGTTTTATCTTGAACAAACATCATGAGTTTTACGTTTGCATGGGATTTTCCCATACTCTTACCTCATGTTTTATCACTTAGGATCTAAAGGAAGTGGGACTAGAAGGTAGACAATGCATTATGTGCTCAAATTGATTAATTAAGTGTTGTTCTAATTTCTAAAATTAGGATTGTTAATGCAATTTGATCTAATTAAAATGGATCTAAAATCGATCTTATATTGGGAGAGCAAACCTCTCATAGTTGTAGGAGTATTTTACATGTTGAGAGATGAGGACACATCCATAGGATAGTGACCAAATCTTACTTAAACCTACTCGTATTGGATTCAAAATTTGGATTATCACAATAAAAGAGACAAGATAATTAGACCATATTTGTGGTCTTCATTTTGTGTATTGGTGAAACTATCGGGTTTGTTTGATATTGTTTGACTTTTCTTAAACCTCTCAAAACACTAGCTCCATTTCATCCCCTCAGATTCATTCATCTTGAGGTTCAGCTGGACCTGACCACTCCCTCCCTTAGCTTTCTATTTTTATACTTAGGCTTATTTTCAGCCTAAATATAAGGGGGAGGCATGACATCTCTGATTGTTCACCTCAGGTTCCATTTTTATATCATCTATTCACTAAAGCTATTTCTCAGCCTAAGTATAGAGGACCCGAGTCCCTGTCTTCTTATAATTAATTATTTTTACTCATCATCCACTTATGCCTCTAGATTCAGTTCTACAATATCTATTTATATTTAGCGTGAGCTATGGCTTCATATCACTTTGTGTTATGAGGACATAACAAAATCTAAGTATAGTGGGTGTACCGTATATATTTCATATACACTTTAGCCATAGCTCATAATTTTAAACTCTTTGGGCTAAGGGTATCATATATTTTTGAAATTGAATTTTGTAAAAAATGTTTTGAAAATGATGTTTGAAAACTTTATATATATTTGACATGGTTTTCAAATGTTTTACATAGTTCGTGAAAATACATATTGACATGTTTTGAAAAAATCATTTGTAAAATATTTTGAAAACCTATATTTATGTGACATTGTTTTGAAAAATATTTTACTGAGGTTTGAAAATTGGGGTTTTACTTGTTTGAAAAAATCTTCGTAAAATGTTTGAAAATATATATATTTATGTGACAATGTTTGGAAAAAGTTTTCTAAATTCTTTTCAAAGATAAGGGTGAAATTGAGTATAACTAATTGCTTAACTCTCCAACATTAAAAAATGAAAAAAAAATAAAAATCACAAAAAGATTAACTTATTAATTTGATGTCTTTCCCTGAAAATTTCACTATGCACTCAAGGCTTGAGATGATCTTTAACACTTGGTTTAAGAAGTCTAGAGAGTTAAAGTTAACATGTCTTAACCATTAGGGTCTTGGACTTAAAAAAATTCACACTCTCCTAGTTAGAAGATATGTGTGCTATATTGCATGCTTAATCTCCCTTAAAAGAATTTGACTATCACATCACATGTATGATTGCTTTCATGTTGAGATGAGTCGAGGTATCACTTGAGGGACTGGGATTTGAAGCTTGAGTTTGGACCTGATTTTATGATGCCCAAGGATGGGATAAAATTGATGATGGCTTCATGAAACCTGAGTGTTAGCATCTTAGCCAGTATGGGACATGATTCTCATACTATCTTTTGACTTTAACCTAAAGTGCCAAGGTGTGATGATATAAAATTAATAAGTTGATCAATGTGCACCAATCCTTGGTAGAAGCAATGGAGCTAAACAAAAAGAATGGAAGTTTCCTCACAAAAAATGATTTTTTTTTGAAAATGAAAAGCTCATTACATTATAAAGCTACATCTTTATGAGATTATATTCAGGGCGAGCGCTCCCAACCTTTAAGTGTTCACTTGGACCAAAGTTTTAGGCTTTTGTGAGTCAGACTAATACCTCAAAAAGGGCTCTGCATAATTATTGCTACAAGTCTGGGTGCAAGTATATCAGATACTTTAAAAATACGCACCCTGATGTATTCCCAGAAAAACAAGTATATATGGCTCAATCTCTTTTGATGGATATACTAATTGACATTAAAAATATACAAATGTGTTGAGTATAGGCACTTGAGTGAAAACCTTGTTCCAATGAGAGGAAGATAAAATAAGTATACAATCCTATTTTCCTCCATTATATGGCCTTCCATTTGCAACTTTTAAGTCTAACAAACTAAAAAGACGGTGGATTGAAGCAAGATTAGATTTACTCTCTAGTGTTGAGGTTGGGTCCTTATGGGAGTTTTTGAGATTGGAAATTTTGGTGAAATCTTGACTCTACACTTGTTAATGCAGTCAACATTTATGTATATGTATCTTGAGAGTTTGATAATTAGAGGAGTTGAATTCCTTTTGATTAACATATGGTTCAACTGAGAGTTTTAGGATTTATAAAACCAAATATTTTAGACCATTCGAGCCTTGTTTAATCACATGTATATGTCAGGGAATTTACTAAATCAATCTAACTCTCTAATTGATTCTTTTTTTAGCTCGAGGACGAGCTTAGCTTAAGTATGGGGGGTGATAAATCCTAGATTTATCAACATAATTTAATATATTTATCTCTCTTGCTTAAGTAATTCAACAAGATCCATTGACAATTAACACAAATTATTAATTAGTGTGTTGTAAATAATTAACCCTAATTATACTATACTATATAATATATTATTATGCTATTATTTTATATATTTATTTCTTATTAAAAATCAAAAAACAATTACAATAAATTTGTATATAATTAATAGAACATAAACTATAATGTCAAAATCCAAAAAATGAGAAAAGAAAATAAAAGAAAAATGATTTTTATTATTTTAGTATGTATTTAATTTTTATATATGTATAGTTGACCTCTTTTCTCATTCATTTCTACATGGAAGTTGTAGATCTCATTGAGGTCTACAAATTTGTTTTGTGTTTTCCTAATTCTTCTTCCTTTTATTTTTTTTCTGATTTTTCTATTTTTCACATTTTACTTAATTCTGATTGGGCCACGTGGTGCCTCCACATCCGCCCATGTGCCCCCCTTCCTTTCACGCCACTGATTTGGCCGAAATTCACGGAGTCTAAAAGTGGTGTCTCACACAAGGCGGAGACAACCGTCGCTGTGACGACTCACGATAAATCTCGAACTAAAATCAACAATTAACCCACACTAAAGATCAATAAATTAGAAATAATGTGGAGTTAAAATTTATTTTTAACTTTGCACAAATGATGTATAGTGACAAGTATGCAGAGAGTTCGAACACAGGGAGCAAACAGGGTAATTCAAATTAATGTGCACAAGTGAATGTGTGTGCGATGTGTTTACACTAAGCAAGCAAAGGAAATAAATTTTTGTGGGTTTTTAATTTTTAAATTTTTTATTTATTTTTAGTTTTTCAATTTTGTATTTTGATTTTTAATTTTCTGATTTTTATAATTTTATATTATATATATATTTTTTTAATTTTCAATATTGGAAAATGAAGACAATGTAATGAAAGGCAAGATGAAATATTTATAAAAATGTGCAAAAATATCCAAAAATTTAGAAATAAAATGTTTTTGATATTTTTAGGATTTTTTACTGTTTTTGTGATTTTTGGGGATTTTTCAAGGTGTTTTTAGTATTTGTAAAGACTGAAATAAAGCAAAACAGTGCAAATAGTGCTGGCTGTGAATAAAATGGGAATTAAAATTAGCAAACAGCAACCAAAATTTTTCACACTATTTTTCAAATAAAAAGAACAATATGAGGAACAAACAGAACCTGAGTTTGTATTTTTTAGAGTTTTCCTTGATTTTATATATTTTTTTGAAATTTTTGAGTGTTTTTAAATTTTTAGTGTTTTTCTTTTGAGATTTTTAGTGATTTTTGGACTGACACTAAAATAGGATAAATAGACACTAGGTAATGTTTTTAGAATTTTTCGAAGTGTTTTAATATTTTTTTGGCATTTTCTAAGCTAGACAGTGCATAAAGAGCAAGTTTTTGATTTTTAGTAAATATAAAAATAAAATAAAATCAAAAACTAAAATAATGGCGTCAAAGTACACGTGTCCAAGAACTTAACCCTATTTTTGTGTAATTTTTGGATTTAAAAAGATAGGTTAAATAATTAGAGCAAGTGTCCAAATATTAAACAAGCCTGGTAGGGGTATATATGCAATTTCCAAAACATCCAGGGGCATATACGCAATTTTCCACAAAGTTTACTACTGCATTAAATAATTTCTGGGCCAACAACAAATTATGAAACCCGCAAGGGGTGTTCTGGCAAAAAGCCCAAGGTCACACGCCTATGCACGCGCCCGAGTCAGGGGTACGAATGTAATATTCCAAAAGTCTGGGGTTAAAATGTAAAATGGCCAGAAAGTTTTGAACTCCAACAGAATGGTTAAGTATTAAACGTTAAAAGCAAAAACCCCAAGGGGGTAGCCTGCAAAACGCCCAAGGCGCGCGTGCTAAGCACGTACGCTTGGGGAGGACGGATTAGCATTTAACAAAAAAACACGAGGGGTTGATATGCAAAAGTTACAAAAAGTCTGAACGGCAGATGAATGTTTCTGTACGTTTTACTAAATACAAAACTTGACAGGTTGGTTTTGCAAAATACCCAATCAATCGGCGGGCGCCGACGGTTCGGATCTGGCCACTTAACACGTGTCGCGCCCACAGCTCGCGATACCCCTTCGCACGGGCGGCCAGGATTAGAAGATCTGAATGGAGTGGACGGTCCTGGCCTCTCTGGATCTGACGGTGACTGTGCGCTTCAAAGAACAGGCAGGGATCCAACGGCTCGCCCTTGATCTGCAAGAACAGACGAAGAACAGGGGTCCGTCGAGATGGAATCGACACGAGCTCCGTCTTCTGACGTGATCTGCAACTGGTATGGAGTCCACAAGCACGCTGGAGGTCCCTGCTACCGTCGGGGGTGATCAGAAGGTTCGAAATATGGCCGGAGTGCACCCGTGGAGATAGAGGAGCAAAGAAGCTCCAGGTGGATCGGCCGGATGCGCAAAATCACTCCAGGCGTCCTTGAGAAGCTTGAACCTGCAAAGAAGAGTTAAGGGGGACCGCGAGCAAGCTGCCGCGCATCACCCTGCAGTAGCGGAAGGTGGAAGGCGGTGAGGGAGAAGCTCGCCGGAGCTTGCTCCGGCGAGGTGGAGTACGGAAGTGATCAGAGGTTGGATGGACGACTGGTGAATGGAGATGCGATCCTACTGCTACCAGAAACTAAAGTAAACAAAAGAAAGAGAGAAAAACGTACCTCAGAGCAAGGTGCTCGAGGTTTGATACCTCACGGCGGCGCAGCCGCCGGAGATGGCTGGGACGCGCCTCGGCCCTCTGCTGCACCTCGACGAGGTCGGGGATCAACCCCCTGTCACCGGGGATCCCTGGCTAAGCCTCGGATGTCTCAGCTTTGGTTAAAGACCGTCCAAAAGAAGAAGGGAAGGAATGGGGTTGGTTTTGAAGGATGGTGGTCGAGGCACCTTGATCGAGGATGAACGGGCTACACAGTGACGGTCTGCCCGAGGAAGAAGATGGGCGTGATAGCTGGATCGTAGGGGAGCAACTTTGCAGAAGGGAGCGACCCCAAAGGGTGAAAGGGTAGCCTGCGAAAAACCCGAGAAGGTGGACACTCGAGACGGTCCAGGAGGCATAGACCTGGGGTCAGGGAGTTGACCCCAGGTCAACGGATGGCGTGGCCTGATTGGGCCACGTCATCCGCAAAAAGACAAATTTTAAATAAAACTTTGTAAATTAAATTAAAAATAGAAAATGATTTAATTAATTTTAGGTTATTTAATAAAAAATGTTTATTATTTTATATAGTATTTTATTCCGATTTTTAATTATTTTTATGAGTTATATTTTTACAAGTTGCTTTTATACCCCTATATAGGTATATTATTCTATATATTGTATTTTCTTATTTTTATTTTGCATTTTTATTTTTATTATTTTTATTTATTATTTTCTAAAATTATAAGATACTTTTGTACACTTAATTATATTTTTATTTTATTTTTTTGATTTATTTTGTATATTAAATAAAATATAAGAGTGTTTTGTATAGGTATATGTATAGGCAGTATACCTATGTATTCTTTATACAAATATTTTTATTTTGTATTTTCTTTGCATTTTTATTCTAATTTTAATGCACATATATATTATAAGTATTATTTACAACATTATAAAAATATAAAAATAATGAATAAAGAATAAATTGAATATTTTAATATGTACAAGTATACAATGAGGGTCCAAAACTCAACTTTCAAACCGTAGCTCCGCCAAATGAGAAACCACCACCATTAAATAGCTTATTTTATTCTATATACAATTAAAGGTGAGTTTGATGCATTTGGAGTTTTCATTTGTGAGATACGGGTCTGGGAAGTTGGGATTCTGGATTTTTATTCAGACCATAACTTTTTATCTGTACATTATTTTTCTGTGAAATCAATTTTGTATTTTTCTTTATAAAATTATCTACAACTTTCATGTACAAAGTTTCTTTATTTGATGTATAAAAAGTGGAACCAAAAATAGGTCCCAAAATAAATGAAGAATGAATTATTAAAAGGGATTTTATTGGTATTTTTGACCCTTATCTCCCCCTACTTTATTCCTTGTCGACCTATTCATCAAGATGCCTAGGTCTCGGGGTTTCGGGTCATAAAATATTTACAATATTTTATTCTTTTTCTTTTCTTTTCTTTATTCTATAATTTTGGCCTTAATTACAGTATTTTATACACTATTGTGATGCACATGCATGAATGCTAAGATGCTCTATTTAAGGGTATTTACAGGCATTTGCTAGGGTTTTTGGTGCCAAAATGATAGAATAAAGATGATGAAATGTGGATTCATCAGCCACCCATCCTCGCTTCTGAACTGTCGACACCCTTCTGATCAGCCTCATCCAACCATTGATCTGTGCCCTCTTGTGAGCTGCACGATCAGATGAGATCTGATTCAATATGGGAAACCCATTAGCGCTTCAACCTCCGTCGTCTGATCTCATGATCGGTCGGTCATGGCCTTCTCTCCTACCTCCAAATAGCCCCTTAATGCCGGGAAACCACCGCAAACTACCCGCCTTATATGATTTCTCCCTCTGTCCTCAGACCTCCTTTCCTTTCGATTTCACTGCCAATCTCTACGCTAACCGACCACCTTCTTCGACCTAGTCCTAACTACCATTTTCAAGAATTTGCTACCATTTTATTGGCAGCTGAACTTCCCATGCAACCTTCATCAATCACTTTCCTCCACCTTCAAATACGCCACCACTGTCGAAGGTGGCAGTTGTCTACCTTTAGATGAGTAGTCCCTAGCTCCGTTCTCCTCTCCTTAACAGGGACGGGGAGAAGCAAGGAGCCTTGATGGTGACATGCTCCGGTGTGACCCTTGCCTAATAGATGGCATGATTATGGTCATGATCAATCTTATGAGCTTCCCAGCATTGCTGCTCAGGTATGAAGCAAAGACCAAACATCGAGAACGATGCCCCTAAGCCGCTGCATCCACCCCGGTGACCTTCTCCAAATCTGGGCAATCAACTCTAGGTTAGTATTGTTCTTGTTTGCTCTGATTTTTGATAGCATTTACATGTATCTGTATTTGAAGTTTGCCGTGGATTGACCAGATCCTTGCCCCTGAGATGCACGCTGGAGTCATCGCTCTACATTACCCTTTTCTTATCTCTCCAATCATCTTCGTCCTTCTCCTCTATTTAAAGGTGGTGGAGACCCAACTTTGCCTTCATCTTCTACACTTCGACAGGATACTATTCCGCCTCACCTTCACATGCATGCACTTCTTTTGTTTTGGCCTTGGTCCTCTAACGCTTGCAGGTAACGAAGAATGCCACTAATAAGATAATGGGAGATAGCCCCATTCTCGAGCATAATCTTCGATGAGCTGGTGATGTCAAGCAACATAAAGATTCCCCACATCATGTCCGATGCATCTTCATCTTTGCCAACCTTACATGTTCATCCCCGTTCATTAGGATAATCTTCGCCATCCTTCCATGTTCATCCTCATTCATCGGGATTAGAACAACAGTGTGATGGAGGAAGGAATGGCTCGCTGGAGCCCAGTTCTTTCTTCACTGTGTATGCCAGAGTTTGTCTAAAGAGAAGATACAGTAGCCGTTGGATCGTCCCAATTTGGGGATGATCCGATCGCTCAATTTCAACCGCATCATCGAATTGAGATTGAAGCTTTGGATCCCCCTGATAAATCCCAGATTTATCATCATTAATCATCAATATTATCTCTCTTGCTTAAGTAAATCTACAAAGATTAATTGACAACTGATTCTAATTACTAATTTGTGTGTTGTATATAATTAACAGTAATTAATGTATATAATATATAACCTTATTATTGTGCTATTGTTTTATGTATTTATTTCTCATTAAAAACCTAATAAAATTTAGAATAATATTGTATATAAATAAATTAACATAAAATAAAATCAAAACCAAAAAATAAGGAAAAGAAAAATTAAAGAATTTTTTATATTATTTTAATGTGTTTAATTTTTATCTATGTACAAATAACCTCTGATCTCTTTAACTTCTACATGAAAGTTGTAGATCTCATCTAGATAAACAATGCCATGTTTTACACTTTTTCCAATTCGACTTCTAATTATTTCTTTTCCATTTTCCATTTTTTACTATTTTTCTCACTTTCTAATTATCCTATTGAGCCACGTTGTGCCTCCATAACTGGCCACATGGCCCGTTCTTTTTGCACCACCCGCACTCACTTATAACTGTCTGATTAGTTCTTATTAGGAGAATCCTGACGGCACATCAATGCCTCAATCTAGATCGTCTGATCCGATCCATAAAGCCTAATCCTGACCCTTATTCCATGCATCATTCGTTTCCATCAGATTTGATCATATTCCATCCTAGCCTTTGATCTGCGCTTACTTTTGGACTGTATGATCACCTTCCATCAGAAGATCCAAGCCTTAGATCTGCTCCCAACTTCCAATCATCTGATCAAACGATCAGACGGTGATGACTTTATCAACAACCTTTGAACAACCTTCTCTAAAGGGTATGAATCACCAAACATCTCATCTTCTTTGTTTTCTCCCTCCGTTCACAATCTCTCTCTCTCTCTTCCATTTCTCCATCAACTGTTAACCTTAACTCCCTTCTTCCATGCGAACCTCTAACCTCCTAGAATCTTAACTTCCATCGTCGGTTTTAGGCGGTTGAAACCGTCACCTAAACCAACTGGTAGCCACCCTTCATCGCCTTAAAATATGTTGCCTACGTCAACCGCAACCGGTGTCCACCCTTATGCGAGGCTCCTTCTAGCCTTCAACTCCTCCTTGTGATAGGAGCGAGGAGCTTATGGAGAGCAACAATAGTGAGTAGTCGCTGGTGCTGACCCATGGTGGAAGAGCCATGTCACGGCCATCTCCTTGGCCGTCTGAACTTCGAGGTCGACCGTCCTCGTTAGGCGAATACCCAGAGATCCTCTAGGATCTCTATCACATGCAAATCCTCCATCCATGTCATCTTCAAGATTCATGTTTTAATTTTTTATTGATTTCTTCAATTTTTCTGCAACTGCATGCACATGCTCACCCATATTCGACTAGCTCTTAACCTTTACCGCACATCACTAATGTACGCGGGAGGTGCTGGATCCATTATCCTTCTTCTTTCAGAACCTAATCCCTTCGGTCCATATCCTTTGTCACCATGGCATAGTGATCCATCTCGGGCTCCATCTTCTTCAACAAACATAGCCCTCCATTCCACTCATTCTCATACACAAGCACCCTTGGTTGTTTCCCTAATGTTTGCAGGTTCGAACATCTTCAATGGTTGGAGTCTTCAAGGTGCCTCTATTCTAGAGGAGGGTCTTTGATGAGCAGCCATCGACTCGTCTTCTAAGAAGCTATCTGAGCTTCCTGTTGAGGTTAGCGTCTTCATCGGGCCTCTATGAAGGTCCATCAACCTCCTATGATGCCAGATGAAGATAAAGGAGGAATATGGCGTTCGTTGGAGCCCAGTCTTAGAGCCGTTGTGCATGGCGTTGCTCATCTGAGGAGGAGATGCATCATCCATTGGATAACACCTAATTGGGTGTTATCTAATGGTTGAGAAGTTCCCACATTGCTCCTTTCGGAGCTGCAGCGTTGGAACCCATACCACAACCTCGTTGGAACCTAAGCACCATCGAAGCAAGGAGATGCTGCCACATATCTTGAAACCTGCAGCCAGCCCGATCCTAGATCCAAGCCTCACCACGCTTGTGCCTAACGCATGCGGGACCGGGTAATTTGCAGCCAAGCCCCGTCGACATTCATTATTTGTCAAAATACCCCAACACATGGGGTATTTAGTAAATTTCATTGCGATTTTTCATAATTACATTATAGTCCCTATAGGGACTGATTTATTTATTTTTTATTTGCACTTATGCCCTTAGATTCAAAGATAATACCTTGAGCATCGTTTATCCAAATAAAGAGATTTCAATGGCATTTTGATCCTCATTTAATTATCTTTCATATGGACTTATTTTCTCTTTAATTTGTCATTAATTTTGTGATCATTAAATTAGAGATGTTATAAATGCATTAAGTCATATTAAATAACACTTGGATTTTGATTGAAATGCTCAATTGGATCATACTATTATTCTGATTATTGTTTAAGTTAAACATTTTGTTATCGGGCATAAATTAAGTCTCTATATACATGCTATTATTTAGCATCACTCTATTCATTTTGTTTACTTTCTAACATGTATACAATTGTTTATAAAATGCATTTTGTTTTCTACATTCATTTGTATTGTGCATTGATTGTTTTTTACCTAAATATTTTATTGATCGTTTAACTTCAATATATCACATATGAATAGTCGTATTATGGCTAGTGTCCATGTGTTCGACCCTGGACTTTCCAGGCTATAAATTCAAGCTGAATCCTCCTCATGGAGATATTTTATTCGGTTCTGTATGATACGCTAAGTGCATGTGCTACAACTGATGCATTTTACTACATGCATTTAGCGATTAATCACCACCTAACCGCTTGCCAAAGCACAACAAGCTGCCACTTGGTCCGAGCCATGCCTTCTATTCGAGCCTAGGGACGCACATGCTCTACATGTGAGGTCCTAGGAATTTTACATCACAGAACCAACCAGCCTCCATATTTGCAAAAATACCCCTACGTGGGGGTATTCAATAAATTCACTAGCCAGTTTTTGTTAATGCACTTTAGTCCCTCTAGGGACCTTTATGATAATAGTGCCATTTGTTTCTTATGTTTTTATTACGTTTATGTCCCTGGATTCAAACTTGAATAACTTGAGCATATGATCTCTAATTGACATGATTTCAATCTTATTATTATCCATATTTCATTCTCTTTCTTATGATTCATTTAGTCTTTAATTTGGCGCTCAATGTTTGATTAATACATCAGAGATAAATGAGATGCTTAAATCTATATCAAATACAACTTGGATTCTCAAGAAATGATCAATTGGATCCAGATTTCTACATTATTTCTATCTTAAGTTACTCGATCATTTTAGGGAATATACATGTGTATGTTTGCATGCGATAACTTAGTATCATTCTGTTCATCACATCATCACTTTATAACATGCATAAAATTGCGTTAAAATCACAGTTTTTCTCATGTAGGCATCAGCTTCATTTATGCATTATAGTAATGGTTTGTCTTGTTTGTTTTGACCTAGTTATTTATCAATCATTTAACATATATATTTAAGCACATGAATACATATTATGGCTCTTGTCCTTGTGTTTGACCCTGGACTTCCCAGGTTTATAAATTTAAGCTAAGAAACTATTCATAGAGACACTTCTCTCAGTTTTGTGTAGTTCGCAAGTGCCCGTACTACAATGAGTACTTTTTTATCATATGTATTTAGCGAGTTATCAATGTGGAATGAAAGATATGCATTTTTTGTGAAATTTTATGTATATAAAATACCATTTTTTATCTCTGTAGTTTTTATATGATCTTTTGTATATAAATAAATATCTGTAAATATCAAACATGATGTGAAATGAGGCAATGAACTCAAATGACATTTTTTGGTATTTTGTCAGTTGAATTATTGTTAAAATAAATAAAGAAAGTGAAATATATACAAGTGGATCATGTCAATCAGCTTAGGTCGGAACTTGTCTTTTTCTTCATTTTTCTATTTTTTAAAATTTTTATTTTTATGTAATTAGTGAAAACATGAAATGAAATGAAGAAATGAAAAAAAAAGAAACTAAAATGAATGAAATATGCACATGAAATGGTATGCCAAAATCAGCAAAAATAACAGTGTACAGTTAGGTCCCAAAATCCAATTTTCACAAATGAACTATGATTCTTTTGAATTTGGTCTTGATTTGTGGATAACTGAATGTACATTAATTAAAAAGCGAGTAGAGTACATTTGGACAATATGAGAGAGAACAACGTTTGCGGCCTTTTGTATTGAAATTAAGATTTGGGGTTATTTTAAATGTGTACAAGTTAGTATTTTTTGATTTTTCATTGATTAAGGTTAGTGATATGTACACGATGAAGTTGGTTTCATGTCAATTAGAGTTAGCATGAATTACTTATAAATATGTGAGTTAAGTGAAAATATGTAGGTGAATATGAATGCAGAAATGAATGCTAATTTATGCAAATTATCTACAAGTGCATGAAAGCTAATTTTCTGATATTAGCAAATGAATGCATCTAATATTTTGGGACAAAGATCTATTTTCAGCTAATTAGAGTGATGAATCACGGATTCATCAGCATCTCAGGCACGCAAAAAAATAGTAGAGTGGAAGACCAACTGGGTCTTCTGGATAGTTTTAGGGACCGGAATTCTGACGTGGAGGTCATGACTTTTAGCGAGCCCCACCGTAGACATTCAACACTACATGATCAAGTGCAAAACCACGAGGATAGCTGAACGCAGTGACGCAAAAGCAGACTCACGCTTCTGGATCGGTCGTCAGAGGCATGATTTCAACCCATGGGATTTCTTTACATGCATTATTTGATTCAGGGGATATACAATCCTTTCTTGCATATAGTATGGTGCCCACATTGGGCAAGTCCGTGATGAAGGCTACATCCTAGTACTACATCAAGGTTCTAAGGGGCCAACTATTTATTATCCGCCATGTAGTGGAGGATGTAGCAGTGTAGATAGGTGGGCACGAGATGCCCACATTTCTCATGTTGATTCAGTTAGAGGATTTAGACATCATCTTAGGCATGTACTGGCTGGAGAGGCACCATGCTTGCCTAGCCTATTTTGGGAAGATGGTGGACTTCCATTTATATGGAGTACCACCATTTCAGTTTGACGAACATACACATGATGGTGGGATCTAGTGCTTCTCCGCCTTGATGGCACACCAATTTCTCGGTCATGGTTGTGTAGTGTACCTTACCTATGTCAGACTCAACGACACATGCGTAGATGATCGAGGATGTTAGAGTTGTGCATTAGTTTCTTGATGTGTTTCCAGATGACTTACCTGGACTACCACTAGTGAGGGAGATAGAGTCTGGGATCATGCTATTGCCAGACATAGTCGATCTCTATAACTCTACACAGGTTGGAACCTTCTGAGCTCAAGGAGCTCAAAGTATAACTACATGAGCGGTTGGAGAAAGGATTCATCCACCCTAGTACATCACCATGAGGAGCACCAATCGTCTTCATCAAGAAGAAGGATGGATCCTTAAGGCTACGCATAGACTACATGAAGCTGAACAAAAGGATAGTCAAGAACCATTATCCACTCCCACAAATTGATGATCTCTTTGATTAGTTACAAGGAGAAGCGATGTTCTCTAAGATTGATATGCGATCAGGACACCATCATTTGAGAAACAAGGATGCAGATGTGATGAAGTCTGCATTTTGTATTAGATATGGTCACTACAAGTTCCTAGTGATGCCTTTTGGACTTACCAATGCACCTGTCGCATTCATGGATTTGATGAACAAAGTATTCTATCCATACTTAGACAGGTTCGTGACCATGTTCATTAATGATGTTCTAGTGTACTCCCATGACGAGCACAAACACTAGTCCTATCTTTGCATTGTTCTTAAGACACTTGAGAGAACCACTTATATGCCAAATATATCAAGTGCGAGTTCTGGCTTTCTGAGGTTGGATTTCTAGGCCACGTGGTTTTAGGTGGGGGCGTCAGTTGACCCTTCCAAGATAAGGGCGGTAGTATCTTTAGAGCAACCCAAGCTGATTACAAGGATCCACATTTTCCTTGGCCTCGCCAAGTACTACAGGAGATTTATCAGAGGGTTCTCATAGTTAGCCTAGGCCTCAGTTGGTTGACGTAGAAGGAAATGCCATTTGTCTAGAGTGACAAATGTGAGTTGAGCTTTTGAACGCATAAGGAGCGGTTGACTTCTGCACCCATCCTCACCCTTCCTTCATGCACCTTGAAGTTCAGGGTTTACACTGATGCTTCCAAGGAAGGGTTGGGCGCTATGTTGATGCAGCGAGGACATGTTGTGGCTTATGCATCATGGCAGCTGAAGAACCATGAGTGCGATTACCCCACTCATGACTGACAAACCCAAAATTTATCCTCTTAAAAGTGTGGAATTAACACTTCAAATGTCATTGCAGTCAGCCGAATCAGATGTGTCAAAGATCACTTAATATAATTATCAATTAAAGGCAAAGTGGTCGATTTATATTTTACTTAGGCAAGCCCAAGGTCGAACTCAGGGACACGAGCCTCTTAAGTATTATCTAGACTCTTATTACTTAAATTAAGCGTTGATTTATAAGTTCATAGGTCAATAAATGCACATGAAGACACAATGCATAAAGAAACATGAGAAATACATTTTTATTTGCTTTTTAGTATGCAACATGATGCAAAGTTACAATGATGCGAATAAGCCCTAATTAGTCAGAATATTCGAGCCATTTAATCATGGGTCAATCTCAGGTTCAAATCGTGTCAATTAATGAAATGACGTAAAGCATGGAAAGCATTACATTAGGGACTTAATTTAAAATTTAATAATCAAAATTTCAGAATGTCAAAATAGATATTAAACCATGTCATTAAGAAGATAATTAAACTAGCTTCAAAAGAGACCAAAATCAAGTCAAACGGAGCTCAGATGCTCAAGATATTCATATAAGAAACCAGGGGTATAAATGCAAGAAAAACATAGAAATAATAGGGAAAATATGGCAAATAGATCCCTGGGAGGGACTAAAATGTAATTAAACAAAGTCATGAGGCCTTCCCTGTAAATTATCTACACGTACATGGGTATATTTGCAATTATTAAAACCCGCAAGGGTTTGAATGCAAAATACCCCAGATGCGCGTGGTTATCACGTGCTATCAGGACCTGGTTGCAAATTACAGAAATCGCAAGGGCATCCATGTGAAATACCCCACACCTACGTGACCAGGCACGTGAGGGGGGGGGGCGAGGTTCGGCTGGCGCGTCGGCTCGACTGGGGCTCGAGCACCTCGAACCTAAAGGCACGGAGAGGAGGCACGTGGCTGTGTGACAACCGCCCGATCATCGAGATTGATCGACGGCTGTACAAGGGTTGGGCGGTGACTTGTCTCAATCCAAACCGCTGGATAAGCACTGGGAGGGTGCTATCCAACGGTTGTTGTACGTCCTTCCCCATCTGCGGCTGGCAGCGGATTCAGAGCTTTGACAAACCCTCCATTGCTCCGCCGCCGTCGCTAGCGCTCGGTGAAGGTCTTTGGCAACTCCTGGATGGTGGAAGATCTTCGTTGATGCTTGGTGAAGCAGATTGGAGACCTGGAGGAGACTGCTGATAGTTGTATGCCGGAGATGACGCCCGTAAAAATAGCTCCGACCATGGTTCCGATCATTGACAAGGCTACCTGCCACATTAATGCTATAGCCGAAGAAACAATAGACAAGGTGAAGTGGATGGAATGGAGGCCATGCAGAGGTGAAGAACTGAGTGGCCCGGTCATCTTCTCCGGTGAACAAGTAGAAGAGGGAGGTGTAATGGTCAGAGGATGTGGAGGAAGGAAAAGATGGTCTGAAGGGTGCACGTGAAAGATGGAAGTGATGGAAAGCTAAAGGAAGGATCAATGGACGGTGAAAATGAATGGGGAGACCTAATTAATTAAGAGAAAATCAAAGAAAATGCGATGGAGGATCAGAGGGCTTACCTGGGATAATGGCGGAGCAAGGCCTGGGCTTGAGCTTCTTGGAGAATATCGGGGTCTTCGCTGGACTCCCCCGGCTACGGGGAGCAGCTCGAGCAGGGCAGAGCCACCGCGATGCAACCGTGCAAGCTGCGGGTCAACGTCGGGGGTAGCCATCGTCGTCACGCTCCATGACGCCTCCTCGTTGTCACTGAGGAGCGGAGGAATGCTGGGTGGGACCCCACGTAAAGGAGGACGACGTGGAAGTGGGGCGGAGTTAGGTTATTTGAAGGGTGAAGGTGGCGGTTCTGAGGGTGGTCGATGTGGGTTGCGTGGAGGATATGAAGCGAGATAAAGGGAATCATGGAGGGAGTAGATTCCCGTGCGGATGAGGGTGGATCGGACTAAGTCGTGCGGTGGTTTGCGAGTGGATAAGATGGCGGTTTTGGTGGAGGAAATAGAAAGGGGCAAGTGGTTGCACGAGGTGGAGTTTGTGGGAGAGAAGGGGCGAATGGAGGAGGAAGACGAGGTCTTGGCCGTTGGATCTCGCGATCCAACGGCCATGAGATGGGTGCTTGAGTACAGCTGGGATTAGAGCGGGGAGGCGAGATCGAGCGGTGAAGGGGCTATCCACGTGGCGAGCGGGTGAGAGGGCGATAACGGATGGATGAGATGCAATCTGAAGGGAAATCAAAAGGTGGAGAGCACGGCTCAGATGTGCCGTGAAGATAGAGAAGATCTGGAGACGATCATGCGGCTAGAATGAAGACACGTGGAGAAAGGAGAGGAAGGCGGGAGCGGCTGGAGGAGATGAGATCAGGGGGATGATTAAAGGGTTAGGAATGAAGCGGTATCCAACGACCATGATTGAATCGGCGATAGGAAATCAGACAGTCGCGGATGGAGGCGTGTGGCTCGCGATGAGCGGGCCACGTGCCTCAACCAGAAAGAGATACGTGGCCCAATCAGATTATTCATATAAAAATGTGAAAAAGGAGGGAGAAAATGTTCGAATTTGGAAAAGCTGAAAACATGAAAGTTGTAGATCTCGATGAGATCTACAAATAGCCTATTGATCAAAAACGGAAATGAGGTCAAATAAAGGAAGAAATATTTTTGTGAGTGTTTTTAAGGGCTTAAAAACACTACGATTTTTAATTTTGTATTTTTTGTACTTTTAATTTATTCAGTGACTCTGATATATACATGGATTTATCTGATTTTTATTGACACTTAGTCTAAGTTAGGGGGTTAATAACCGCGAATTATGATAATGAAACTGGGTTTCATCAACCCCCTATACTTAAACTATGCTCGTCCCTGAGCATCATAAAAAATGAATGAGCTGGATTAACCCCCTTGTGCATGTGCATACAGAATCTAATTCGTTCAAGAACTCCCAATTTTTAGAGATCCCAAATCTCAGAGCTTATCCCAGCCTTAAGGAAGAGGTCTCCAATTTCTCTAGTTTTCTAGACTCTCTCTTTGATACATATAAACTAAGGATATGATTTTAAGTGTTGACCGCGATCACGAGAGTAGAGTCACAACGTCACCCAAGGTCCCGATCCAAGAAATTCTCCTAAGGACCCAATCCTCAACACTAGGGAATAAATCAAATATTGCATCCAATCCACCGTCTCTTTAGTTTTCAGACTTAGAAGTGTAGGTGGCAGGCCATTTGATGGAGGGTTTAGGATTGTGTCATTTCTTCTCTCCCTCTCATTGGAACAAAGGTCCCTTCGAGTGCTTTTACTCAACACATATTTTTGGTGTTGATCAATGCGTCCGTCAAGAGAAGCTGGAGCCGTCTGCACTTGTTTTGATAATTGACTTTGTGGAATGAGAGCTTTTATTCAACATTGATATTTCTTTGCTTTATTTTTGGCTAGCTCCACTACTTTTACCAAGAGTTGGCGTACACTGATCAACATTTTTATTTATTTCACACCCTGGCACTTAGGTAGATGTCAAGAAGTTAGTACAAGAACCAAGTTCTCATACTGGCTAAAAATGTTGACACTCAGGTTTCATGAAGCCTTCAATGATTTTATCCCATCCTCGAGCATCATTAGATCAAATCCAAACTCAAATCCCTCATCCCAGTCCCTTAAGTGAAATTTCAACTCATCTCATCAAGACCGCAGTCGTGTCTGTGAAGTCTTGAACATATTCATAAGGTTGGAGATTAAGCATGCAATATAGAACGCACATCTAGCAAACTAGGGAAATGTGGATATTTAAGTCAAAGACCCTGATGACTAAGGCTGGTTAACCTAAAATCTCAAAACCTCTTAAATCGAATGTTCTCAAACATCACCGATCATGTGTGAAAGTGAAAATGTAGGGAATTTAATCCAACTCCTTCATCCACTTTTTTTAAAACCTTTAAAAGATCTAATGACTGCCTAAACTCAAATGAGTAGATGCATCTGCTTTCAGCTAGTATAGGTGTAAGTACATGCCATAGAACGCAACCCCTTGCTTGAGGACAAAGCCTTACGCAATGTCCTCTAAACCACCTACTCTGCTAAGAGAGACCTTCTTTGAAAGCGGCTACTTATTTGGGTTTAGTAGTCATTTTGACTCTTAAAGGATTGTTGGTTTTTCTTATTTTTATGGATTTTGAATTAAATTAGAACACAAGTTAGACTTATTTTCCTTAAAGTCAAGAAAATATTTTCAATACCATGTCACACATATAGATTTTTCAAACATTTTCAAACGATTTTTCAAAACAAGAGAAACTCATTTTTCAAATCATTTCAAAAATATTTTTCTTTGAAAATAGTGTAACATAATATAGAAAAACCTTGAAGACAATTTTGTCCACTGAGTTCAAGAGATAATACTTTAGCCCAAAAAGTTTAAATTTTTTTAAAAAAATTCAAAATATAGCTAAAGTACATAAATGTATATACGGTATACCACCTTATACTTAAACTTTGTTATGTCCTCATAGCACTAGATGATACAAAGCCATAGATCTATTTAAGTATAGAAGAATATACGGGAACTGAAGAGGACGCCCCCTATACTTAGATTAGAAATAACCTAAGTATCAAGGAAAGGAAATATGAGTAAGAAAATCATAGGGACTTAGGCCCCCTATACTTAGGCTGAGAGTAGCCTAAGTATAAAGATTGATAATTGATGTTGGGGAGACCCGAGGGGAACGAAGAAGTTAGGATGGATATACACGTGAGCGAGTGAATCTTCAGAGATGAATGGAGTACCTAAGGTCTAGGGTAGGGTGTCAGAGCAATCAAGGCTCAATCAAGCATGCGATACCCTTTTTAAATTCACCAACTCACGCGTGAAACCAACAAATGTTGGTTTGATTATCTTGTCATTTTTATTAGTGATTAAAACATTCTAATTTACGTGACAATAAAGAAAATGTCAAATAAATCCATCCTACGTAAACAAGGGTGTTGCTCTCCCAAAACATTATTTTACTCCATTTTAGGTCAACTTACAATGAACAATCCCAATTATTTGCTTAAGGTTATCACTGATTAAATGTGAACATAAATCAAGCAATCATTGTCTACCGCTCATTCCCAATTTCCATTAACCTAGGTGATCAAGCCAGGAAGGGAGGTCGAGAAAAAGCCAATGTAGCCGATAAATTCATGACCTATGCTAAGATAAACCTCGCAATGCCTTGAGAAAAATTCGTGAAAACTCGGATTGAATTAAGACCAAAACCAAATGTATGCAAGTCGATGGAAAACCTCACCTAACATGCTTCTATTAGCGGGAAAGAACATATTGTATTTTGGCTAAGTGAAGCGATGTCTATGTACGTCTTGATTTAATGTGTGTCCTACCTACGATCAAACACATAAAATAAGAAAATGCGCGAGATAGCTCAGAGAGCCGTGTGCCTGATCCTAGGTCGACACTCAAGTGGGGTGATCCCCGCACTACCAAAGATATCTTCGTTCATTTACACATGCGAGTCTTCGAACGAAGACCGTTGTAAAGACGATTATTACAAGGAAACAAAAAATGCAAGACAACACATTTTTTCTCTTTGATTTTTCTCCAATGTTGCTTTTGTGGCTTCTCTCAGCGAGAACTCCTTCTCCTCGCCTCCTTGAACACCAATGCCACAAAAAACAATCGTTAGATATCCATCAAAGAAATTTTTAATGATGCAAGACAACATGACCTATGAATTAGAACAATCACTTAATAAAATAATAACAATCTAACTACTAAAGATGAGCCATGTCCCCGGCAACAACACCATTTGACGGGCCGCAATTTTTGCCATTTTAAAAGTAGAATTAACACTTCAAATGTCATTGCATTCGGCCGAATCGGATACGTCAAAGACCGCTTGATTAAAATAATCAATTAAAAATGAAGCGGTCAATTATATTTTACTTGAGCAAGCCCAAGGTCGAACTCAGTGACACGAGCCTCTTGTGTATTATATAGACTCTTATTACTTAAATTAATCGTTGAATTATAAGTTCATAGGTCAATGTATGCACATGAAGACACGATGCATAAAGAAACATGAGAAATACATTTTTATTTGCTTTTTAGTATGCAGCAGGATGCAAAATTACAATGATGCGAATAAGCCTTAATTAGTCAGAATATTTGAGCCATTTAATCAGGGGTCAATCTTAGGTAAAAATCGTGAAGCTGGTCAATTAATGAAATGACGCAAAGCATGGAAAGCGTTACATTAGGGACATTTAATTTAAAATTTAACAATGAATTTCTGAATATCAAAACATATATTAAACCATGTCATTAAGAAGAGAATTAAACTAGCTTCAAAACGAGACCAAAATCAACTCAAACGGAGCTCGGATGCTCAAGATATTCACATAAGAAACCATAGGCACAAATGCAAGAAAAACATAGAAATTATAGGGAAAATATGGCAAACAGGTCCCTGAGAGGGACAAAAATGTAATTAAACAAAGTCACGAGGCCTTCCCTGTAAATTACCCACACGCGTGGTGGTATTTGCAATTATTAAAATAGCAAGGGTTTGAATGCAAAATACCCTAGGCGCATGGTTATCACCTGTTATCTGGACCTGCTTGCAAATTGAAGAAATCGCAGGGGTCTCCATGCAAAATACCCCGCACCCACGTGACCGGGCACGCGGGGGGGGGCGAGTTCGGTTGGTGCGTCAGCTCGGAAGAGGCTCGACTAGGGCTCGGGCACCCCGAACCTAAAGGTGCGGAGAGGAGGCACGTTGCTGCGTGACGACCGCCCGATCATCGAGATCGATCGGTGGCTATACAAGGGCTGGGCGGCGACGTGGCTCAATCCAAACCGTTGGATAAGCACCGGGAGGGTGCCATCCAACGGTTGTTGTACATCCTTCCTCGTCTGCGGCTGGCAGCGGAATCAGAGCTCTAGCGAACCCTCCATTGCTCCGTCGCCGTCCCTAGTGCTCAATGAAGGTCTTTGGCAGCTCCTGGATGGTGGAAGATCTTCGTTGAAGCTCAGTGAAGTAGCTAGGAGACCTGGAGGAGACTGCTGATGGTTGTATGCCGGAGATGACGCCCGCAAAAATAGCTCCGACCATGGTTCCGGTCATTGACAAGGGTACATGCCATGCTAATGCTATAGCCAAAGCAATAGTAGACAAAGTGAAGGGGATGGAATGCAGGCCATGTGGAGGTGACGAACTGAGTGGCCCGGTCATCTTCTCCGATGAACGAGGAGAAGAGGGAGATGTAATGGTCGGAGGTTGAGGAGGAAGGAAAAGATGGTCTGAAGGGTGCGCGTGAAAGATGGAAGTGATGGAAAGATACATGAAGGATCAATAGATGGTGATAATGAGTGGGGAGACCTAATTAATTAAGAGAAAATCAAAGAAAATGCGATGGAGGACCAGAGAGCTTACCTAGGATAATGGTGGAGCAAGGCCTGGGCTTAAGCTTCTTGGAGAAGCTCGGGGTCTTTGCTGGACTCCCCCGGCTACGGGGAGCAGCTCGAGCGGGACGGAGCCACCGCGATGCAGATGTGCAAGCTACAGGTAAATGCTGGGGGTGGTCGTCGTCGTCACGCTCCATGGCGCCTCCTCGCTGTTACCGAGGAGCGAAGGAATGCTAGGCGGAACCCCACGTAAAGGCAGACGACGTAGAAGTGGGGCGGAGTTAGGTTATTTGAAGGGTGAAGGTGGCGGTTCTGAGGGTGATTGGCATGGCTTGCGTGGAGGATATGAAGCAAGATAAAGGGAATCATGGAGGGAGTAGATGCCCATGAGGATGAGGGTGGATCGGGCTAAGTCGTGGGGTGGTTTGCGAGTAGAGAAGATGGCGGTTCTGGTGGAGGAAATAGAAAGGGGGAAGCGGCTGCACGAGGTGGAGTTCATGTAAAAGAAGGGGTGAACAGAGGAGAAAGACGGGGTCTTGGCCATTGAATCTCGCGATCCAACTGCCATGAGATGGGCTCTTGAGTGCGGCTGGGATTAGAGCAGTGGGCTCTTGAGTGCGGCTGGGATTAGAGCGGGGAGGAGAGATCGAGCGGTGAAGGGGCTAGCCACATGGAGAGCGGGTGAGTGGGCGGTAACGGACAAATAAGATGTAATCTGAAGGGAAATCGAAGGGTGGAGAGCACGGCTATGATGTGCGGTGAAGATGGAAAAGATCTGGAGACGATCAGGCGGCTGGAATATAGACACGCGGAGAAAGGAGAGAAAGGCGGGAGCGGATGTAGGAGATGAGATCAAGGGGATGATCAAAGGGTTGGGAATGAAGCAGGATCCATGGACCATGATTGAAGAGGTGGTAGGCAATCAAATGGTCGCGGATGGAGGTGCGTGGCACGCGATGAGCGGGCCACGTGGCTCAACCATAAAGAGCCACGTGGCCCAAACTGATTATTCAGATAAAAAATATGAAAAAGGAGGGAGAAAATGTCTGAATTTGGAAAAACTCAAAACATGAAAGTTTTAGATCTCGATGAGATCTACAAGTTTCCTGTTGATTAAAAACAGAGACGAGATCAAACATAGAAAGAAATATTTTTGTGAGCATTTTTAAGGGCTTAAAAACACTACGATTTTTAATTTTATTATTTTTTTTACTTTTAATTTATTCAGTGACTCTAATATATACAATAATTTATCTGGTTTTTATTAATGCTTAGTCTAAGTTGGGGGGTTAATAGTCGTGAATTATAATAATGAAACTGGGTTTCATCAACGACTTGGAGGCGATCGTAGTCTTTGTATTAAAGATATGACACCACTATTTGTATGGGGTGACATTTAAGATCTTCACTGACCACAAGATCCTCGAGTACATTTTTTAACTGAAGGAGGTGGACATGAGGTAAAGGTGGTGGATGGAGCTGTTGAAGGACTTTGAGCACCATCTCCTACCACTCCGGTAAGGGGCGTGTCACGGTAGACACCTTGAGCAGACAAACACACACTGAGAACTCAGCGGCTTGGTTACAGACTTGGGACGTGCTCACTACATGTAGTGAGTGGAATCCATTTGAGAGTATATCTGATGTAGTGACTGTACCAGCGAAGTACAATAGCTTGTAGGATAGGATCATCCAGAGACAACAGATAGACCATAATATCCATGACTTGCACCACATATGCTTGAAGGTTGAGTTCGACGGATTCCGAGTCCATGAATCCATCCTATGGAGGGGGGGTGTGTCCCAGATAATGAGTCTGCTGGGAAGAGATTACTGACCGATTAGAGCCGGTAGAAGAGCTATGCCGACCAACATCATCAAGACCTTAAGTTTGAGGTATAATATCTTAGATTCATGCCTTAAATATTGTTTTTTAACCAATATGGTATGTCTAATTATTCACCATAAATATAGATTGGGGATTTTTTGTTCCTATGAGTATACATAATGAGGGGTACGCAACGGTGCTAAGTCAAACTCGCACCATGTTTTGTGGGATCGTTCGAAATTTTGGCCCTAGTTGGGAAGGTAGCTTACAGAATGGCCCTTACTTGCACCTTGAGGGCATTCACCACGTGTTTCATGTGTCAAGAAGTGCATCCGAGATCCTAAGAACATGATCAACTACGAGGACTTGGCTGTGGAGCCAAATCTCTCCTTCCCTGAGGATCCCATTCAGATATTGGACCATACGGTCAAGAGGCTGAGGAGGAAAGAGATCCCTTTAGTTAAAGTCACACGGCGAAGTTAAAACGTCGAGAAGGCGATGTGGGATGAGGGAGATGTATCCTCATTTATTAGCAGTTATGGAATCGAAACTGTAGTCAAATTCCATTTGAGATTTTTATGGGTTTCGCTCTCTTTGAGATTTTTATGGGATCATCCCTCTTTAAGATTTTTATACTATAAGGCCGGGACTAAAAAACAACTAGGATCACACTAAGGCTCGAGGATGAGACTTCCTTCCAGATTTTTATGATGTGGGACCCCTCGCAATAGGATCCGAACTTGTTTTGAATAACTACTCTCATTCAGTGTCTAAAAAATATAAATGAGCACTCCATCATGTAGTGTTCATCGAGACCTTTCCAACGAGTCCAAGAACGCAAAAATCTGACTTCGGAAGCCCGAGTTACGATAATTTTAACGAGTCAGGGTCCGGATCAAATTCAGATCCCAATCGAGATCCGGATCTGAATTTTGACCTATACAGAAATCTCCAAAAGAAACCATATCTTCCAAAATACAACAACTCTAGAGCAACCCCCTTACTCCTCCCTCCATCTTGTCTGAGCACCGACGAAGCTAGCCGGAGCTCGTCGGATCGAGGATCCGAACCATCTCGACGTAGAGAAGGTTGAGGTCACCCTCGTATGCAGTTTTGCATTGTCAACAGAGCGTAGAGCGTGCCATTCTATACGGGCGAAGAAACCTAGGCAACAAGATTTTTGACCCTATGCTATTTTTACCTCATTAAATTCGTAGTTATTTTGTTATATCTTCATCCTTGCTTTGCTGCATCAATTCGGTATTTAGGTTATGTTAGTAAAATAAAACTTCTTTTAATCATGAGAGACGAGATTTTGTGGACATCCTCTCAGCAAGATATTCTTTCAGGTTGTCTTATCCGAAAGCTATGCCATTTTCGGTGGTATGCTGGTGAAAAATCTAAATTTGATGAGGAAACTACATCCAGTACTATTCTTCAGATTCTGCAACCATCTATTTTTGAAGATCCCAATGTTAATGTCGCACCTAGTGCTAGAAAGGGAGAAATGAGAAGTTGCTATTTTCAAACTTATTTACATGAAGGTTCATGTCAGACATTTCCTATCACTCAATCATAAATGTATGTTTATGATTCTTCCTTTTATTAAGATCCATCGAGGGTGAGTCAAATTTCATCTTTTTCAGAATTTGACAGCTTCTCTAAGTAAAAATGTGCTTGAATAATAAAGATCTGCTTGAATAATCATGTGTAATTTAGGCTTGAGTATTTAGGAGCCTATGTTATTTCATATGGTGATTATAATTCTAGAAGATGCATTCCAACCAAGTGCACGTTAGGTAATTATAAAGCCAAAAAAAGGCTATAATCGTAGCTGAATCTTCCCTTGTGAATATCACTTCGAGAATAATTATAGCCATGTTTTCTGTCAAGAGAATCTCAATTCTCTCAACACTTTCTATCGAGCACTGGAAGCCAAACTTGACTCTGGAAACTGAAGAGGGAGGACTTTGTGTCGGTTGATGATAATATGCTCAAAGATAGTGACCATTGGAAATATGTTCCTATGTTACATCGACAATCTATGAATCTGTGGAGTCTTTTATTATCAATAGTAGACTTAGAGGACTTAAAGGAAACATGTTTCTTTTAAGTGGAACGATAGTTGTCTCAGTAATAGTTCTACTATTATGAAATTATGGTAAATACAAATATTACACTCTTGCTAAGGAAAATGAAAACCTCTCCGTAAACAAAGCTCATCAGGCCCAATTAAGATGGGAGTTCAGGAAAATATGGTTAATGAAGTTGAGAATGAAATATAAACCTCATGTGCATAAGGAGGATTTGGTTAGTCGTGGTGATTGGGACTATGGTAAGAATGATCTTGGTAATCTATGCCATGACTTGTGCCCTATGCCACAGTGGACTCTTACATATGGGTAGTGGACTTGGGTGGTTCGCGATGATTTACAGGTTGAAATTTGAATTGGGAATACTACAATTTGCTAAGTAAATCTAGTGGAAGTGCTAGGAACTTAGCTAGATTCATTGTACCCCCACTGCATGCCTATAGAAACACCCCCAATCCCAAGGTCTCCTTCTTGCCTTAGGGTCATACTATGTGGTCTCACTCGAACCAAGATCACAGACTATCCACGAAGCTTGCATGATCCATATAACTAATGAGGATTAGAATTTATCTCTTTGTAAGTCGGTTTACCTAGTTATTTCTTTTGCACTCTTTTTATTTATGTATTGCTTATTGTAATTTTTATATCGTACTGGGCAACTTTGCTCATAACATACCTATGTGTGGATCCACAGGTTCTCAAAAGCAGCTGCAACAGTGAGCGGTCGTTGTTTGCTTGGAGTTACTTCTTTTGTGCAGCTGCTCGATTTTCTTTTGTGGTATAGTTACTTGTAGACAGCTTTTCATGTTCTTACTTTACTTGCAATATTTGAGAGACATGTCATGTACCATTTATGTATGGATAGTTTTTGAATGCATATATGTAATATCTTGTAGACGTGGATTGTAATGAAAGAATGGTGGGTATGCTTATGAATGGAAAGAAAATTTTAATTCCAATCTTTATGCAAATTTCTCATGTTTATATTATATTGCATGTTTCGAATGTGGAAATGTATGTGTGGAATCAGTTTACCGAGTATCCGGATCTTAGGGGGACGGTCGTCACAATAACATTGATTCTTAATACATTTAATTCATGTTCATTTCATCTTATCTCAGGAAATTTTACAAAAATATACATTGGAAAGGTAAATCACATAAGAAACTTTTGACACGTAAGTTATTGAAATTCATTGAGGTTTGTGCCCTGGAGAAATTATTTAGTGATTTTCTTGATTGATTTTTCATTAATCACATTGCAGCATCTTGTGAAATTAAAAATACACATGTGTGCATATTTGATTAAGCTTTTATATATAATTCTCCTAGATTTTTTTTGAGACTATTTAATTGGATTAAAAATTCATTCATTGATAAGTAGGGTAGTTGTGCATCCACATTTTTAAAATATCTAAACAATTTGAATCTATTTCCTTGCATAAAAATTACAAAAATCATTCATCATATTTGTTCAGTTCATTGCATTAGCCTATTTAAAAATACATAAAATAGCAAAAATCTAAAAAACCAATAAAAACCAACCTAACAACTTGTGAGGTTCGGGCCCAATTGTAGCCATTGACAACCACCAAAAATGTGTAAGCCCAAGTTGTTAAGTAGGGATCCCCAACAATATAACCCACAACCACAATTTATGAGTTTTAAAGACAGGACTATGTTTGGGGGTGGGGTGTTACAACCTCCCCCACTTATATTCACAGTGTCTTCATTATGACATGATCCATCATATATTTCCAGCGACAGTGGTGCCTGTACACTCCGGATAGCCTTTTCCTCTTATCTATTTGTAAGGGTGGCTCCACCTCTCCTGTATCTCTTTCCTCTATCAAAGGAAAATTGGCTTTGATACCATTTGTAACATGACAGGCTTAGGTCACCAATTTGTTATCGAGTAAAATTGCCCATGATAACTTGTCGGGTTCGGGCCCAATTAGACTCATTGACAACCACCCAAAATGCTTAAGCTCAAGTTGTAATATATCCCTGATGAATTGTGATTTACCGATCTAATTGATTGAATGTAGAGCTTCGTCCTCAAAAACTAAGTGCATTTAGGTTTTTATAACTTATAATTAGCATTCATACACTTGTAAATAATTTGCATAAATTATCATCTTCATTCTACATTCATATACTTACTTGTAAAATATCCCAACATTACTCATTTGATTAATTCATACTAACTCCAAACGTTATCAAACTAGCTCTAGTGTGTACATATCACCATATTAATCAATGAAAAATCTCAAAAATATACTAACTTGTATATATGTGAAATAAACCTCAGTCCTAATTCTAGGATAAAAAGCCACAATTGCAAATATCTCACATACAATATCAAATTTCACTCTACTTACTTTTGAATTAATTCACACTCAATTATCTACAAATCAAGACCAAATTCAAAAGATCAGAGTTTATTTGTGAAACTTAAATTTTGGGATCGAATTGTATATTATATATTTTTCGCGATTTTTAACTCATCATTTTATGTATAAAATTAACTCTTTTCAATTCTACTCTTTTTCATTCCTTTCATTTGAGTTGTGTTATCATAAATTCAGTAAATGTCAAAATCCAAAAAATGCAAAAAACAAAAAAAAGTCATGTTATGAGTGTACATATTTTGTTTGTAAATAAGTCTCTTATTTTATTTATTTATTTCTTTATTATTAATAATACTAAAAAATATATTATTTTGTAAATATATTTCTTTATTTTATTTGATTTTGTTTGAAATTTTCTTTTAATAAAAATAAAAAAATATAAAACCTAAAAATACAGTATTTTATATAAATAGAATGCCATTAATATGTGTTTTATATAGATGGGGTCCTTTGATTTTTGTTTCTTCACAAAAGCTGTAGATCTCATCGTAATGAATAACTTTTTGTGAAGAGAACTTTTTTATTCAAAGTCTTTTTTATTTTGTTTTGATTTTTCTTTTAATTTTATGATCTATTTTTGTGGGAGTGACATGTGGTCGCTTTTGGATCTGCCATGTGTCGTCTTTGTCCTCAGACCAAAACAGAGAGCGAGAGAACTCTGACGTACCTTCGGATGTGGGTCAATGACAATGACCCATAAGGCCTCAAGGTGAAGACACTATAATTCAACCTCCAACATGATCTATAACAACCAGTTACATAAAAAACCCTTCCATGTGCTATCAAACTCGTCATACGACCAAACAATTTGAGCGAGAAAAGGAGTTGAGGATTGCTCAGGTAATAATCTTCTATGCCATTCTTCCTTTTCTTCCATTTCTTTTTTCTTCTTCCTTTAAAACTGTGTCCAACATCTCTTCACCACCCAATTCTCGATTTGCCTTCTTCTTCTTCCTCTTCACGTTTTGTGCTCTCTTCTGCAACCTCTCATCTCCTACCTCACAAAGGTCGGAGCCACTCTCTCCTCTCCCTCCATTGATGATTGAAGAGACTACTACCCATCTCTCCTTTTTATGCACAATATTTAGGTATGATCTCCTCTTCCCCAAGCCGAGTTTTCCATTTCAGGCCTTCCACATCTATTGAAGAACACCTCACAAGTAGCTTCATGGACTTCCCTTGGTCGTGTGTCGACCGATAGGAGAAGGAATAGGGGGCACCGCCGGCTTGAATTGTGGAGGAGTAATAATACCCCATCCTACATGTGGCACTCGGTCCAAATTGAAAGGTTCTCATCATGCCTAAAACTAGCCCTTTGATCCGATTAGGAGATGAATCTCAAACACCCATAGTGCAAGCCATGGTACCTCCACAATCGCGTGATCAAGAGCAACGAATCTTATTTCAACCACCCCTTCAAGCCCTCTTGTCACATGCTTCTCAACACGTGATTTGGTGATTTTTACAAAAGACTCCCTCCACATTCTCAAAATTATAGAGAAGCTTCATAGGCACACATATCTTGCACGTGACCTGTGAAAATTCCATGAACACACCAATGTTTCTTGAATTTACAAGGATACCCTTGCTTCGCGCTATATACATAGAAGGCACTCTCACTTCGCAAAATCAAAGATAGGTATTTTAATGACCTTTTTGAGAGATCTATTTCATTATTTGTATTGCAATTAGGTCCCAGACGTGTAAACTCAAAATCTTTTGAATCATTCATCGGATTTTTGTGTTCATTGGTGTCATTTATAAGGCCTTTTAATTCTTCATCATCTAAGATATTTGATGAATATATAATTTATCATATTTTTTATATCTTTTGTTGAGTAAAATTCATGTGTAATTAGTTGCATTTTCTTTGATTTAATGCATAATTTTCATTTCATTTTTCATGTTTACTGCATTCAAAATCTTCTAAAAAAATTCATAACATTACTTAAAAAATAATCAAATAAAAGGAAGAAAAAAAGATTTACATTAAATAAGTTTTTAGTAAACATGGGCTCCAAGCCCATATTGAAGTTTCTAACCATTTTTTATTTTTTTAAGGTCCACTCTGCAAAAGTCCTAAGAAAATCCTCCAACTCTAATCCCTCTCCTTTTCAAAAAAATAAAAATTTTCACGTAAAAAAGTCCGAGTCCATGTGGATCGATCCTCTACTTTCCCTATGAATATTTTAACATCTTTTTGCTTATTGTTGTAAAAATTTTATATGAAATTCTATGGTTTTCACATGTGCATGCAATGACTTAAAAAATCACCTTTTTAGCACATCAAAAATCACGGTTTCATTTTAGCGTAGTTGTTGGAGACTCGGTAACTTAATATAATTTATCTTGTCATTTTGATGTTTTTATTTAATTTTTTAAACTAATTTCATATGTCCTTCATTTTAGGTAAAAAATTTTAAAAAAGGTGGATTCCTCTTGTGCTCTCTTGTTCTCTCTTATTATCTCTAGCTCCAAGTCTAGATCCTATAAACCGCACACTGTGAAAACTTTCTAATCACTTCGACATTTTTAGGTGCTTGCATTTGTGTGTCAATTTAGAAAATTCTCGAAAATCATATATTCAACTTCTTCTTGTTGAATTCATCTTTGTGGTCTCTCTCCCTCTGCTCACCAATTAAACAAGATCACAAATTATTGCTCGCATAAATCAGATAAGTCTGAAAAAGTCATTGCATGGCTCGAACAAAAAATGGATTGAAGTGATTAAATTGTTGCACTTTGAACACAATTTCATGCACACCAACACAATTCTAGGTCAAAACCTAAATCCTTGTGAAATTTCTGATTACCTAAATCTAAAAATAATTAGTTACTTCTCAGTGAGGGAACTACGATCTCCTTTAGCATATTGGGTGGTTAAAGGACAACGCGCAAGGCACCGTCCTCAAGTAAACATGGATAGTCATTTTACGGTTCGTACTTACACCCATACAGGCTGAGAGTAAAGGCAACTAGTCGTATGAATTTGAGATAATTATTGCTTTACGTGTAGATCTATCTAGGATACATGTGTGCTTGATTTGTTGGACATTGAAATTAAAAATCGAAAATATAACGGCTTTACGAGAACCTCTGTTATGTTATTAAATCAACATTTGTCTTGTCTTTGTGATGGATACAAATTTTGATATGACAGTCCCTCTTAGATCTTTAGCAAAGTTTGTTTGTTCAAATGACGATCAATATTCCACCTAAAAGTAGATTGCAAACTCTCATCTCTGCAACTTTCGTAAAATAAGAGATCTTGGAAATGATACTTAAGAAAATAACAAGACTGTTCATAAGCCTCCCTTATTGACCAAGCAATGGCCCAAATGATCTGTTCATTGAGGGATGACGTTAAGGAAATAACAAGGCTCTCGGAAGATCAAGAAAAAGAAAATGTTCACAAAATCATCTAGTTTGTCGAAAGTCCTCCTTGATGACTCTCTTAGGGATGAATTTCTATTTTTCACTAAATCCAACCATCCCTTATCTTCTTCCACATCATTTGATTTTTTGGAACCTTCTGTAAATGAGAGGTGTCATTTCGAGAATTTCGGTCAATAACATCCTCGTTGGACACCATCTGAACCTTCCAAAGAAACCCAAACTCTATTTCTGACCAATAACTTGATCTATGACACAACCACTCTAGATCAACATGATCTGAATTTGAAACCAATCTCCATGAGGATTCATCGATTACAGTTTTGGATAATTTTGAGGATAAGCATGGGGGGATTTATAAGAAGGTTGTAAATGAAAGAAAAGCAAAAGAGTTTGATATAACCTCTCAGACTCAAAATACAAAGCGTATTTTGATGAGTTATATTTCAATACTATTGAGGAAGAATTTCTTGAAGAGACATTATTGATACCCCAAAATATTCAGTTGATTAACTCTGATGATATCCCTGATTTTTACCATTCATAATTGGAGCATGTTATTATCGAATTTTCCATTGATTTAGAAGCTGAATATATTGACTTAGATAAAACAATGATGTCAAAATGTTGGGACTCTAGAAGGCATGTTCTAGATATTGATTTTAGAGATGATCTTGAGATTGGATTAAATTTTGAAAAAAAAAGGAAGTGAAATTATTTCTGGATTCTTGACTCAAATAAATCACAATGAACTTTACAAGTCTAGTAATGTACTTTATGAACATGAAATAATTGAGGAGTTTGTAGGTCAACTTGAGAATGTTTAAAATTTAGGTTGAAAGGAAATGAGAGAATAGGATTTTGTGGTTAGATTAAATTTAAATGCAGACAAGATAATGAATCTTGACTTGACAAAATTTCAAGAATGGATTGAAAAGAGAGATTCATAGAGCAGTTGATAAGACCCTCTTCTACAACCTCTGACTAGGTGTCAGAAGTATTCCTCGATGACTCTCTCAAGGATGAGAAAACAATATCTTTCTCCATTTCCTTCCCAACATGGAGATAAGAGCTACATCACTCGGTGTATGATCCCCAATACACATTCTCTATCACCGAATCAGTTTCGGATCATGATGACCTTATGTCCCTTGATCCTTTCTGGATCGAAACCGAGGAGTACCTTCATGCTCTTGAGGATGTTCAACCTACCAATTCAGAGTATCCACCTTGGTTGGACCAATCATATGTGGTACATACTCATTGGTAGCTAATATAGAGGAAGATCACACTGATTACACACATATTTCCTCTGAGCCTTCCTCCCATCGTACCCCAAATAATTGAACATGTTGAGATTGAATCCCCATGGCCTGATCTATGTTTTGATTTGAAATCAGATGTCATCCAAGATAATTATAATGATATCATGGAGGGAGATGAATATAAATCACAGTTGGTATTCAAGGATTTTATATGTAACTCTGTCAACCTTCCAACTCTATTGGCTAACTCTCCACAATCCCACTATACCATCTCCAGCTACATGCCTCATCCTAGTGTTTCAAATACAGATGCCACACACATTCGAGACACATGTATTCTTAAGTTTGAAGCCCGTCTGGAGGTGTTAAAACCAGCAAACATAGTAGGATACCTCCCATAATTATCTTTTAGAAATTTTCTCTAGCTTGCATTGTTTTCTGCTTCATTTTTCATAATTATATTTTAACATAAATATGGGGGAAACCCCACAAAAAAGGATAAAATCAATTGGAAAATAATGAAAAACAAAAGCATCCTTCATCACTTGCATCTGCACTCTCTTAAATCATGTTATCCCACATTTTCTGCTCTACTATCACCATGGGAGCATGTCTCATGCTATGCATAGGGTGTGCATTGCATTTCATGCATTTTGTTTTTTATTTTACCATATTTTTTCTCCATTATTTCATTCATTCCATTTTTACATTATTTTTATTTTTTAAAAATCCAAAATTTTCAATTACTTTTCAAAAAATAATAATATTTCAAAATTTTCTAACATTTTAAAAAACATTGCATCATTTTTTTTCATATTTTTCAAAAATTTCAATTTTTTTGCATATACCCAAAATCCCATAAAAATTTGAAAAAAAAAATAAAAAATCTTTTAAAAGGATTTTTTCAGTAATCCAAAAATATTTTCCTTATTTTCTCCTATCCTTATGGGATTAGAAGTCTGTTTTACATATTTTAGACTTAGACCAATAAGACCTTAATCTACTTATTTTCATAAGACTTCATTAAGTTTAAGTATTATGTTTCTTCAAGTCTAGACATAATTCCTCGAGTTTCACTAATTTTATGCGTTGAACAAAATATGTGTCTAAATAGATCATCTTGACAACTATAACACTCTTTTTCTCTTGATTGATTATTGAACAATATGCACCCTACACATTATTTCAACTTAGTTTGCTTGTATAAAGGACCATTCAATCTCTACCAAGGGAAGGGAATGACTCTAAATCTCGATTTAAGCAAAATTTAGTGATCTAAGTTTAAGAACCACTTATTCTCTATAAGTTAGAGTTCATCAACAAACCTTCCTTGTACGTGTATCTAAAAGTCACATTTTAGACATGTACAGTCTTGATACCCAATGCCACCAAATCCTATCAAAAAGAGGGCACAACAAGGGATGTCTATTCCAAAAATACAAATGCAAAGCAAATATCTACCAAAGAAAAGTCTACTCAAATAACCTAGCTCTACACAAATAAATCAAGTAGCAGATTAAATGTTGCTACTAGTTTCAAAGAGGCCAAAGAGGCTCAAGGACATGTTCTGCAAAAAGAGAAAACGAGACTAATGGACCAAAGCGGTCTACGAAAAATCCCAGAAAGCCCAAGTTCTCTACTATTTGCACCCATATTCTTTTACTGACAAATTAGGCTGAAATGAGAACAAGCCTAGACATAGAGAGATTAGAGAATTTAGATTTTGTGAATCTCCTGGTACCTTGCTTAACGTTGTATAGTATAGTTGTCTCGCAAGTTGGGAAGAACTATAACATTCACACACAGTTCAAAATCAACTTAAGGTTAAAGAGAATATATGTTGATCATGATGATTAAACTTAACTGATTTATCACCAATAGGCAAAAATAATATACACTCGTTGTAGCATGGGGCAATCAACAATCACTCAGAACCAAGAGAAAATCTATACGAAGAGTACATGGCTTAAATTTATACCTGGGCAAGTCTAGGGTCGAACACAGGGACACGGGCAATTATCTAATAAAATTTATGGAAAAATTATTCACTTAGGCAATTTATAGGCCTCTAAGTCAAGCAGATGCAACATAAACAATGCATGCCAATTTTTAAATATTTTTATGCATTTATTTTACATGATAAATAATGATGCAATACCCTCACAAAGTAGATACATACTTCACAAATAAGATCCTGAATAAATAAATTAATTACTTGCATAGACAATCAATAATTCAATGACCAATCAATGTGATAAAGAAAGTAATCAATCTAAATACAATTTAATTTTTAGTGAAGAATAAGGTTGAATAGACAAAATAACTACTATAAAATTTAATCATGAAATATAAATCATCAATAATTAAATAAGATTAAATTAAAGAGCACAAAAATAGCTTTTTAATGACACCAATTTCATTAAATTTGGATAAGTAGTTCACAAATTATTAAAAGAACAATGCAAGGGCATACATACAATA